>OX578154.1:30229535-30829535 GCA_951213105.1 Amaurobius ferox
GCGATCGAATAGAAGTGATTACAGTGCTCCTAGCGTAGAATTAAAGATATTAAGAAAATAAACTCGATATAGAGGGGAAAAATGAATTACAAAGTTGTAAATGAGTGACTAATTAGTAGGAACAAACTTGTCACACTGTTACAGACCCTTATTTTTCACTTTCTGACAAATATTTCTTGCCTTTCGTATACGCGTTTTGTGAGTTCGAAAGTCATATTATCAGGACTTGTAAAACAGTGACATCTGCAATGATTGACAAAGTTCGCGGTAACATTAGTTCTAGATTTCAGATGTGCATCGTTTTTTAACAGAGGGTGTTTTGGACATGCGGAGCGTTAGATTTCTGTGCATGTAATTGTTGTTTTTCTAATTCCTGGATAGGGCAGGCTTTACCATTTACACAATTGTCTAAAACTGTCTTCTATAACAGTTTTAGGGTGGATTCGTATTCAATAGGCAACGACCTATAACTTTGAAGTTATATTTTATTCGCCTATCTCACTTTGTTGCTGAGTTTGTGTTTTCGATTCTCAGCTATAGGTGTTTGTGATCACTTTTATTCGATGGGAGATAGTCACTTCATATATATATATCTAACGTGTATGTTCCTCGACCTGTCCTTACAAAGGTTTTGGGGATGTTTAAAGACATTTATAGGGACCCTGTAAATAGGAAATATTACTTTCCCATAAGGACCGCAATATATTTCGAAAGAATCAAGTAATTTCGATGACATAGATCCAGTGACGGATCTTATAGGTCGGCTGCGCTTTCCCGTTGCTTAAAACATTGTGTCCCCTTTACCTTTACTTTCCCACAAGGGGACTCAATATCCTTCGAAAGAATCAAATCATTTCCATAACACAGATCCAGTGATGGAACTCAGTTCAGCTACGTTCTCCCGCTGCTTAAAAGATTGCATCCCCTTTCCCTCGTCACATTATATATAGAAAGTCATGCGCCGCCCACACTAGATTTTGTTTAATGTATTTAGTTCAGTCGTTAAAATGTAAACAAGTCGAAAACCGTCTGTTTTTAAACCTGTGCAAAATTAAAAAAATCTGATGTGGGCAACACATGACTTTTCTTATATAATGCAAAGAATTTACTACTTTTACAGTAAAAAAAATAGGTTTTTCTTATAGTAGATACTTATATTCCTTCCAAGATATTGATTAGACAATTAGTCGTCATTTTCATTGATTTAGCGTAATTTTTATCAATTTAGCGAGTTTTCTTTAATTTAGCAACATTTAAAAAAGTCGCCAAGTTGGCGACATTCCACCAAATTCCTCGCCAAAATCTCGCCAAGCGTCATGGAAGAAGAAATAAGTTATTCTTACAGCAGATAAATGACTATTGGCGTTCAAATACAAAAGTATTGCTCAAAGTATCTTTTTCATGAATGGAACGAGCTAGATACACGAGAATGATGTCACCCAATTTATTGCATGGTATTACATATGAAAGTGAATATGTTTCTCAATAGGAAATATTTTTTTTTATTTTATATGACTTTTTGATAATTTGTTTGAAAACTGTGCAATATCTCGAGAACGATTCATGTTAGTGGTGTTCTAATCTTTATGTCAATCGTTTTCTAATGAAAAATTGCATAAGAAATGTCTATTTGCGTAACTTTATTAGCGGTTTTGATTTTTTGACGATTTTTTCAAAATTTCACTCGAAAATTTAGGGGGATTCTGAACATTCGATTGCGTATAAAAACAATAGGCTTCCAGTGTTTACGGATTGTGATTTTTGTACTAAATTTCGTTCGAATCGGTCCATTCGTTCTTCAGTTATCGTCTCCACAGACTTACTGACACAGACAAGCAAACACATACTTTCACACACACACGTACTTTCACACATACACATATACTCCCCCCCCCCCCCACACACACAGACATCAGTTCAAAATGTTTGATTTGTGATCAGGGAGCCTTGAAACGTGCTCTCCCGTCGAAAACTCGAATTCGAATTTTCGACCCCGTCATCATACTTTCCTTATAGATTATGTATATAAGGAAAGTAATAAAGAGAAAATGAATTTAAGTCTGTAAAAGACATGTGCTTCTCACATCAGATTTTTTACAAACACGTTTTATGCATTTATATCGAATGAGATATAATTAAAATAAAAAATCCTTAGTCGTAAATTATTTGCGTAAATGCACTCTACCTAGTCTCCCCTGACGTTTCGCGGCTGCAGCAGAGTTCAAATCTGCTCTGGTTATTCTTTTAACTCTCGAGTCACCAACCTGGACAGAGAATCAATCTCAAATACTTCCGGAAGTAATTCCAATTCCCGCTATGAACTTCATATCAATCATCTCGTTCTTCAACCAACGAAGATGCCGATAAGAGTTTGAATAATCAAACTAGGACTTAGATAAAGTTCCTGTAACCGATATATGGTTATCTAAATTAAAATCTGCTAGTTTACATCGCGAATCATTTCTGCATAAACGAAATGATATCGTAGCAGATAAATATAAGTGGAAAATAACGTAATTAAATGAAATTCGTGATCAAATTAGAATATTGAAGGAAATGAAATGATTTCTAGAAATCGGGCAATTTAAATTGTCTGCAGGGCATGAATGGTTCACTTCCTCATTAAATAGGATATTATATGTATATATATATATATATTATATATATATATATATATATATATATATATATATATATATATATATATATAAATATTTATACATATATGTATGTATATATATAAATATATATATAAATATTTATATATATATGTATATATATATATATATATATTGATATAGATATATATATATATTGATATATATATATGTATATATATATATATATATATATATATATATATATATATATAGAGAGAGAGAGAGAGAGAGAGAGAGAGAGAGAGAGTGAGAGAGAGAGAGAGATTATAAAATTTACAGATACGTTGATGATCTGATTTGTTTAGTTTTTTCAGACAACTGTGTCATAGATATAGATTTCTATTCGAATAATTTGAAACTAATTCGTAATGAAGCCACTATTAGTAATAATATTAATTTTTTGGATTTAAATCTAATTATTGAACCTACTAATAGGATAGTTACTAATTTATATGATAAAAAAAACATTTTAATTTTAACATTAATAAAATATTACCATTCAATTCCTGCATTTAATTCCTGGCCAATTGTTTAGAAATATTATACTTAATCAATTTTTTAAAATTTATAGATTATCAGATAAAAATTTTCATGCTATGCATATTATCTAAACATTACCAACAAATTATATAAATATCCAGCATATTTAGTAAATGGTATAGTTAAAAAGTTGGGATTGACTGCATATAGTTCAATTCTCTCCTTAATTTCCTATATTAGGCAGACATCCACTTTCTCTTAAATAAGCATTATCTTGAATAAGCATTACCTTGTGTTTGCATCCCTTATAAATTAGACCCTATGTTTTCTATTAGCATTTGCCCCATTATTTTGTAACTCTTAATGTAGAATATCACATTTTATAGTCTTATAGTCTTTTATAGCCTTTTCGCATTACTATATATTTCTCACGATTGGCAACAGCAGTTCTCCACTTTTATTTTCGCGATTGGCAACATTGGTCTCTTCATTCAAGGCTCCAATGGATCAGATATATGCAGTGTTTTTTCAGGTATTCATGTTTCCTATAACTTTTAGATCTTCATGCATGTAGTCCAAGTTATAAGTGTTTATAGATATAGTCTATTACTGATATCAGAAACATGTATTTTGTGTTGATTTTGATAAATTATGTGGACTGAAGAAGAGTTTTGTCGAAATGAACAATTCATTTATTTAGGACTACTGCTTATCCACGTTTATAGATTTAATGCTTGGATTTTATTTGATTTTCTATTATCGAATCCATTCCATTGATATTTGTTGATTATCTTCAGCTTAATGACTAGAAATCTGTATTTTATTTTCCACTTGATTGATGATTCTCTATTTAATACTTTTTATTAGCTATGCATTTTTTAATGCTAGTGTTTTTGAGTTACAACTTATCTTTATTCTTTCATTGGATATTCAAACTATTATTATTATTACACACACACACACACACACACACACACACATATATATTTGTATATATATATATATACTCGTATATATATATATATATATATATATATATATATATATATATACTACATCACTCAATAAGTCCCCAGTCTAACTAAGAAAAACAATTTTTATTTTTAGAAATTCGACTTTATTCATCAACATACTCTCCTTCAGGAGTGATACATTCATTCCAACGCTCCTCTAACTTTTCGATGCCTTTTTTGTAGAGCGATTTGTCTTTGCTCTCAAAATAGGCCTCAGTTTCGGCAATCACTTCTTCATTTGAGCCAAAATTCTTTCCCTGGAGAACCTTTGTGATGTCTGCAAAAAGCCAGTAGTCACTGGGGGCCAGATCTAGAGAGTACGGTGAGTGAGGAAGTAATTCGAAGCGTAATTCATATAATTCAACCATCATTTTCATCGACTTCTGACACGGGGCATGTCTTGTTGTTTTTGGTCCGGTGTGAGCAAACGCGGCTTCCACTTCGAAAGCAACTTACGCATGCTCAAATTTTCGTGTAAAATTGTAAACACGCTTCTGATATCCTGAAGGTGTCAGCTATCTCACGCAACTTCACTTTACGGTCTTTCAAAATTATTTTGTGGACTTTTTTTATGTTTTCCGGAACAACTGCCGATTTTGGGCGACCAGAGCGTTCAGCATCATCGGTGTTTGTACGACCGCGTTAAATTCAGCATACCAGTCAATAATAGTTGATTTCCCTGGTGCAGAGTCTCCATAACGCTTATCAAACCACTGTTTGGCTTCAGCATTTTCCCCATCAAAAAACAATGTTTAATCAACACACGAAATTCTTTTTTATCCATTGTTTTGATAATTACAAAACTGGGGTCTCTAAAACCACTGTAACCTGTAAACTAATTCTCAGAATGTCATAAAATTTTGACAGGTATCCTTTGAAGGTTGGTAATATCCACCAAATATATAGGTCTGTCAACAGTGTTGCCATATATGTGTCAGACTGGAGTCTTATTGAGTGAAGTGTTATATATACATACATATATATATATATATATATATATATATATATATATATATATATACATGCATTCATGCATAATATTAATTTAGCTTCATAACAGATGTAAACATAATAACTTAATTTTCTAAATTTTCATAATTATTTTACGATAATATATTTGATACCTGCAAGACACTATTTGTTTTTCTTCTTAACATTTTTAAATTCTTCTTAACATTTTATAGAAATATATTAATCGGATAATTTATTTTCATTCGCTTATTGTTAGTTATTTGCCGACGTTTTTATAGTTGTTAGTTATTTGATGATGTTTTTGTTATTCATGTACCATTAATCATATTCATACATATAGCTTCATTTAAATTTATCAACTCTAAAAAAATCTCACATCTTGAATAATTTATGATACTTGTAGTTGGTAGTTCTATCTTTTTTAGTGAAAATAAATCTATTTGCTTGCACCTATTCAAAATTATTTTTCATGCATGTAAGAAATTTAGACTTGCTGAGTTACTATATTTTATAGATAATACATTATTTTCCTATTCTTTGTATTAATCATATGTTTATAAAAAGGTCTAATTACAGTATCTTCTAATCCTTATTAATCATCTCTCTTTTTTAACACTTTACAACATAGTTGAAAAGTGTTTATGGCTTTGTTCATTATCTCTGTCTTTCTGTCAGTTAGCACAATAACTGTCGTAAAAATAACTTTATCAAAATGAAATTTTAGTATATTGTTCAGAAGGTCTGTGGGACCAATGGGAATATAAATGAATAATATCACCCAATTAGTTTTGGGCTGAACCCAGGATGAAGAAATAAAATACATTGAACCCTATTGGACCAAATTTTCCAAACATTTTAAAGCGAATTTAAAACTCATAAATTGCTTCGAAAGGTTTTAGGAAATATTCAAATTATCCCATAAAAACTATGAAAAACATTTCTGCAAAATATACTCGGTAGTTTTTAAAATAAAAATAAAAATATTAATTACACCCTTTATATGAAGAGATCAAGTGACCATTATATGAAGAGTTCACGTGACCATTTTATGAAGAGATCACGTGACCCACTTCAAAATAATATATGGCATCCACATTGTGTCAAAATCGTGATTTTTAATGTTCTTTTTAATTTATATTTAGTGTTATATCCGTCCTTAAACCACTTTATTTTTGCTTAATTTCTGTGCATCATATTTTAAAACAACGCAATTACAATATATATGAGTTTAAATGCTCAGTGCCATCCATCTTGTGTCAAAATCATGAATTTTAATGTTCTTTTTAATTTATATTTAGTGTTGTATATGTCCTAAAACCGCTTTATTTTTACTTATTTTAAGTTTTGCGCATCTACATTCGGAAATAACATAATTACAATATATTTGAGTTTAAATGATTATCAAACTTTGATTATTTCTACAACGAAGCCTAATTTTCATTTACGGTGAATGTAAACAAATAGAGATGTAGAATGAGTTGTATGAATGAAGCATTCATTGATTTTACATAGAGAAGCAGACGATTTTTTCGATGAAGTTTTAAGCATAGAGCTAAATTACTAATGAATGAAATGCTGATTTTATAGAGACAGCCAGGCGTATTATATTTCGATGACGTCATTTGAATAAATTTCTGTTGTTTTCGATGAAGTTTTCAAATATAATGAATTATTGTATTATTATGATAATTTTAAAAATATTACCGAGGAATGTATCGCATTCTAGAGATGTTTAAATCATGCAATTTATATTTCAATGCCGTCATTGGTGCAATTTTCAATGCCGTCTGGTGCTGATTAGTTTTTGGTAGGATTCGTAAAAACAGAACCCGCCTTTTTTTTGCGAAATGGCCCGCAAAAATTTCATATATCCACTCTCACTAAAATACTAATTGACCAAATTTCACAAAATTTGGTAGATAAGTTACTTGTAGGATACTCTGGTGCTGATTAGATTTGGGTACGATTCGGAAAAGAACAACCTGCCTTTTTTTAAAATGGACCGCAAAAATCGCGAAAATAAAAAAAAAGAAAACTTCGTATGCTCAAATGTATCAATTAAATTCTTGTTTTATACGCAATTTTGACGGGGAAAAGAATATAACACACTCCATTATACTCTAGGACTAACCGTTCTCAAGATATTTGAGATTTCTTGCATTTTTGTTACCCTGCTATCGGAAAAATGTCCAATTACCGAATGAAAACAAAAATTGAATTAAAAATGCAAATTTTGTGTTATTTGGTGCAATTAAACTCAATCTAATGAATTATTAAAGAAATAAAGAAAATATGAATTTGTATCTGCATGGAAAGTCATGTGCTGCCCACATCAGATTTTTTATTATGTGCGCATATTGAATATATTCGTTTATATAGCTCATCTTGAATATATTTGTGTATATATGTTCGTGTCTAGTATAATACAGAAATGCATATTTCTATTTCTAATACATTCACAGTTTGCATTCTATATTTATTGTTGATTTTGTTGACAGGCATACATATTATTTTCCAAGATAAATATTACCAAAATTTCTATTAATTTACCTATATTTTATTTATACTAAATTAGTCATCTTATAGAATAAGAATGATTACTCATTTACTATTTATATATACTAACCATCTTTTATCACTTAAATATTGACTAGCAATATATGTTAATTTTTATATTTAAATCCTCAATTTCAAAATTCTCATTTAAATTTATTACACAAATAGTAATCAAATTAGGGCTGAAGTTAATACTGTAAATTAAAATTATAAACCGCGACATAAATGTTTAACATGTAAATTAAATACGTAAATTAATGTACATCAAGTTATTGCGTAAATGCAGCAAACAGCATGATAAATTTTTAAATAAAGCTAATATGTTTTGCAATTGAATGATCAACGAATAAAAGAACAAAATACCTAACTATATTTCCAGCATAAATAATAAATATATTATAACTACCATATTTTAAGAATTTTATAAATGAACATAACACAAAATACAGATTAAAGACTATTAATATTTCGATACATTTGGATTAACTTAGATGTAAAACATAATAATAGCATAATAGAAGACAAAATAATATTAGTGTATATATATAAAACGTTGTCAATAATTAATTATATATATATATATATATCAAGAAAAGTCAGTCATGCATAAAGCATTGATTAAGAAACTATTTCCAACGGAAATGCAATTTTATTTAAATATCTGTAAAATACGATACATTCAACGCTGATATATTTTAAATTACCACAGTACTACAATAATTTATTATATTTGAAAACTTAAAACTTCATCGAAAAAAATGAACTTTATTCAAATAACGTCATCAAAATATAAATCGTCTGGCTGTCTATATAAAAGCAATTAATATTTCATTCATATCACTTTTATTCCAGACTTCAGAGCTAAAATATTTTGTGTGAAAAAAAATTCGCAATTCTTATGTAACTCATCTTACAATCACTTGTTTTCATTCTGCATGCAGTAAAATTAGACTTCGTTATAGAAATAATCAAAGTTTGATGATCATTTAAACTGAATAATAATTTAATTGGCACAGAATATAGATGCACAGAAAATACGCAAAAATAAAGCGGTTTTAAGACGGTTGCAAAACGAAATATATTTTAAAGGAACTTTAAAAATCACGATTATTATACTAGAGAAAAAATATGAATGTCATATTTTATTTTGAAGTGGGTCACGTGATCTCGTCATATAACATGGGTGTAATTATTATTTTAAATTGTATTTAAAAAAGTACCGAACATATTTTGCTGAAATTTTTTTTTATATATTTTATGGGATAATTTGAATATTTCCTGAAATTTTTCGAAGCATAATTTTAGCTTCGCTTAAAATATGTTTGGAAAATTAGGTCCCATAGGGTCGAAAGCCCAGACCACACGGCCAACCCAAAGGTTTATGGCAAAGGTCCCATAGGGTAATGTATTTCAATTTTTCATCTCGGGTACAATCCTAAACTAATTGGGTGATATTATTCATTTACATTCTCATATGTCCCACAGACTGTCTTAATAACATACTGAAATTTCATTTGGATAAAGTCATTTTTAAGGCAGTTATCCCGCGAACGGACGAATAGACAGAATGAACGAAGTTATATACACTTTTCAACTGTGTTGGAAAGTATTAAAAAAGAAAAGTACTTGAAACACGAAGAAATGAAAAATGTGTAAATACATATTAAAAAGGTAAATAAAACATAGTATGAAAAAGTAAATGGATGTAATAATATAAATTGTGTATTAAATATCACCTAAGGGTTATAACAAATAAAAATTATAACTATTCTGTAATACGATGTAATTATGATATATAAAGGTAACTCTTGTAAAGTTAATTTCAAATGTAGAAAATTCTATAAACTCAATACTTTAATAGGTAAATAAAGATCAATTTATTTTTATGGGTTTTTTTCCTCAGAAAGTACAGAAATTGTAGGAATATAAAAAAAAATCTGTTATGGGCAGCACATGACTTCCCCTACGCATTTAAATTTTCTTTTTTTCCTAAGTCACAAAATTGAGTTTAATTGCACAAAATAACATATATCTATATGTTATTTTGTGCAATTAATGTACGTTTTATAACAAGTGTAATAAGAGACTTTCTATCAAAGTTGTGTGCTTAATCTTATTTATTTGAAATCAGACGTGATACCAACTTATTTATATATCTATAACTTTAATTGCACAAAATAACATATATTTATAACTTTAATTGCCCTAAATAACACATAACTATAACTTTAATTGCACAAAATAACATATACAAATACTTCTCACGTAATTATTTGGAATTACACTAAATTTGCAGCTTTAATTCAATTTTTGTTTTCAGTTGACGACTGTGCGCAGTTTTAACGGCGACATGGTAAAAGTGCGAAAAAAACATATATCTCAAGATTCTGGCAGTTATGGAGTTAGTCATATTCTTTTTGGCGTCGAAAATTTTGTATAAAACAAACATTTAATTAATATATTTGAGAATATGTAGTAATTTATTAAAATAAATTTTATGTATACAGCTGTTCTCGAGTTTATAGCTCAAATGATGTAAAAGTACAAAAATCCACGACTTATAAATTTATCGAACAAAATTGTGAGATATTAGATATTTTTCCATTATATGCAAAGTTTCGACTTGCTACATTCAGTAGTTATGGCCTATGGAAATGTCCATTAGTCAGTAACACTCAGTTAGCTGTATGTATATGATATAACCAAAACACAATGCTCTTATATAGCGAGTCAAAAATGCATCAATGCAATTAGGCCCGTAGCATAAATTTGATCGAACTAACTAGGCCTGCTTTTCACATTGAGAAATCAATCCCTTTTCCAGATTTCTAACCCCTAGGCAATTTTATTAATCGAATTGGTCACACCAGTCCAACAAACACTGATATACTTTAGAATATGCCTTTAGCACACGTTTTAGCTTCATTCAATCTTAATCTAATTTGCTGTTGCGTTTGCATACAAAAATACTAATTTCAGTTTATAAATAGCTAATAGTTCAATCAAGCTTTGCTGACAACAAATATACATGCCACCCAATGATGAATCGCCGGGCCATGAGGAATTACAATTAATGATTTCATAATGGAGTAGTTTACAGAGCAATGAATCTTCAGTGTGTGACGTGCGAAATAAATCACCTTTTAAGGATGTCACATGAGGTAGTTTTGAAAATGAAATCTGATGTCTGCAAAGCATGATTTTTGCTATCTCATACTATGTAATATAGTACGGAGAAATTATTGTCTTCACGAAAATTTTCGAATTCGAAATTTTGATGCCAATATATTTGCAGTTGGCGGGTAAAAGCACATAAATCAAAAATTCCAATTTTTTTTATAACACATTCGATTTAAAAAAAATTATGATCTTTGTTGCGGATAGAAGCACATAAGTGAGTTAGGCTTCTAAGGTGTTTGAAAAAGAAACACTTTAAACACTTATTAAATTGTGTACGGATAACCGTGGATTAAAAATATAAATTAAAAAAAGTTATTATTTATTTAGCACGTAGATGTATAACATACTCTATAAAAATTAAATTTGTATTCTGAAAATAATAAAATAAAATTAAAAAAAAATTCCTGAAAGCATCAATATCTTCTTTTCTCGATATTTCAAAATCCTTGTTTCTGTTTTATGTACTTTTTCCCGCGAGCTCTAGATATATTTTATGACCTCATGAACACGGTTTTGACTATTTTTGGAGTGATGTTTGTATGTCTATATGTCTGTGGTTGATTTCTTTATACTATAGCGATCACAGATATTAATGGATTTTCACGAAACTTTATTTCCGGCTTTGTTATAAAAATATCTAGAAATAAATATAATTTTTTTTAAATTAGAGAGAAAATTTTATTTGAAATATATTTTTAAATTAAAAATTAAAAATCTATTGGAAATTTTATAGTTTTTTTAACATGATAGCATAGGACAAAATTGGACAGGATCCTGCATAGAAGGGTTTATATATGGCTCAAGATCACGAGGCTTAATAGTTTCAATCATTGTTGTGAAAAATAGCCACGATACAATTTTTGTTGTTTCTGACGTCATAAGCCCCCCCCAGGATGCAAATTTCACTCCGGTGGGGTATAATGTCACGAGTGATATCAACCGAAAGATTTTTTTCAAGATCTTTAAAATAAAGAGTAACACGCTATAATTATAATTATTTGGACTCATAATAATGATTTTTCAAAATTTCCCTTATAAATTTGAAAAACTTAAAAAGGATTTTGGCATTAGAAAATGCAGTTGAGCCCCACTCCAGTTATTTTATTGACTAAAATAGGTATTTGTAGCTAGTTTCCAATTTTTGTAGCAGACACTTTTTTAGCGGTCAGAGCTAATGGTAAATATCGGTATATAACCGAAAATACAAATATATATATATACGCTCCGGTTAATACACACATTCTACGCGAGCAAATCATGGCTTAAACATCGATTATTCAAATAGGAGCTACATAATCAATTGCTCTCCAAATATACGCGAATGCGTTAGCCGCTGCGATCCAGTACAAAATTTAATTAGCTGCCTGAGAAATTTGATTAGGGGACTTCCTCAGAAAACAATTCTGGTATGAAATTATCTGTTATACAATTACGTTATACTATTTGTAAAGAAATTGATTGCAACAGATCAAACTTTGTACAGTATTTCAATGTATTTCTTTTTAAACGTCTAAAATTGAAATTCCTTTTAGAAAACTTCTATAAAATGATGACAAAAAATCCAAATATCTAAAGTTTACTAGATACTTAATTTATGCAGTACATATTCTGAGATAAAATTGCCAATAAACAGGCAAAAACTTCCATGTTTATAGTACGTGGCTAAGATCCAAATGCATCAAATCCACTAGATACTTAATTTATGCAGCTCTCTATAATTGCAGCTGTCTATAACTGCAGCTGTCTATAAAGCTGTCTATAAACAAGAAAAAACCTCCATGTTTATAGTACGCAGCCAATATCCAAATGCCGCAAGTTCACTAGGTACTTAATTTATGAAGTACATATCCTGAAATAAAATTGCTTATAAACAAGCAAAATCCTCCATGTTTATAATACGTGGCCAAGAGTCAAATTCCTTAAGTACAGTAGATAATTTATTCATCATATATCCCAAGGAAAAATTTACTTTAAACAAGCAACTAAATTGATGCAATTTTCCCATTTATTCAATTTCTAGTGGAATCTCAAAATGTTCGAAACTATGAGACCAGTTTGTCTCAATGGCTAATACAGCCAGGCTAACGCAGGGCATATGAAATATATTTTATCCGTGTCAGATTATAAACAATCTATATATAGTTGTTTTTTCTGAATCAGTTTGCAATTTGTCACCAACCAACGCTGTATTAACCGGCCCCATGTCTTAAAGTGATCATTGGTTTCTGATACATAAATTAAAGGGTTTAATTTTTTTTTCAATTTTCAAAGGAGCCGGCTTGTTTATGATTAGGCCAAAATATAACTTCAGGTTTGAGTGTATAATTGGGAAAGTTTACAGTAGCAGAGAATGGTGCAAAAGTTGACTCTCAAACACTATTTTTCTTAGAAGAAAATGTGCACAATCAAGCCTGTGATATTAGCATGGACCAATCCTATAAAACAGGCCAATTCCTAGCGTAAAGCCGACGGGTGCCATGGGTTTGGAGGCTAAGAGAAAATGCGACTACGTCTTCCTGTTTTTGTGGTGTTGCTATTTTGTGAGTGCTGTCCTGCTGTTCGGTGTCGAGAAGGTTGCGTGTTCGTCCATCACCACTAAATAAATCGTCTGCTTGTCACCATTAAAGTTTAAAACCGGGGTCTCCAGTATAGTAGCCCGATGCTATATGATTACACTGAAATATATCTTAAGGTTTAAGCATATGATTTGGAAAATGCTTTGTGGTGGTGAATGGTGCAAAGACCCGGTCCCATACTTTATAGCCAACCCCATATTTATTTTGTAAAACCTACATAGATATCTCGAGCAATTGCAAAACCCCCGGAGAGAATACATATACCCTTCTCTCCGGACCAGGTAGTTGGCAGAAAAGGTTAAGCATTAATGACAACCAATGAAAGAGGTAAATCCATATAAAGGGTTCGATTCCTGCTAAATGCACTATGGTCTACTCCCTAGTAATTGGCGTTTTCCGTCTATCTCGAGTTCGGTATCGGAACATTTTTAATTCGCTGCTAGGGATAGGCCGCTAAAATTTTTTGGTCGATTCCTACCTAATAGACAATGACCTATAACTTTGAAATTGGCTTTTTTTCGCCAATTTCGCTTTGTTGCAGAGATAAGGTTCTCGATTCTCCACTAAGGGCGCTGTAATCACTTTTACTCGATCAGACATGGTAATTTTACTATAAAGCGATCTAACGTGTGGACTCATTAACCTTTCCTTAGAAAATTATTGGGACATTTAAAGACTTTCCTAGAAACCATGTGAATTCTAACCATGGAGGTAAAATTAAGGAGTTAAAACCTCATACTGAGAAAATAACAATATCATTTAAGACAATCATTCAGGTGGAACTGCGATAAGATAAGCGCCCCTGCATTGTATTCCTATGGTGAAAGGCTTAAGATATTTATTTAAAATGTCAATTTTGTAGAAACAAATTAGTATCGTAATTCTTATTGGAACTGAAACAATAAGGAATATTCCTACGTATTCAAAATTATTTTACTTTCCAGTTTATTTTTATTTCCTTATATTCTGAACGCTGTTTTATAACTGTGAAAAATACTGAATAATTATACTCATAATTAGGGAACTCTTTGTTTACAAATAATCAATATATAGACTAAATACTACGCCTTTCCGTTGTGTCGACTGACAATATTAGCTACTTTACTAACACTAGCAACACCTACATATAATTCTCAAAGCATTATGGTATTTTCCAGCGTTTCATCCATGGAGATAAAAGTAAAGAGTTAAAACTTCATATTAAGAAAATGCCAATATCAGAGACAATAGATCAGGTGACTCTCAGATAAGATAAATAGCCCTGTATTGTATGCATTTCTGTGGCGAAAGACCTAAAATATTTATTTAAACTGTCCATTTTGTAAAAATAAATTATTAGCGCAATATAAAGTAAAACTGAAACATTAAAGAATATTCCTACGTATTCAAAATTATTTCACCTTTCAATTTAATTTCATCTCCCTATATTATGTACTGTATCTTACAACTATGAAAAAATACTGGTTAATTATACTCATAATCAGAAAAGCCGTCATTTAAAAATAATCAAAAATACATATATACTAATTACGCCTTTCTGTTGGGTCAACTAACAATAGCAGCTACTTAACAAACACTAGCCAAACCTAGATATAATAATTCTCAAAGCATTATGGCATTTTCAAACTTTTCATTCGCAGGAGATTTATCTCCTTCTTTCTAACTCCATGGTTTCATCCATAGGAGTTTTATCTCCTTCTCTCTAACTCCATGATTCTTGCCAATTAACCATTTTCTAAAAGCATTCATATTTTAACAATCGATTTCCCGAAATCGATTGCATGGATCCACCTTCCATATCTATTATGAGGCCGCGTTCAACTGCAATAATCAACTACAACGAAGATTTCGCCAAAGAATCGAGGGCAGCTAAACCAGGAGCAAGATAAGCACTTAAAATAACTTTCCTTTAAAATTACTTATCCCCCTAATAGTATTCTAAACGACTGAGTACAGCTTGCGTGACGTCAGTAGAAAAAAATATTCTGTGGTCCAGACTGTTTTTAGTAACGATTTATTTATTACCCGTAACGGCAACGGATGAGAGGGTAAACTTTTGTTCAAAACCTGACAGCGCGCATACAGTTCTGTTTATTATTGCATTTTGTCGTCACGACATAAAATGCGGAAAATAGTTTGAGAAGAAAGTGATTAGTTTTAAATACTATTTATTGAAGAAAGTTTTATATATACAACTTTCTATAATTTTCATGAAGAAACCAGACATAAGCAAAATTTTCACGATCAGCAATTTAGTTTATTATGAAGATCTAATACGTGCAATGCTTGTTTATATCTACGAACGAGTATAGTCGATGTTCAAGAACATTAAAAAAAATCTGATGTGGGCAGCAGATGACTTTCCCTGCAGACTTATATACACATTCTCTTTATTTTAATTAAATTTACTTCACTATTAATTCAGTTTTCGTTCTCATTTGGTAACTGGACTAATTTTCAAAGGTGGCGTAGCGAAAAAACGAAAATATCTCGAGAACGGCTAGTCCTAGTGTAATGGGGTTGATTTTATTCTTTTCTTCGTTAAAATTCATGTATAAAACAAGCATTTAATGGATATATTTCAGCATATACAGTTCTTTATTTTAGATTTTGTTGATTTTTGCGGGCCATTTTGCAAAAAAAGGCAGGTTATTTTTTTCCGAATCATACTAAAATCTAATCAGCACCAGGGTGACCCACAAGTGACTTGCCTACCAAATTTTATGAAATTCGGTCAATTAGTTTTTTAGTTAGAGTGGATACAAAATCTGCACAGACAGACAGACAGACACGCACACAGACGTCACGCTAAAAATAGTTTTTTCGTATTCTAGAGGTCTTGAAACGTGTAGATCCGTCGAAACCTCGAGTTGCGATTTTCGACATGATTCCAATACTTTCCCTATACATTACCATGTATTGCAGGGAAAGTAAAAATCTGATGTGGGCAGCACAGGACTTTCCCTGCAGACTTATATTCTCGTTCTCTTTATTTAATTAAATTTATTTCACTTTTAATTCAATTTTCATTCTCATTCGGTAACCGGACTTATTATCAAAGGTGGCGTAGAGAAAATACGAAAAACTAAAATATCTCGCTAGTCTTAGTGCAATGGGGTTGGTCTTATTCTTTTCGTCGTTAAAAATTACGTATTAAACGAGAATTTAATGGATATATTTGAATATACCTAGTTCTTTAGATTAGATTTTGACGATTTTTGCGGACCATTTTGCAAAAAAAAGGCAGGTTATTTTTCTTCGAATCATACCAAAATCTAATCAGCACCAGGGTCCCCTACAAGTGACTCATCTACCGAATTTTGTGAAATTCGGTCCATTAGTTTTCAGATAGAGTGGATACAAACTTTTGCGGGTCATTTCGCTAAAAAAGGCGGGTTCTTTTATCTCGAATCGAACCCAAAACTAATCAGCACCAGACTCGCCCACAAGTGTTACCTACCAAAAGTTACCTACCAAATTTTATGAAATTCGGTCAATTAGTTTTGCAGTTTGAGTGGATACAAAATCTGCACAGACAGACACACACACAGACGTCACGCTAAAAATAGTTTTTTCGTATTCTAGAGGTCTCGAAACGTGTAGATCCGTCGAAAACTCGAGTTGCGATTTTCGACATGATTCCAATACTTTCCCTATACATTACCATGTATTGCAGGGAAAGTAAAAATCTAACGCTTCAAATTTTTTCCAAAATTTCATTCGAAAATCTGAGGTTTTTCTGAACATTCAATTGTGTTTAAAAACAATAGGATTCCAGTATTCACTGATTGTGATATTTGTACATAATTTCGTTTGTAAGACTTTTATCGTACACAGGCACGCATGAATTTTCGTTTGAATTTTCGACCCTGTTCCAATACTTTCCCTATACATTATACTATGTATACAGTTAAATTAGCTAGAGCTGTCTTATGATTATATCTTTCTGAAAACCAAAAGGATTATCGTTGTTTTCGATTAAATTTAACATTCTAAATGTTAGGCATGTTAAGGCAAATATTAAGGCACGGACATTAGTTCGCGATAAATCCTAAAATAGTTTTGCATCATTTCTGGCTCAAAATATTTAAAAAACATCTATTCATTTGATAATAGTGTGTACATATATTATTTGTCTAATTTTTTTCATATTTCAAAACCCCAAGTATGCAATATTTCGAGAAGAGCGCATTTCATCGCCCCAGTAATGTTGCCGATCGCTTTTAAGTAAAACTTTACGTATGAAACAGCTGTTTTCGCAAAAATTTCCCAACATAATTATCTTTTCTTCATGATAGTTTACAGTTTTCGAAAAAAAATTCTTTTTGGATCAATTGAGGGTTGTCTTTCCTTATTCTGAGAATCAATCGATCTCTGAGAGTGGTGGTGAAAAAAAATTGAAATCTTGAGCACCATATGGAAACGTAGCGTTTCCAGTGTTATCGCTATTGATAACTTTTAGAAATTAGCATCCTATGATTTCTCATTAAAATAATTTCGTGGAATTTAGTACCTTTATAATCACAAGTACTTTTAAGACTCTCTATTTTAGTTTCAAGTCCAATCAATATTTCTAGAATGGTTCTTGTTAGATTCTTATAAATGATATATTTCTCCATAAAAGAAATATATATATATATATATATATAAAAAACTTTAAACTAAAAACTAACTTTAAACTAAACTTTAAACTAAACTTTAAAAACTTTTAAACTAATGTTTGGAATAATATTACCAATAAGGCAATGTATACCAGTTAAACAATAAAAGAGTATGCGAAAAGCAGCAATAATAAATTTATGCACTATATAAAATTCAATGAAAGAATGAACAGTACCAAAAAGTGGTTGTGGGGGGGGGATCACGACCCCCCCCCACAACCACTTTTTGGTACAGTTCATTCTTCCATTGAATTATATATATATATATATATATATATATATATATATATATATATATATATATATATATATATATATACATATATATACATACGTATATATGTATATATATATATATATATATATATATATATATATATATATTTATATATATATTTATATATATATAATAATAGTTTGAAAGTCCAATGAAAGAAAAGTGAGAAGCTGCAACTCGAAAAACCTAACTTCCTAAAATACCTACAAAATAAATGTATAAAACAGCAAATCTTCAATCAAATGGAAAACAAAAATCTGATGTGGGCAGCACATGACTTTCCTTATATGATGCAATGAATTTACTACTTTTACAGCAAAAAAATAGCTTATTCTTATAGTAGATACTTATATTCTTTTCAAGATATTAAATTTTCGCCAATTAGTCGTCATTTTCATTGATTTAGCGTCATTTTTAAATATTTGGCGAGAATTAAAATTACCTTGCACTAACCGAACTGTGCGCAATGTTTTATAAAATGATTTGAATACTTGGTATGAAAAATTAATGTCGCATCCTCCTCTTACAAAACAGCATATGAGATACTGAGTAAAAAAATCTGATGTGGGCAACACATGACTTTCCTTATATAATGCAATAAACTTACTTCTTTTACAATTAAATAATATATATTTTTATAGTACATATTTTTGTTCTTTCCAAGATATTGAATTTTCGGCAATTAGTCGTTTTTTCATTGATTCAGTGTCATTTTTTTTTCATTTGGGGAGATTTTTTGTTAATTTGAAAACATTTAAAAATTCGCCAGGTTGGAGACCTTCCGCCAAATTCGTCTCCAAAATCTCGCCAAGTGTTATGGAAGGAAAAATAAGCAGATAAAAGACTTATAGCAGATAAAAGACCATTGGCGCTCAAATACAAAAGTATTACTCAAAGTATCTTTTCTCATGAATGGAATGAGCTAGATCCCAGAGAATGATGTCACCAAATTTATCGCATGATATTACATATGAAAAGTGAACATGTTTCTCAACAGTTAATATATATTTTTTAATTTATGGGATTTTTTGATAAATTTATTTGAAAAATGTGCAATATCTCGATAACGGTTCATGTTAGCGTTCTAAAGTTTATGTCAATCGTTTTCTAAGTAAAAATTACATAAGAAATATCTATTTGCGTAACTATGTTAAAGGTTTTGATTTTTTGATGATTTTTTCAAAATTTAACTCGAAAATTTAGGGGGATTCTGAACATTCGATTGTGTTTTAAAACAATAGGCTTCCAGTATTCACGGATTGTGATTTTTGTACCAAATTTCCTTCGAATCGCTCAATTCTTTCGTGAGATATCAGATCCACAGGCTCACTGACACACACACACACACACACACACATACTTTCACACACACACACATACTTTCACACACACACACACACACACACACATACTTTCACACACACACACATACTTTCTCACACACACACACACACACAGACATCACCTCAAAAATGTTTTATTCGTTATCAGGGATGCTTGAAACGTGCTCTCCCGTCGAAAACTCGAATTCGAATTTTCGACCCCGGGACAATACTTTCCTTATACATTATGTATATAAGGAAAGTAAAAATACAAATTACGAATCATCAAGTTAAAGAAAATCAAAAAATTTCAATGGTATGGAAACGATAATAGAAAAACATAAAAAAATCAAGCGTTATTGCTATACACGTGGACAAGGGATAGGCTTTAAAAAATGGACGTGTTTCATTCTTTTTACTTAATATCTTTAATTTCTTTTCATATTCATATTTGCATAGTATCTTTCATATTTTTAGCAAACTACGGTATATATGAAATAATTTATATATATATATATATATATATATATATATATATATATATATATATATATATATATATATATATATATATATATATATTGTAAGACCAGAAATAGATCTCACACTTTGGTGATACAGTTTTATGTACAATATTTATTGATCTAAAACTTCGGACAATACTTCCAGTCTGGATGACGCTATGTTTTACAGCATGTGAACCCATAGGTCAGATAAAACCATAAATTTAGGGGTGTCAAAACAGAAGAGGGAGCCGAGAGGGCCCTTACGATAACATGAAATAGCGGCATTGGATAAAAGATTAACCGATAGAAAAGGTGCTTGTTGCGTCAGTTTAATGCTGCAAATCAGAGAAAAGGGGGAGTAACACCCCCCGAGAAAAAGTGAGCCACAACCTGTGACAAAGAACGACACTGGTTCTCATAGAGAGATACTGGTGCGACATTATGATAGAACGACGATGCTAAAGAATACGAGTTCGACATTATGACTAGAACGATATTACTTGGCGAATACAGAAATGACTACGAGAATGACATAAGTGGTATGACATAAGTGGAATGACATAAGTGGAATGACATAAGTGGAATGACATAAGGAGTTAGCAGTACAATAAGATCGACGAAGTTACATTGTGCTGCATTACCCTGCGAGTTAATGCTAGTAATAAGGACGACATCAAGTACATGCTGCTAACAAAGTCCAAGACAGACTTGAAGGTATGTGTTCCTCAAAAAGATATCTAGGTCTAAACATATTTTAGGCAATTTAAGTGGTCGCACATGTTCCTGCCGCCGAAACAATATAATTAATTGTGTAATGAATTTAATAAGTATTTTATGTTGTTAATAAATGTTTTATTGTTAAAGTGGTGTAATTCATTTAGTACTATATTAATTCATAATTATTTTACAGAACTCGCGCGAAAGTTAAATAATTGGAGGGTTTTAATAGCGGCACAACAAAGCAATGTACAATAATAGTAAAATCACTAATACGAGTAATTTACGGCCATGTTAAGATATTAGATATGTTAATGATAATTATGATAGAAGCCTAACTTTCAGCTCACTGTGCCACATATATATATAATAAATTTCTCAAAATTTCGATATAATCACATTTTTATAGCACTTCCTCGGTGTAACAAAAAGCATCCTAATAATAAGTTGATAAATCCTACTCAATTTCATTTAATTTTCTGAATTTGTTCGAGAAATATTGACTTTGAAGACTGACATTCATATATAAGCATATGCACAGACGTAGCTGAAAAATGGTTGATTCGTGTTTCAGGATACTGTTATCTATTTATTTAATTATATTTAAGAATTTTTTAATACATGAAAAATTATCATTGTTTAGAAATCACTACGAGTCGTTTTTAAGTTATTATTGATTTTAAGGGAAACGAGTCTTTTATGGAATAAAACATTCAACTAATTCTCAAAATAGCAGATAATATTCGCAAAACACCCAAGTATCTCACCATTCAATTTATCTCGTATCACGTCGACCATTTTTCAACTGAGCGATGACTCCTTTTATATATCTTCTTCTTCGTCTGATTTTTTGACCCAGATCATCCAATCTACCCGAAGGTGTAAGTTACCTATTTGGACTGCTGGGAAGTGTCACCCAATTTAGACCGGAATGCAGCGGGGGCGGTATCCACAGCTACCGTACCCTCCTTCACTTACCGCCAACTTCTCGAAAAGACTTACGGGCCCCGTGCCTGTACCCCACATGAACACAGAGCAGTTTAGGCAGGCCGGTAAACGAAATCAGAACACACTATCCTGCAAAATTTCCAGAATTGGCTAGCATCTCCCCGAATATTCATTATTTCGAGAAAATTCTAGTACATTCGAAAAATCGCAAAAAAAATCGCCGAATCTGGCAACCTCGTATATTCAATATATGGCAACCCTACATTCACGTAATAGGAATGACTGCCTGTCAGGTGTTTCCTACTTGACTAGAAGCAAAGGTGAGCATTGTAATTGAATAAAAGAAAATCACAGTGACACTTTTTACATATTCCCAGCATTATTGATTTTCAGCGAGATAGCGTTATAAAACAATCTATAATTTGTCGTGTTGTTTCTTTATAAGAGAAAAAGTGTTAAAATACAAAGGAATATTGCTAGATGCAATATATTTGTACAACACATACCTGAATGTTTTCTGAAATATACCAGTCGAAAGTGACTGGATATAAATTATCCTTAACTCATATCAAGATATCACTTAATCATGTTACGCGTTACCCTCACCTTTAAGAGCCTCTAAAAGTAGAAAATCCAATTGTAGAAGACAAACGTGCATCATTTTGGCGGAAGATCTGAGCGTCAAAATCCCGATATTATGTCACACTGTTGAAAATTATCAGATTTACTTCAGCTTCCTGATAGATTTACAGCTGGTAGGAAGCGATAATACGCGTATTTTATCACGAGACACAGATAATACTAACAGGATAAATTCCCCACAATGCCTTGCGGTAATCGTTCATGGTGCTAGACGGCACACTATGACAGTGCCGAAATGTGGCCTAAATTATATGTACGTAAACCGATTATAAGTTTTCGGAATGCTAAATGTTGTATATTATTAAAAATATAATTCGATTAGAAATTTCTTATCTGAGACAGAGATGAAATTTTAGATTGAGATGCCAGCACTATTTGTCTTTATTTAATACTTATTTCAACATTTCTGTACAAAATGCTTTAATTTTTCTAGTAAGTTTTGCTTTTTAAAATAACATATCGTGTGTGGTATTACAATACTCGTATGGTAAAATGATAACAGTTTGGCAGCGCCGCAACAAGGTAGTGCAAACGATGGGTTTAACGATACGACAATAACAAAACGACCGCACCAGGTTCCGTTTTGTTATTGAGGCTCCACAGCGTTTTCATTCATACTGTTACAAACGTATCCTCAGGAATCGTGAGTGTACCCGCACGATACAAGAACGAGTTCAAGTTTCTGGATAACTTCCGTTTATTCACAAGCACAAAGTAAACAGAAACAATATGCAATCAAACAGAACTGAGATGCTCCACTAATTTCACAAAATAATTGATATTATTCTCAAAATACTGACGAAAATACTTTCAGAAAACAGCCGCTACTATTCTCAAAACATTGACAAAAGAATCACAGTCCAACGTAGCTCGTGTCACGTTCATTCATCAACTCCTTTATAGTCATTTTATAGTCTCTGTAGAAATTTCTGGAAATCTCTATATCTCAAAGAATAATCCTCTTTCGTAGAGTTTCTGAAACATTCCAGAAGTCGCGAAATGTCGCCACATTGGCGATACATTGCCATATCTGGCAACCATTCTTCTAACTGTAAAACTCGGTAACCTTGGGTTTACGTCATAGACTGTGTGACGCCTTGACAGACAAAAGAGGAGACTCCAAAGGGAATATTGCGCGTTAAAAAACCATACGCATATTGGACACAGACAAAATTACTTCGCACCAAGCATCATAGTTCAAACTTCATGTTGGGAAAACGTTAAAATCGTTTAAGACAATAATATCAGATGGCGCTGAGGCAAGATAAGTCTCCTTGCATCGTATGCATTTCTATGTCAAAATGCCCGTACTGAATTAAATTTGTTAATTAAAACTGTTCATTTTACAGAAAAAAATATCATTTAAAAGCGAATTAGAACAGAAACAAAATAGAATATTTCTAAGCATTCAAATTTATTTTACCGTTTTATTCTGTACCTTATTCTATAACTAGGAAAAAGGCTTATTACTTTGTATAGTAAGGAAATTTAAATTAAAAAATAATCAAAAGTACATATATACGCCTACCTGTTGTGTAAAATGAGAACATATGGGATTCTATTAACACTAGCAACACCTAGATATAACGCTCATAGTAGAATTTTTATGGATGAGAAGCTTAAAACCAGTAATGCTATTTCCTTCTCTCTAACTTCATGCATTGGACTTATTTGTGTTGATATAAACTTTTTTTACACTTTTAGCCTACATATCATGACTCAACTCATCAATTTCCCTTATATATACTAGCATCATCGGCTTATTTATACTAGCATCATCGGCTGGAGAATAATCTTTGTTGCCCATAGGAAAGAATGTTATTAGGATTTCAACATTCGAACAATTCGAGTTCTAACCAGGAAAATTTCTAAACATTTTACCTAGTTCTATTTTTAAAATATGTACCTACAGATGGAGTTTTATAGTGGTAGAAACACACACACACATACAGGCAGGACATTTCCCCAAAATTATTCAAAATGGGATCAAGAGGTCTTAAAACGTGCTTATTATCATTTCTCTCAAAAACTCGAATTTGAAAATACTCCTGAAATCAGTGAGATTTCTATGCAATAGTACAAGGAAATAAAAATTCGGTAGAAAAGTATAATTTAGTAGATATGTTCATGGTAGGGGTTTCCAGTAGAGATGAAATTGTGTTTGGTCATTCTCTCACGCTTGCTTTATGCATATTTAAATGCATATTTAAAAAAAAAAAGAAAGAATGAAACCGGGTTCTGACCCGTGTTAGGTTCAAATCTAAATATGGAAACGAAACTTTGTTCTAACTGCTGCAACAAAGCTACCTCTAAAAATACTTTGTTAATAAAGCCGCATAAAATTACAAAATAAAGATATGAACCTGTTCGGGAAGCAGAACGAGCTTTATTCATCAAGATAAGAAAAACACAACAGTTACACCATGAAGACAAAAACCGTCTTTTCAAGAAAGATCCGTTGCTAATGCAACTACCACGTTTTTCTTTTCCTGTTATTAGTAAGAATTGATACCTCGAACAACTAAGGATGTTAATGGTATAAAA
This sequence comes from Amaurobius ferox, assembly GCA_951213105.1. Taxonomy (NCBI): domain Eukaryota; kingdom Metazoa; phylum Arthropoda; class Arachnida; order Araneae; family Amaurobiidae; genus Amaurobius; species Amaurobius ferox. The sequence continues at coordinate 30,254,590 of OX578154.1, forward strand.
TAAGTTTTATTAACACAGATAAGCCAAAAACATACATCAATGTCAGTCACTAAGCTGTTGCCAACTTGAGAAAGGAACTTTTAAATGATGTCTTAAGAACCGATTAGAAGAATAATTTGGGAAAGAAATATGAATGAGAGAAATATTTTATTACTTTCTTATACTATGTAACACAGTATAGACAAAGTATTATTTTCACAAAAATTTTCGAATTCGAGATTTTGAAGCCAGTATATGTTTTCAGATCTCCTGAATACGTTTAGACTATTTGGAGTGACGTCCGTCTGTATGTTTGTTGTCGAATTCTAGTGTTCCCGATTGCAGCCACAAATGTTAATGGATTTTTTGCGAAAATTTATATTTTGTTATGAAAAATCTAGAACTTGATAAAAAAAATTTTAAATTCGAACGGAAATTTCGACATTTTATATTCTTTTCATGTAACATCATAAGACAAAATGTGACATAATTATGCAAAAAAATAATTTATTTATGGCGCAATGATCACAACACAATAGTTTAAATTGTTGTTGTGAAAAGTAGTTGCAATACAATTTTTTTGTTTGTAACGCCATTAGCCCCCTTGGAGCGAGTTATCCTCCCCAGGAGATGCATTGTCAAGTATGGTAACGATCGAAATATTTGCCAATCTACGCCAATGCCTGCAAAGGGGGATCGAACTGTTTGAGATAGGGTACGTGAAATACCTATCTTTTTTAGAGGTTCTTCGTTTGAAATTGACGCTGTCTCACCCATAAGCAAGAGATTAACAGTTGTAGCATAATAAAAACATGGTGATTATGATTGAATCACGAGTAGAATTTTAAACGTAAACACATTTGTGGGGTACATATATACCTGAAATTACTTTTGTCAATCTGTGGGCCTGTGTGTGAGTGCGTCGAATCGTTAACCTCTCATAATCTCAAAAACCGCAGAAGTGAGTTTGATAATACTTTGGGGCAAGTTTTGTATAATATGTAGATGTGAAAGCAGAAAAAAAATTCCGAAAAGAACGCCTGATGTCATTAATCCTCCTCGGGGGGGGGGGGGGGGGGGAAGGACATTGTCAAACTTGCTATTAATCGAAAGATTTTTTTTCAAGCCCTAGAGGCCTCAGGTCTTTTAAAAGTGCCATAAATAGAGTGATTTCGAATGCTTCAAGTTTTATTTTGTACTACTTCTCCGATACATCGATAATATCTAAAACTTTTATGGCTAACAAGTGAATCCCTGTAGCAAATATGATATTTTTTCCAATAAGGTGAACTTGGGAATAACATTTAAAAAATTTGATGTGGGCAGCACATGACTATCCCTGCAGACTTATATTCACGTTCTATTTATTTAAATTAAATTTAATTCAATTTTAATTCAATTTTCGTTCTCATTTGAAAACTGGACTTATTGTCAAAAATGGTGTAGGAAAAATACGAAAAACTAAAATATCTCGAGAACGGCTAGTCCTAGTGCAATGAGGTTGGTCTTATTCTTTTCTTCGCTAAAAATTACGTATTAAACAAGCATTTAATGGCTATATTTGAGCATACGTAGTTCATAAGTTAAGATTTTGATGATTTTTGCGGGCCATTTTACAAAAAAAGGCAGGTTCTTTTTTTTCGAATTATATCAAAATCTAATCAGCACCAGGGTGGCTTACAAGCGACTTATCTACCAAATTTTGTGAAATTTGGTGCATTAGTTTTTCAGTTAGAGTGGATGCAAGCTTTTGCGAGCCATTTCGCAAAAAAGGCGGGTTCTTTTAACTCGAGTCATACCCAAAACTAATCAGCACCAGATTCGTGCACAAGTGACTTACCTACCAAATTTTATGAAATTCGGTCAATTAGTTTTTTAGTTAGAGTGGATACAAAATCTGCACAGACAGACAGACAGACACATAGGCAGACAGACAGACACACAGACACACAGACGTCACGCTAAAAATAGGTTTTTCGTATTCTAGAGGTCTCGAAACGTGTAGATCCGTCGAAAACTCGAGTTGCGATTTTCGACATGATTCCAATACTTTCCCTATACATTACCATGTATTGCAGGGAAAGTAAAAATATATATAATTTTCTTGAATTTATTAAAATTTTATTTTATTATATATCTGCTTGCGCACAGGATTGTAAGAAAACTATTGCCTCTAGAAACAAACATATTGCTGATTATGAGGCAAAAGTATCCATTCATGAAGTTATAGTTCAAAATAAAAATATTTGCGTAATTTAAGTTTAAATTTAAAATGTAATTTATTCTTTTATTTTAAAAATTTAATTACATTTTTAATTTGAAAAATTTAATATTTTAAAAGTTAATTTTTTTTAACTTTACTTCTTCTTTTACGACGTACTAAAACCACACTACCATAGCGTTTTTTTTATTTTTGTTGTTTGTCTTTATTTTTTTAGTATGAATCAAAATACTTATTGCATTCAAGAATAAAATCAGCCTCATTTCTAAGTATTAGAAATATGACCTACTACAAAAAATACTCTAAGTACATGTTCGAAATTAATTATGCACCATATATGTCATATTATTCAGAAGTAGACAGCATAATTTTGGGTTTTACTTGAACACGATATTACTGTTATCAGCGGTTAAGCGTTGTTTAATAACTAGGTCTGTCAAAGACAGTTTCGGAAGAAAGGAAAAAGCCATTTCTTAAACTCCAAGAAAGAAGTTTCAGTAAAAATGTTTAGTACAGGTAACTCTCCTATAACGCGGTTTCCATAAAGCGCGGAACAAAATTGCGACAGCTCTCCCATAAAACGGCACTCATAAAATGCGGTTTCCATATGACGCAATAGTCTTATAACGCGGTTTCTCTATAATACAACTCAATTAGCTTAAGCATCCTCCCTATAGCATGGATTTTTCTATTACACTTTTACGGTTGAAATTAATGGGGAATTTCCCTTCTTTTTCATCCACATACATCACCATTTTTCAATTTCAATTATCAGGGAAATCTCCTGTAAATGCTGAAATATACAGTATTGCTGAGGCATAGCACATGAAGTCTTATTAAAAATAATTTGAAATATGTAAACATATATTTATTGCATTTCGTATCTATACACTTATATGTTATAACCCTATTCATCATAACATGGTGCTCTAAAAATGCTGTTTTATATAATGTAGAACGAATCAGTCTGATTTATATGTTCTGAGTTTCACTTAACGCGGTTTCCATATAAAGCAGTACGAATTGTTCTGTTTTGTACTAATTCTGAGTATCTTATAACTCGGTTTCCATGCAACACGATATGAAGTTTCCATATAGCACGGTACGAATTAATCTGATTTGCACTAATCTGAGTTTCTTATAACGCGGTTTCCATATAACGCGATACGAATTAATCGCGTTATAGGGAGGTTGACTGAAGTACTTAATATTACTAAAGGACAGTTCCTGAAAAAATAAAGAAGCCATTTCATAAACTCTAAAGAAAAATTTTTAGTAAAAAAGTGTAGTAGTACATAATACTACTACAGGACAGGTCCTGAAGGAATAAAGAAGACATTTCTTACACTTTAAAGAAGCAGTTTCAGTAAAAATTTTAGTAGTACTTAATACTACTACAGGACAGTTCCTGAAGAAATAAAAAAGCCATTTCTTAAACGCTAAAGAAGAAGTGTCAGTAAAAAAAATTAGTAGTACTTAACAAGAGCATAGGCAGAGGGGGATCTTAGGGACCGCATCAATCGCAATCAATTTTTCCTAATTAAACTACAACAAGTAATAATTATATATATATATATATATTATTCAGCTAATGGGCAGAAAAAATGCATATAATTAATTTTCATTGATGAAAATTTTAATTTTATTTTCAAACTAAAAAAATGCTTACCTCCCCCCTTCCCGAAATTAAATCCTGAATACGCCCGTAATACTTAATACTACTAAAATTATGGGGGATATTATACCTTTATCTTGAAGTAAACGCCAAAATCTCACATAAGTTCAGAATTAAAAAAAATTGATGTGGGCAACACATGACTTTTTATAAAAGACAGTTTCTGAAGAAACCAAAACGCCATTTTCAAAATACTAAAGAAGATGTTTCTGTAAAAAGTTTAATAGCACTTAATACTGCTAAACGTATGGGGTCATTATACCTTCATCTTGAAAGAAACGTTGAAAATCTGAGATAAGTTTGAAATTTAAAAATAAAACTCATGTGGGCAGTATAGGATTTTTCATACAGAACATTTCCTGAATAACCAAAAGGCCATTTTCTAAACTGTAAGGAAGAAGTTTCTGTAAAAATGTTTAGTAGCTCTTAATATCACAAAACTTATGGAAGCATAATGCCTTTAATGTGAAAGAAACGTTCAAAATCTGGCATAAGTTCGGAATTAAAAAAAAAATGATGTGGACAGTTCAGAATTTTTCCTACAGGATAGTTCCTGAAAAAACCACGAAGTCATTTCCTAAACTCCATGGAAGAAGTTTCTGTAAATTGGTTTATTCGATTTTGAAAATTGTTTATTTGTGTGAAAAATTGTATTGAAGTTAAAGGCGAATATTTAGAAAAGCACTGAAATAATTTATTTCTATACAAAAATGATGTGTGTAATATTTTCCAAATACATGAATATTATCCTACGTATTGTATTAGTCACACAATAACACTTTTTGAAAATGAAATTTATTTTTCGTATGACGCAGACTAAAATGTTCGAATTTGAAATTTCGAGCGAACATGAGATGTATTTAAATTTAGGCAAGTAGGTAGGTACTCTACAAAATAAACAATGAAAGGAAATATAAAAATATTTTTGTTTAAAATGGCGCTACAATGTAATCTGTCCCAATCCTGTATAACTTTCGAAACCATTTCTACTTTCAGGTGACATACAAACTTGAAACTGTCGGAAACCGTCCAATAGAGCCGATCGAAAAGTTGCAGCTTTCAAATGGTTGCATTTCAGATATATTTGGAATAAAATGTTCGAATTCCTGAACACACTTAAAATGTTCGAGTTCTTGAACACACTAAAACTGTTCGAATTTTTGAACACACTAAAAATGTTCGACTTCCTGAACACGCTAAAACTGTTCGAATTCTTGGACACACTAAAAGTGTTCAGGGAACATGTTAAGTAATACAATTTTGGGGTAAATGATAATCTATTTATTATCAAAAGTGGGAAAATATTGTGGTTTAGGTTTTCAAATACATGGAAGAGTATCTATAAGAATGTTCGAATCACTCAGCAAACATGTAAATACAATTTGTTAACGACATATATTGTAACTTTTGTAATCAGATGAACTGCTCTACAAAAAAAATCTGATGTTGGCAGCAGATAACTTTCCTTATATAATGCATTTAATGTACTTCTTTCACAGTGAAACAATGATGTATAATATCCACGGCACAACGATTTTAACGTGGAATTGTATATTTTACGCTATTACATATGGCGCCACGCAAAATATGCGCAGAATATAAGTACCCATACCCAATTAACTTATATTAACCCTAATTTGAAATATCAGTATTAATAGCATCCGTAATAAGCAATATAGTTCATATATTAAAATATTATAATCATTCATTTATCAATTTGGCGTCACATTTGCAATTTTGACTATATTTTGGTCAATCAGGGACGACGTATCGACATGCTGGCGGTATTTCGTAAACTTAGTCGCCAAGTTTCCCAAATTCATCGTTACAAGCGTTACACACAGACGAAGAGAAAAACTTTTCTTATATATAAATGACTAACTGAGAATTATTGGTCGTGAAAATGCTAAACCTATACACAACTAACTTCTCTTCTGAATTTAGAAAATTAAATCTTTAAGAATGTTAAAAAATTTGGTGCATTGCTGAACAAATTGCACAGTAGATAATATATTTTTAATTTTATGCAATATTTTTGATGAATTTACTGAGAAAATGCGCAATATCTTGAGAACAGTTCAACTAATATAGTCTTCAAAAGTTTGTATCATTTGTTTTCTAATAAAAAATTGCATAAAAAATGCAACTGGTTATCAACCATTTTCACTACGCGCATTTAGTGACAACTAACCATTGAAAACGCGCGAAACGCGGGTAAAATGGATAGTTTCACATAATCCGCATGTAAAGCATACGACCGCACAGACATAAAAAAAAGCGAAATGAAAAAAAAAATAGGACTTCTCGCATCTTCCCACTTGAAAAAGAATAAAAAAACGACTGACCGATCTAAAACCCGTTTAAGACTCTGCCCTTAGGCAAAATGGTCTAACACAACTTAGAAGTCCGTTACCTAATTCAAAACTGTTCCCCTCTTCTTTTTTCCCCCTTTTTACCAAAGGACTTTTTCGCTTATCGTCTGCGAGTTGTACAATTACGATCGGCTTATATTCCATTTTCTTATTATGCGGTAATAATGTATGTCCAGATCAAAACATCTGGGTTTTGTTCTTTGCTTTATCGTTTAATTTTTTTTCTTCTGTTTTGTTTCATCGAATTTGAACTTTCGCTCCCAAATCTGACTGTGACACAATTTGGACCAAAAGATTGTAATCTATTCGGCTTTTTAATGTACGGATGTCCAACTTGCATGATTGATATCGTTTGATTAGGTGCTGGGGAAGTCGGCGGTTTTCTTTTTTTTTTCGAGGGCACTTTTTGCGAGGGCTTGCATTTGCATAGAGGGTTTCCAGGTAAACGGTGGTTAACATGATTAAAATTGGCCGCGTATTCATAGGTTGAAACAAGCTGTTTCTCGAACAAGTAAGTGTTCGGTGAAGTGAACATGGCCAACAAACAAATCAAAAGTTTGATGAAACAAAATTGGAAGTGAAAACAAATGCTGGTAGTCAAGTTGCGCAGATGGATTTGTTTTTCAAAGATTTGCTCTTTACAAAAGTCATCGGCAGATAAATGTTTCATGTTCAACGAGCAAATTTCTTGTTTTGGACTAATATTAGAGGTTTGTTTGTTTGTCAGTTCAATCCAAACCGCCTAGTCTACCAGTAGGTGTAAGGTATCTGTTCGAACGTACGGGTGTATTAGAGGTTGACACAAAACAAAAGACAGTTAAAATTTGAGGTTGAAACAAAATTGGAAGTGATAGCAAATGTTAGTATTCAAAATGCGCAGATGGATTTGTTCTCCAAAAATTTATTCTACACAGAAGTCATCGGCAGATAAATGTTTCATGTTCGATTGGAACAATATTGTGCTCTATATTGTATGTTTGTTTGTCTGTCTGCTCAACCCAGGGAGTCTGACCTTCCAGGAAGTATAAGGTAAGGTCCGGCCTACCAGAAGGTGTATCTGTTCGGACGGACTGGTGTATTAGAGGTCTGCACGGGCTCAGGCTTGACCCGATCCGGTCCACAGGTCGAGTTTTAAGGAAACTACTTCGAACCGCGCCGGGCTCGGGCCAGACTTTATATAATCGGGTTGGGTGTGGCTGGGTGAAAGTAAATATTAAAGCCCTAAATAGATCAAAATTTAAACAGACAAATTTAAACGAAAAGAAAAATTTAAAATTACCTAAGAAACAAAATTCCAAGAGGATGAAATTCTACCTGTCCTATATTAAGTAGCAAATATTTGCTCTGTACAGAGAACGCAGGTGGGTAAATTAGAACTGGATGCAGAAAAATAACTATTTCAGATAAGAAATTGAAGCTTCTTTTATTCGAATATATTTCGAGGTTAAAATAAAACATTGCTCTTCGCAACTTTCATTTGATTTGAATCGTTATATACAATATATAAAAAAATCGGGTCGGGCGGAAAGGGGCTGGACTTTGAGTGTTTTCAGGACGGGTTGGGTGAATTAATTTGAAAAATTGTCTAGCTCGGGTTGAATCAAATCTTATATTTTCAGGCCGGTCAGGGTACCATTTTTAAAATTAGGTCCATGCAGACTTTTATTCTATAGATACCATTCAATTAAAAATACATCTTAAATTTTTAATCAAACAAAATGTTGTTTGATCGCTATATACATTTTGAATCAAAATGTTTCTAGAACAAGTATTCGATGCTGCGAACATGACCAATAGACAAAGCAAAAGTTTCATGAAACAAAATAAAAATATAAGCATGTAGTAGCACTCAAGACAAATTGATTTGTACTTCAAAACATTTGCATCGAACATTTTCACAGAAGTCTTCGTCAGATAAATGTTAGATGTTCGAAGAACAAATTTCTCATTTTAGAACAATGTTTACAAAGAACCTTGCTGCACCCAACTTGGAATCGAAGCACGGATCTTCGTACTGGCCAGCCGAAGCTCTACCATTAAGCTACTGGGAAGAGATTTCAAGCTGTTATCGCTGACGCGGACTCTGCATTCTCCACTTTCTAATGTCTGATTGACATGCGACTGATAAGGCGACTGGTCACATACTGCTATTTCCACTGCTATTTTTTCCTCGGTTTAACTTCTTGATGATATTTTTATCCTCCAGGTTAGTTCATCAGTGGTCGTTGTCCTCTCGATTTAAAATCGACGCGCGATATCCCAGAGTCCACTGAATCCGTGCTTATCGTACTAAGGTCACATTCAGACCTCCGATGTCTCTGCACTAACCTACGGAGTTGATTTGTTCGGATGCCATTGTAAAGAACCATACTGCCCCAACCTGGAACCGAACTACAGATCTTTATACTGGCCAGTCAGCGCTCTACCGTTGAGCTACTGGGACGAAATTGCAAGCTCTTATCATCTAAGTTGACTCCTCATGTTTTGTTCTGTATGCACCATGCAACTTGAAATATATGTAAAATTCCTTTTCTCAGCATGCTAAAGTAATGTATGTTCAGATTGGAATATATAGGTTTCATTCTTTCTATGCTCTCTTGTTTAATTTATTCAATTTTGATACGTAGAATCTGAACTTTCGCTCCAAAATACGACTGTGACACAATTTGGACTGAAAGACTGTAATCTATTCATCAAATTTAATGTACGGATGTCCAGTTTTTATGATTGATATGGTTTGATTAGATGTTGGTGAAGTTTTTTCTCAGAGGATGCTTGTCGAAGGTTTGCATGTGCACAGAGGGTTTCAGAGAAAACGACTGTAACACGATTACAAATGGTAAGGGTCAAGTGCCGAAAGCAGTGGGTGATAAAATTCTCCAACACTGAATTTTGGTCACTATTGTTAAAAGAATAAGATTTTAAACCAGATAATACAGAAACTTGAAGTGAGTAATGTCTACCATCAAGGTATTCGGCTGAAATAGAAGCGTTACGGAAAATGTAAACACTTTGGATGGTTATATCTTCGAATCTAATGCATAAAAATATAATAAATATGCATCTGTTTTTCTGGAAATACGATACCAATTATTAAGTTTTACATGCAAAAATTAAAGCGTATGGCTCAACTTAACTGCATCATAGCAGAATCCTGTTTTTAGTTGTATTTTTGAAAATTTTGCAAGACAAAATTTTGAAAAATCTGTGCCGTTGGTCTAAATGATGACAATTACAGAATTTTACCCTTTATTTTAAGGGGTTTAAAAAGATACCAAGTTTAACAATGTACCTCCCCCCCCTCGGGAGTAACTCCCCCCCCCCCTCTCGATGGAACTAATGTTTTCACAAAAGCAAAAAATTGTATCACGATTATTTTTCACTACAATAATTGAAACTGTTAAGTTCCGTGATCATTGAGCTATAAATAACTCCTTTTATGCCTAATTATGTCATATTTTGTCCTATGCTGCCATGTTAAGGAAATTTGAAATTTTGAATACATTTCGAAGTTTTTGCTAGAATTTCAAAACATTCTATCTAGTTCTAAAATTTTTTATTAACAGGGGGGATATAAAAAAAGGTTTCGTCAAAATGTATTAATGTTTGTTGCAGCTATTGTGTATACAAGAAATTGACTGCAGATATACAGATAAACGAACATCACTCTAAAAATAGTTAAAACACGTGCAGGAAATGCTAAAACATATATTGGCATCAAAATCTCGGAATCGAAAATTTTCACAAAAGGATTACCTTCTCTATACTATATACTTTGAGAGAGTAATAATTTAAATATTAATATTTGAAACTATTTAAAAAAATCATTCGAGCGAATTTTTGTTTCACTCTAATTACTTTCACTGCTAACGTTTGTGAAAATATAACTTGAAGAAAGCATGTACAAGGAAAAATAGGTAACTGCAATTGCTTCGAGGGTATTTTAAGTCCTCTTCTTCAGATTAAAAAAGAAATACGTCTGGAGAAAACGAAATGCTTAATTGTTCCGTCAAAAAGTAAGTGTACACACCACCAGCCACTATATATATGAAGGCTCCATAAACTTCTTTTGAGGACATATATGACGTGTGAGACCAGTTTTCAGATTTTAATGCCTAAGTCATATATTGAAAAGAAGTTTTACTTTACAGTTGGAAATCATTCGCATCTAGTTTGCTCTATATTTTTCTGTTATCAAATCTATTATCCTTGTGATCAATTATTTTGCACTCTCTGTAGGGGATCCCAACAACGAATTAATAATTCAAACGGCTACTCAGCCTTAAAAAGTCAGCGGTGGTTCTAGTCTAATGAAACTGAAATGGCTTTGCGTGAACAATATTTTGTAAAATAAAAGTTTTTTAGTGCTTTATTTTGTAAAATATATTAGTTCTTTTAGAGTTATCACTTTTACTTTTCCAGATATAAGCATCAAAATCTTTGTAAACGAAATGTTTTTTATTTTCTTTATTTTGATAAGAATATCGCTCAAAAATATAATAATCTTTGAAAACATAAATTACTGATGTAAAAATTGTATTTTCTACTAAAATTTTTTGTTATATACTGCTTATATCCATCCTTTATACTTTAATAGATATTTTGAGTGGGAATAAGCACAAAGAAGCAAAATCGGGCTCAGACAAAACTGTTTTTTTTTCTCAAAATACAATAAAATATAATAATAAAATATTAAAATTTATTTTGTATATTCATAAATGGTATCATATTTCTGACAATACATGTAATCATTTATTGTTTTGTATTAGGTTCATTTAATGCTATTTTCTATTAGGTTCATTTAATTACATTGGGTTCATAATTTACATTTTTTTCTATTGGGTACAGTTTTTGGAGATATTAGGTTCAATTATTGCGTTGGGTTCATAATTTACATTTTTTCTATTGAGCATATTTTTAGAGATATCAGGTTCATTTAATTACATTGGGTTCATAATTTATATTTTTTCTATTGGGTGCATTTTTTGGAGATATTAGGTTCATTTAATTACATTGGGTTCATAATTTACATTTTTTCTATTGGGTACAGTTTTGGGAGATATTAGGTTCAATAAATTGCATTGGGTTCATAATTTACATTTTTTCTATTGAATATATTTTTAGAGATATCAGGTTCATTTAATTACATTGGGGTTATAATTTATATTTTTCTATTGGGTACAATTTTTTTAGATAATAGGTTCATTTAATTACAATGGGTTCATAATGTACATTTTTTTAGATATTACGTTCATTTAATTACTATGGGTTTATAATTACATTTTTTTCTATTGGGTACATTTTTTTTCTTTTGGAGATATTATAAGCTTCTAAAGTGTTTACATTTTTCGTAACACTCTGATTTCATCCAGATACCTCGATTATAGATGTTATCCACGTCAAAAATTTGAGTTCCACCGCTCCGCATTACATCATCAGAAATTAGTAAAAGGGAACGTTTAAGAGAATTAATGTTTCAGAAAGTAAAGTTTACAGCAACTCATTAATAGTGAGTTCAAAGATTGCTCAGGCTTGACTCGAGTGAGGTCAGCTTTCTCAACAAAGCCCACACTGATTAACATTAAGAATGACAGGCATTTGCCTTGATTGCGATGGATGGGCGGACGGCTTAAGGAGGGGCACCTGAAGAAGGAATAAACTTTAATTTAAATTGTGGGTGAGGTTTTTGAATCAAGGACGTAGTCCATATTTGAGAGAAAACAAAACTTGTACACAATTTGCAGAGTCTGTACGCACATTGGTCTGATTTTTATAACCGTCAGATCAAGGTGTTTGCATTTGTACCCATTATAGTAATTAAAGTGACCTATACGTTGAAGAATCATCTAGCCATTAATGCTCCAGATTACCACTAATTGGATGAACTGTCGCTCTTCTGTAGCAAGTATTAAAATTATCTGCTCACCTCCAGCATGCAGTAACCGTTGACGACCGCACGTCTTGTGTTTGAACCCAGTTATTTGTCGAATGGTTCACGCCCTGTAACCCTTAAAAAGTTCTGCGCTCGTACAATTCACAGTATATTACTAAAATTATCATGAAAGGAAATGGTTTTACTCTTTCCACTAAGTGCTGGTTACAGAAATCTTCCCAGTTTGAAGAATTATCAGCACATAATCCAGAAGTCTATTAGTAAAACATATCTCGAACAGAATTTTTTTTTATTTTGCAAATACCAGTAAATGCTCGTTACCGGAATCTTCCTAGTTTTGAAGAATGAGCAGTATAGGGAAAACCATGTGTTGACCCTATCTTACTATTTCCAGACATGTTTCTTAACTTGTTGCAGGAATCCTCCTAGTTTTGAAGAATGACTAGTATAGAAAAAATCTGTGTTAACCACATTCGATTATTAACAGACCCGTTACCCAGACTTATTGCATAATTTATTACAGGAATCGTCCTAGTTTTGAAGAATGGCCAGTATGGGAAAGTCTGATTATTAATAAGCGTGTTACATAACGTATTCATTACATAACGTAACGTAACGTAAGCGTGTTACATAACGTACATAACAATATGTTCTGATTATTAATAAGCGTGTTACATAACGTATTACCGCAATTTTCCTAGTTTTGAAGGATGTCCAAGGGAAAGTCATGTGTTGACCATATCTTACTATTAACAGACCTGCTATCAGACTTATTACATAACCTGTTACCAAAATCTTCCTAGCTTAAGAAAATGACCAGTAGAGAGAAAGTCATGTGTTGACCATATCTTATTAACAGACCTGTTACCAGACCTGTTACATAACCGGTTACCAAAATCATTCTAGCTTTGGAAAATGGCCAGTATAGGGATAAATTATAAATTGACCACATCTGATTATTAATAGACCTGTTACATAACTTGTTACCGGAATCTTCTCAGTTCTGAAGAATGACCAGTATAGGAAAAGTAATGTGTTGACCATATCTGATTATTAACAGACCTGTTACATAACCAGTTACCAAAATCTAGATTTTAAAAATGACCAGTATAGGGAAAGTCATGTGCTGATCATATCTGATTATTAATTGACCCATTACATAACTTGTTACCGGAATCTTCCGGATTTTGAAGAAACCAGTATAGAGAAACTCATGTGTTGACCTTATCTGATTGTTAACACCAATATAGAATATCATGTTTAATGTATTATACACGTGCACTGCAGGCGGGGATTGAAACTTTCTTTCTCACAGATATCCAATTCTGCTTGTTAAGTACGTAACTCAGTGATTGATTAAAGATCGTTCTCGAGACATGGTCGAACTCTACGGTTCGTCCCCAAAACGGAAATCAAGATTCCGCTGGACTCACGATCACATCGATAACTGTCTCCAGTGCGCGTGATCGTGACGCATATGTGTATGTAAATGCGTGCAGCCTCAAAAACGCATGGCACTGATGGAGTAAGTTCTAAGAACTCAATCAGCCTTATCAATCAAGTAACTTGTATCTTGTGTAATTTAAACACACAGGTAATGAAGCTGGAGAAACATTCCCCCTTCCTGGTTCGATAACTGTTGTATATATGATGGCTATAATTTACATATTAAAATTCAAAATTATCCATCGTGAGAACCAGCTAAGAATTAATCCATCACTAGCGCTCATAATTTTGTTAACGACTAAAACAATGCTCTGCGCCATTATTGGGTTCGAAGTAGAATAAATATATGTCTACCAGAAAAATTCTAAAATCTTTGTTTTATAAAGTTTTGTAATTTTATTTTGTTAAATAACTGTAGTGTACATGATGGTTATAATTTAAATATTAAAAATCAGAATTATCCATCGTGAGAATTAGTTTAGATCCATAACCAGCTCTCAGAATTTTGTTAGCGACCAAAATATTCCCCTGCTCCATTAATGGGTTCGAAGTAATATAAAAAATATATTTCTACCAGAAAAATTCTAAAACCTTTGCTTTAAGGAGTTTTGTGAATAAGCGTTGAACAGTTCCTATTGAGATACAAATTAGTGGTTAATTGTTGTTTGTACTGTTGATAAGAATACTGGACTGTTGCCAAATTGGCTAGACCTTATGGCTAGAATCAAGCAAAAATGGAAAGATTTCACAGATGGTCAATATAAGCAAGCAGTTTGTCTGGACTTTGTAGTCGGGTGGGGGGAAAGTTTGTCCTATATAAATATATCTAAAATATTAAAATATAATAAATATATCTAAATAGTCTATTTACCCTGTATATATATATATATATATATATATATATAAATGATGTCACATAAATAGAAACTAAGTTAATATAACATGTCTCCGGGGGGGTTGAGAGGCGAATAGACAGATGTATGCCTGAATAAAAGTAGCTATAGAGTCATTTTATAGCTAGATTTATACATTTGGTAGAGCTAAACGTACTACAAAATTGCTAAATCTGGCCATTAAATGGTTAAACTGGCAACGATTGCTTAGAATGCAATTTAGACTGAATGTTGAATGTTTCATTTTTTTTCGCGATCCAGACCCGAGGGGTCGCCCGTAGGGCTGAGCATCCAAAATCTCGGACCGAGAAAAACAGATGGAAAAGATCCCCCGCAAGAAGGAGAGCCAACGGGTAACCCAAGCCCAGCGGACAAGAGAAGCCGACGACTCCCCCAGACGAGCGCTCACAACCACGAACACCAAGACATTTATGAATGTTTGATTGAAATGAGAATGCAGTTCTGAAAAATGTTTTTTAAATGGTGACGTAAAATGCTGTTAGATAGGAATTTTACGAACTTTAAAGGCTCCAGATTTTAAATGGAACGATAAAAAAAATTTAATCTCAGCTGCTCTCTACTCTCAATTTATTCATTCCCCGAGAGCACAATATTTAGATTAACGAGTACTGGCAGACAGCTAAGTGGGGATCTGATCTACCTCAAAGCCCATAGGTTTTTATTTCCTCACCGCTGAGATTAGTCTACAGACGACCCGGCTGAGGTCCAGAAGAAGCATGATGATTAGTAGCCTTGCCAGGATTACCAAGACAGGACAAAACGCCAAGAACAGACAATACAGCAGAAAGACCCTTAACCACACACACCACGCCCGGAAAGCAGCCGAGAAAGCAGAGAATACTCAGGAAGCCTCAAGGGAACCTCCCTTAGTTGAGGAGATCTGAGCTAAAACGCCCCGACTCCAAGAGGAGTACGGGGGCACACACGAAGAGACGGGAACGAAAGCATTCAATTGCAGTGACCAAACTAAAGAGAGCCAGGAAGAGCCATATATATGACAACACAGAGAAGAATGCAATTTCGAAGAGGATTCCAACTTTCTACCCCTCGGTTATTATGCAATGGCAGCATACAACTTAAGAGGCAAGATTAACGAGTACTGGAGTGCTCACGAGCAGCATACTGTTACCTCTGTTCCAGATCAGTGTTCTCAACCGCAGACCCCTAGCATCTATTATACTGACCCGCAAGATATTCTCTTGGAGTTTGCGGTTTTAGTCTTCTAAGCACACTTTTTATGTATAAATATTTCAGAGTGGAAATAGTCTAAGGAGAATAACATTCATGAATGTGTCGAAAAGCCCAGAACCAGAACGTCTAAATAACACCTGTGTAGCAAATATTAGTGACTAAGCCTCATTTAAATTTTAATATGAATATAATTCTGCTCATTTGGCTTCTATGGTGAATTACAATGGATAAATATTCTTCGTTCTCAATACCGTTTTAATTTCAAACTAACACCAGTGCAATCAATTTTATAATACAGTAATCCATTTTAAACTGAATAATATCACATCTTTGGTGATAAAAATTGTATATGTCAATGAAAATCAGCACACCTTACTTTAATGACGTTGGTCTGGGGAATGTACAATATACTAAAGGATTTTATGAGTCCAGTTATTGATAACTTATTTAAATGCAGTTTTATATTTATCAACACCGTATACATAAATGGACTAATACGTTTTATGATTATACCATGATTAATTATTAATACTTATGATAGTTTAATGTATAGAAAAAGGATTGGAAATTTATTATTTACGGGTCAATTTGTTGGGACCGGGATCTTGTGTTATCAAAAATGTATTTACCGGCAGGGGCCTCACAAAGATGAAGAAGCAGTGTTCTAGATGGTATAGTAAAATCAGACACCGAAACTACCTATTCAAATTGCTACGGAAGAGAAATCTACCGCGTGAACTACTTTGTTTTTTTTTAATCCCGTTTTATATCAAGAGTGTTATCAGATAATAAACTGCTTTCGATTTCGATAGCATTCAAAAACCCAGCTTGCCTCAGGGCAATAAGATGCGAAACGGAAGCAAACAAACAAGTGAGAAAAAAATCCCACGCTTGGGCACCTACGGCCGGCAGAACGTTATGAAGTATTTTAAATAATCAACTTCTCCAGCTCGATGAAAGTTTTGCTGTTTTATATCAGTTTCATTATAGATCAGTGGCGTAGCTTCTACAGTGAATAGAGCACGGAAGCAAGTTGTAAAACTGGCGATTCCCCCTCTCCTCATACACATGCATGTAAAAGTTTCAATCCAGAAAAATACGATAAAAAATCTGATGTGTGCAGCATACGGCTTTCACTACAGACTCATATTTACATTCTCTTTATGTTTCACACTTTACAACAAAGTTGAAAAGTGTTTATGACTTTGTTCATTCTGTCTGTCTGTCTGTCTGTCTGTCTGTCCGTTAGCACGATAATTGCCGTAAAAATGACTTAATCAAAATGAAATTTTAGTATGTTGTTCAGACGGTCTGTAGGACCTATGGGAATATAAATAAATAATATCACCCAATTAGTTTTGGATTGAACCCGGGTTGAAAAAATGAAATACATTGAACCCAATGGGATCAAATTTTTCAAACATTTTTTAAGCGGATTTAAATTTCACAAATTGCTTCGAAAATTTTAGGTAATATTCAAATAGTTCCATAAAATATATAAAAAAAAATTCAGCAAAATATATTCAGTAGTTTTTTAAATAAAAATTAAAATAATAATTACACCTCTTAAATGAAGCGATCACGTAACCATGATATGACACGATCACGTGACCAACTTCAAAATATAATACGGCATCCATCTTGTCTCGAAATCGTCATTTTTAAAGTTCTTTTTAATTCATATTGAGTATTGTATTCGTCGTAAAACCTCTTTATTTTCGCTTAAATTCTGTGCATCTACATACTGAAACAACGCAATGACAATATATTTGAGTTTAAATGAGCATCCAACTTTGATTATTTCTCTAACGAAGCCTATTTTTCACTTATGTGACATGTAAACAGCAAAATATGTAGGATGAGTTCTATAGGAATTGCTGTATTTTTTTAATGCAAAAGAATTTAGTTCATGGAGTCTGCATAGCTGATATGAAAGACATATTCATTGACTTTACCGAGAGAAGGACAATTTTTTGTGATGAAGTTTTAAGCATAGAGTTAAATTACTTATAGCTCCATGGTCTTAATTTTTAAATAAAATAAATTATTATGGTATTGTGATGAATGGCATAAATGGGAAATTATTTATGAATGATATGCTGCTTTTTTAGAGAGAGCTAGGCGTGTTATTTTTTCTATGACGTCATTTGAATGAATTTCAGTTGTTTTCGATGAAGTTTTTAAATATAATAAATTATCGTGGTATTATGATAATTCTAAAATTGTTACCAAGTAATATATCACATTTTAGAGATGTTTAAACCAGGCAATTTATATTTCAATGCCGTCATTCGAATGAAGTTCATTTTTTTGGATGAATGTTTAAGTTTTCAACTATAATAAATCAATGTATTATTGTGAGAAATTTTAAAATATTACCAAGGAATGTATTACATTTTAGACATGTTTAAATAAAATTGCATTGAAGTTGGAAAGTGTTTCTTAATCAATGCTTTAAGCATGATTGATCTTTCTTGTTCAATATTTCATTGAGTTTAATTGCAAAAAATAACATCCATAATTATACTGAATTTTGACTTTTACTTCAATTTTATGTTTTCATTTGATAGCTGGACTTATTTTCAAAGGTGGGGTAGCAAAAATGTACAAACTAAAATATCTCAAGAAAGGCTAGTCCTGGAGTAATGGGGTTGGTCTTATTCTTTTTATCGTAAAACATTACGTATAAAACACGCATGTAATTGATTTATTTGAGCCCACGTAGTCTTATATTTTCTATTTTGACGAATTTTGCCGTTCGTTTTGCAAGAAAGTCATGTTCTTTTTTTCCAAATCGTACTAAAATCTAATCAGCACTAAGGTAACTCATAAATGACTCCTCTACCGAATTTCGTGAAATGTGGTCTATTAGTCTATTATCTAGAGTGGATAAAAGCAAATTTGCGGGTCATTTCGCACAAAAATGCAGGTTCTTTTATCTCGAATCGTACCAATATCTAATCAGAACCAGGATCACCCACAAGGGACTTATCTACCAAATTTTATGAAATTCGTTTTATTAGTTTTTCAGTTAGAGTGCATGCATACATTGCACACACAGACGTCACGCTAAAAATAGTTTTTCCGTAGTCTAGAGGTCCCAAAATGCATAGATCCGTCGAAAACTCGAGTTGTGAATTTCGACATGTTACAAAAATTGTTTTCTATGTCATGGTCATATTACTGGCCAACCCACTTAAAAAAAAAATAGGGCAACCATCTTGTTGCTTTTGAGACCCAGATCGTCCAAGCTACCAGAAAGGTGTAAGATAACTGTTTGGAAGGCCGGAAAGGGCCACACAATTTAGACCAGAACACAGTGGGGAACCGTACCCTCCTTCCCCTACCACCAACCTCTCGGAAGGACTTACGGACCCACATGTTTAAATCGTTGATCGTACTCCGCGTGAACACGACGTCAGTTTTGGCAGTGGAGGGAATCGAACCCGGGCCTATCGAGTGCAATACCCGCGCGCTAATCACTGGGCTACACTTGTGTCAAAATCGTGATTTTTAAAGTTCTTTTTAATTTATATTTAGTGTTGTATCCGTCCTAAAACCGCTTTATTTTTGCTTAATTTCTGTGTATCTATATTCTGAAACAATGCAATTATAATATATTTGAGTTTAAATGAACAATGCCATCCATCTTGTGTCAAAATCGTGTTTTTTAAAGTTCTTTTTAATTGATATGCAGTGTTGTATGCGTCCTAAAATCGCTTTATTTTTGCTTAATTTCTGTGCATCTACATTCTGAAACAACGTAATTACAATATATTTGAGTTTAAATGATCATCAAACTTTGATTAATTCTACAACGAAGTCTAAATTTCCCTTATGGAGAATGTAAACACATAAAGCTGTAGGATGCATTGTATAAGAATTGATGAATTTCTTTAATACAAAATTATTTAGCTCTGGAGTCTGCGATATAGCTGATATGAATGAAACATTCATTGATTTTACGCAGAGAACAGACGATTTTATAGCAGACTTTTTCGATAAAGTTTAAAGCATAGAGTTAAATGACTTTTACCTCCTTGGTTTTAATTTTTTAAATAAAATAAATTATTGTTGTATTGTGATGAATGAAAGGAATGGAATAAAAATGTATGAATGAAATATTTACAGCTTTTACTTAGAGAGCCAGGTGATTTACATTTCAATGACGCCATTTGAATAAAGTTCATTCTTTTTCATTTAATTTTTAAGTTTTCAAATATAATAAATTATTGTAGTATTGTGATAATTTTAAAAATATTACCGCTGAATATATTGCATTTTAAAGATATTTAAACCAGGCGATTTACATTTCAATGAAGTCATTTGAATAAAGTTCATTTTTTTTTTGATGAAACTTTAAGTTTTCAAATGTAACAAATTCTTGTAGTATTGTGATAATTTAAAAAATATTATCGCTGAATGTATTGCATTTTAGAGATTTTTAAATAAAATTGCATTGCAATTGGAAAGTGTTTCATAATCAATGCTTTATGCATGATTGAACTTTTTTGTTTTATATCCGCTAATAACAAAAAAATAAATCTACAATCATACATCGTAGCCACTGAATTAAAATAAAAATTATAAAGAAATAAAATATAAATTAGCATATTGAAATTTTTGTTAAAGAGTAATTAAGTTATTGGAAATTTTTAATAAAAGTATATAAACTTGAATAGCATATGTTAAAGCTACTTTTTATAGAAAAAAACAAAACATGCCTCTTTCGTACCGCATATTAATCTTCAATACCATGGAAATAAATATTAATCCACGATCAAACCAATAAAAAGGCGATTAAATGCAAAATATGGCAATCTCTGGTCTTTCCATGAAAGGGCAAAGTTTCAGCTCAAGCGTAAGGCGTGTCCCCATAGTCGCCAAAGTTGTGTGGAGACCCTAGTTTGCTGTATGTTTATCTACTTATTTTAACTAGCTGCGCCCTCTATTTTGCGCAGCGTTCTTGAAAACGGAATCCTACCACCTGTAACCGTTGATTAAAACAAAACATTTTTCACTTAAAATATATTATAGAAATATTATTGGTACATAATAACAGTCAGCAGAAATATTTAATTTACATTTTTAGCTCTCTTACTCTATGAGGCCATAGATGTTATCTAGTGCTTAGGGTTTGGCTTAACTAATGGCTTCCCAAAAGACTACCATTAAAAAATGACCCGTGACCCTCTGAGTCATAAATAAGATAAATTGAAAATTGTGACTTGGCAGAATTAGTGTCAATACGCAATTCATAACGAAATGTTATTTCAATTTTTAACACTTTACAGCATAGTTGAAAAGCGTTTATGACTTTGTTCATTCTATCTGTCTGTCTGTCCGTTCGCAAGATAACTGCCGTAAAAATGACTTTATCAAAATGAAATTTTAGTATATTGTTCAGACGGTCTGTGGAACCTACGGGATTATAAATGAATAATATCACCCAATTAGTTTTGAACTGAACTCAGATTGAAAAAATGAAATCTATTGAAACCTATGGGACCTAAATTTTCAAACATTTTTTAAGCGAATTTAAAACTCACAAATTTGCTTCGAAAGTTTTAAGAAATATTCAAATTATCCCAAAAAAATATGAAAAAAATTTCAGCAATATATATTCGGTAGGTTTTTAAATAAAAATTAAAATAATAATTACACCCATATTATATGAAGAAATCACTTGATCCACTTCAAAATAAAATAGGGCACCCATCTTGTTGTTGTTGAGACCCAGATCGTCCGACTTACCAGAAAGGTGTAAGGTAACTATTTGGACCGTCGGGAAGAGCCACACAATTTAGACCAGAACACAGCGAGGGATGCATCCACAGGGACCGTGACCTCCTTTCCGTACCACCAAGCTCTCGGAAGGACTTACGGACCCGCATGTTTAAAGTGATCGTACACCGGGTGAACACGGCGGCAGTTTTGGCAGCGGAGGGAATCGAATCCGAGCCTACAGAGTGCAATACCCGCGTGCTAACCACTGGGCTACTCTTGTGTCAAAATCGTGATTTTTAAAGTTCTTTTTAATTTATATTTAGTGTTGTATTCGTCCTAAAACCGCTTAAGTTTTGCTTAATTTCTGTGTATCTATATCCTGAAACAACGCAATTACAATATATTTCAGTTTAAATGATCAATGCCATCCATCTTGTGTCAAAATCGTAATTTTTAATTTTTTTTTTAATTTATAAGTAGTGTTGTGTGCGTTCTAAAATCACTTTATTTTTGCTCAATTTCTATGCATCTACATTCTGAAACAACGTAATTACAATATATTTGAGTTTAAATGATCATCAAACTTTGATTATTTCTAGAACGAAGCCTAATTTTCACTTATGGAGAATGTAAACACATGAAGATGTAGGATCAGTTGTATAAGAATTGATGAATTTCCTTAACAAAAGATTATTTATCTCTGGAGTTTGCGATATAGCTGATGAAACATTAATTGATTTTACATAGAGAACAGACGATTTTATAGCAGACTTTTTCGATGAAGTTTCAAGCACAGAGTTAAATTATGTTTACCTCCATGGTTTTAAGTTTTTAAATAAAATAAATTATTGTAGTATTGTGATGAATGAAAGGAATGGAATAAAAGTGTATGAATGAAATATTTACAGCTTTTACATAGAGAGCCAGACGATTTATATTTCAATGACGTCATTTGAATAAAGTTCATTTTTTTCGATGAAGTTTTAAGTTTTCAAATGTAATAAATTATTGTAGTATTGTGATAATTTTAAAAATATTACCGCAGAATGTATCGCATTTTAGAGATGTTTAAATAAAGTTGCATTGCAGTTGGAAAGCGTTTCATAATCAATGCTTTCATAATCAATGCTGAAATTGCATAAACAATGCAATTTCGCATGCATGCATGATTGATCTATGTTGTTGTTTATACAAGAAATGTTTTCAAAAACTGGTATTGTTGGTGCAAATGATTACAATTAAAACTCCTCTATATACGAGCTGACTTGTCAAACATATTGAAGCCCACCCAGGTCGAAAGTACAATCCATTAGCATTAGCTATATTCGTATTTTCACTTTAGGAGGTACTATTGAAATAATTTTTGGTAGGTGTTCTGCACCAAACTGCTCTATACATACTTGAAAAAGGTTTAGGTAATTTCGTTTTCCCAGAAATGAAGAGGGAATAAAAAAAAATGGTTTATAAATAGTCGGCAGAATCATTGGATACCTTGTACAGGAGCATACTTGTGAAAGCTAAATTTTACAATATTGAAATTGAAACTTCTATTTTTATATAAAGTATTATTTTAAACACTTATTTTATAATTTCGGTAATTGTAGTATGTATTATTATTGACTTTTATTTGTTATAGTATTATCTTAATAAATGTGGTTTGTATTCCTGAATGTGTTATTCTCTCTTCCAAACTTAAAAGTATAATTGCTTCTAATTATATATATATATATATATTAAAGATTTATTCATGTTATACCAATATCCTTATAAGTTTTAAACGCTTTATTGCATTTTTAGAGTATAATGGATCATAAAATTGTAGAATCCTACTGCTAACGAACTGCCGCCAAGTAGAAATCTTACCACATTATAATAATTATGTAAACATAAGCTAAAATGGTAAATAAATTGAAATGCATTTATCATGAAAGATAATGATTGATCAAATAGGATTTTTTGACTGAAAACTGATAGAAATTATGTCTGAATGACTAGAATTTACTTTGGAACGGCACTGATATTTTCATCGCCAAGACAATGATTGGCGCCAATCATTTGATGTAAACATTGGCGCTATGTTTAGAGGATCCAGATTAGAGGATTTTCTCAATATTACCTTTTAAAGTACTTCAATTCTTTTGCACTAGACATAAAAAATACATCGTTTAAAATACAGATGTATATAATTTATTATTATTAATAAAATTCTAAATGATGTATGTATCTAATCTATACATCCACAGATTTATAACAAAATTATCCCTCTTTAAAATTTTAGTACCATTAAAATTAAATACACATTTTTCTTTTAAAGTGTCCCCCCCCCCCCCCGCCCCCGGGTAATTCACACACTACTATGTATCATCATAAATATATATTTCAAAAACAACTTTTCACTATTCAGTACAGGTATTTCAAATAATTCAAGGTCTTTCTGAGCTCATAATAAGACCATATTTTATTCTATATATTGTTAGAACTGTAACAGATGTAAAATAGAAATATACACCAAAGTATTTCATAAATTTTAATAAGACCGGATTTTTGCAAAAAAATAATAAGAATAAAAAATGTCCATCTTTTTGTTAATCTGCTTATAGAGTGATAATGGTATTTTTGATCCTTGTTAATAAGTGTAGGGTAATTAAAAATGTTACTCCAATCCAATTCATATTTATAAAAATATAACTCAATTGTAAATTTATTAACATTATCAAATACCTGTAAAAATCAATATTTGGAGCACGTGTTAAACCGCCAAATATGGTAACCCATGTATTTGTAGAAACCTTACTGGGCTTCAATATGCTTGATAAATCAGCCTGTAGTATAGGAGCTCTAATTACAATTATGACGTGTCACCCTCTAGTTTAAAGGACTTGAAAAATCTTGAGATTGATACCCGACTTGAATGAGTATCCTCGTGGGGGGAAACTCTCGCTCCCGAAGAGTGTTAATGACTTTACGAACACAAAAATTGTATCGAGGCTATTTTTCACATCAAGGATTCAAACTAATAATTATACTGTTCATTGGGCCATAAATAACCCCTTTAATGCATGATTATGATCCATTTTGTCCTATGCAGCCATGTTAAAAAATCTGATGTGGGCAACATATGACTTTCCTTATATAATGCAATGACTTTACTACATTTACAATAAAAATATAGGTTTTTCTTATAGTAGATATTTATAATCTTTCCAAGATATAAAATTTTCGTCAATTAGTCGTCATTTTCATTGATTTAGTGTCATTTCTATACATTTGGCGAGATTTTCGTTAATTTGGCAACATTTAAAAAAGTCGCCAAGTTGGCGACATTCCGCCAAAATCTCGCCAAGCGTTATGGACCGATAAATAAGTTATTCTTATAGCAGATAAATAACTATTGGCGTTCAAATACAAAAGTATTACTCAAAGTATCTTTTCTCATGAATGGAACGAGCTAGATCCACGAGAATGATATTACCGAATTTATCGCATGATATTACACATGAAAAGTGAACATGTTTGTCAACAGTTAATATATTTTTTTTAATATATGAGATTTTTTGATAAATTTATTTTAAAAGTGTGCAATATCTCGAGAACGGTTCATATTAGCGTTCTAAAGTTTATGTCAATCATTTTCTATGGAAAAATTACATAAGAAATGTCTATTTGTGTAACTTTATAAAAAGTTTTGATTTTTTGACAATTTTTTAAAAATTTCAGTCGAAAATTTAGGGAGGTTCTGTATATTCGTTTACGTTTAAAAACAATAGACTTCCAGTATTCACGGATTGTGATTTTTGTACCAAATTTCATTCGAATCGCCTTATTTATTCGTGAGATACTGTCTCGATAGACTCACTGACACACACACACACAGACATCATCTCAAAAATGTTTGATTCGTTATCAGGGATGCTTGAAAGGTGCTCTCCCGTCGAAATCTCGAATTCGAATTTTCGACCCCGTCACAATACTTTCCTTATACATTATCATGTGTATAAGAAAAGTAAAAATATAAAATTTCAAATAAATGTCAAATTTTTCGTTTGAATTAAAAAAATTCTATTTAGTTTTAGGTTCTTTGATAGCAAAGCCGGATATAAAGTTTCGTGAAAATCTATTGATATCTGTGTACACAAGAAATCGTTCACAGACGGCAGACGGACATCACCCCTAAAACAGTCAAAACTTGTTCAAGAGGTCATAACACATATATTAACATCAAAATCTCGAATTCGAAAGTTTTCGTGCATACAATACTTTATACTATATTACGTATGTTATATGTTATATAGTATAAGAAAGTAAAAATCGTCTACTATAATCATGAATGAAAATATATCACAAACGCGTGATTGTACACAAATAGTTATTTGAAAAAATAGAGGAATTTTATTTTGCGCATTATGGTATGATATGGAATTTTGTAAATTGATCCGTTCCCAAGGAATACTTCGAACAATGTTGGAACAAAATATACAGAGACTTATAAATTTGCCGAACAAAATTTCACGATTTAATAATTTTCTCACTACTTATAGGTCAAGTCACACGTGTACGTGCAATTTATGCTATATAATTCACTTCAATATATTGCAATTTATGAAACATAATTCACTTATAACAATTATGCTTCAGCAATTTATGCTATATAATTCACTTCAATATATTGCAATTTATGAAACATAATTCACTTATAACAATTATGCTTCAGCAATTTATGCTATATAATTCACTTCAATATATTGCAATTTATGAAACATAATTCACTTATAACAATTATGCTTCAGCAATTTATGCTATATAATTCACTTCAATATATTGCAATTTATGAAATATAATTCACTTATAACAATTATGCTTCTGCAATTTATGCTATATACTTCACACCAATATATTGCAATTTATGAAATATAATTCACTTATAACAATTATGCTTCAGCAATTTATGCTATATAATTCACTTCAATATATTGCAATTTATGAAATGTAATTCACTTATAACAATTATGCTTCAGCAATTTATGCTATATAATTCACGTCTTAGCCAATCAGTCCCACTCTGCTGCATGATATAGATTGATGCATGAGACAATTTAGTGTAGCTTCATACTAGACATTTTCTCCTGCTACGTTGTGCAGTGGGAACTGAAAACGCACAGCCTGGAAGCATTCTGTAATATTCTAGGTCAGACAGCGTCAAGGTCGAGTTTGAAACCGAAGTTTTATTCCCCTTACAGGTCAACATTTAAAACTGGCTCAGAATTTATAATTACACTGTCTTTTTTAGTTCATGAAACTCAAGAAAAAGTACTAGACGAACAGCATCGAGTTCAATGGTTTGCCATTTATAAGCAGTTTTAAATATTTTAGAGTAAATGGCGATGACGGTACTAGGACGACTACAAACGAACATATATCTGAAGAATACAAACAGTATTGGCGATATTTCGCAAAATTAGTCGCCAAGTTCACCAAATCTATCGGCAAGCATTAAAAACAGACGGAGAAAAGAGCATTTCTTAAACAAGGTAGGATCAAAAAGTTCGGAGACTGTGCTGATATCTCCAATCCTGATTGGAGGAGAGGGGAACTATTTTACCGTAGCGTAGAGGCACATGTGACGCGAGATGTGAAAAGGAAGAAGCAGGTCCGCAGGGCAGGGTTTTTCCAGACAACGCGTGTCAGTGAACCGTAGTCATTCACGTTCGTCGGAAACGGAAATGACGTTTGAAAAAAAACGTGCGAATATCAAATTCTGTCAGAGTTTGAGGAAATCGCTGACAGAAACATTGCACCTGCTGCAACGCGAATGACTGCAGTTCACTGACATGTATTGTATAGAAAAACACCTGCATCTTCCTTTTCACATCTCGCGTCACATGTGCCTCTACGTCACGATAAAATAGTTCCCCTCTCCTCCAATCAGGGTTGGAGATATCACAGTCTCCGAACTTTTTGATCCTACCTTGTATACAAACGACTACTGTCGAATCGTTAGGCGTTAAAATACAAAAGTGTTACTCAAAGTATCTTCTCTCGTGAATGGAACGAACTAGATTCATGATGATTATACTAACAAATTTATTGCTTATTATTACTTTTAAAATTGAGCAATGTCACAATAATTAATACTTTTTACTTTTTTTGCAACATATGGCAATGTATAGAGAAAGTATTGGAATCGTGTCGAAAATCACAACTCGAGTTTTCGACGGATCTACACGTTTTGAGACACCTAGAACACGAAAAATCTATTTTTAGCTTGACGTCTGTTTGCGTGTCTGTGAAATGCATGTATTTACTCAAAAACTGATTAATCAAATTTTATAAAATTTTATAGGTCACTTGTGGGTGATACTGGTGCTAATAACATTTTTCTACGATTCGGGATAAAACAGCCTGTTTCCTTTTGCGAAATGGCCCGCAAAAATCGCATGCATCTACTCTAGCTAAAATACTAATAAACCAAATTGGCTGGACACTTGCGGATCATTCTCTTCCATCACTTGTGTATTACTTTGATGCTGATTAGATTTTATTACATTTTGCAAAAAAAAAATAATTTGACTTTTTTATGAAAGAGCTTACAAAAATCATCAAAATTTAAAATAAAAGACTACGTATTCTCTAATGTATCAATTAAATGCTTGCTTTATACATAATTTTTGACGATGAAAATAATAAGATCAACCCCATTATTCTGCATAGGACTAGCCTTTCTTGAGATATTTTAGTTTATTTTCATTTCTGCTACGGAGCCTTTGAAAATTCGTCCCAGTGAAATGAATATTGTATTTGGACTCAAAAACTGATTAATCAAATTTCATAAAATTTTATAGGAACAATCGAAGTGATAACATTGAAATGACATTTATAAGAATGACTGCATTTAATTCATTTAAAATGTTCTTTGACATTTTTAACACTTTACAACAAAGTTGAAAAGTGTTTATGACTTTGTTCATTCTGTCTGTCTGTCTGTCCGTTAGCACGATAACTGCCGTAAAAATGACTTAATCAAAATGAAATTTTAGTATGTTGTTCAGACGGTCTGTAGGACCTATGGGAATATAAATGAATAATATCACCCAATTAGTTTTGGATTGAACCCGGGTTGAAAAAATGAAATACATTGAGCCCTATGGGACCTAATTTTTCAAACATTTTTTAAGCGGATTTAAAATTCACAAATTGCTTCGAAAATTTTAGATAATATTCAAATTGTTCCATAAAATATATAAAAAAAATTCAGCGAAATATATTGAGTAGTTTTTTAAATAAAAATTAAAATAATAATTACACCTTTTATATGAAACGATCACGTGACCACGATATGAAACGATCACATGACCTACATCAAAATGATATATGACATCCATCTTGTTTCAAAATCGTGATTTTTTAAAGTTCTTTTTAATTCATATTGAGTGTTGTATCCGTTCTAAAACTACTTTATTTTAGCTTAAATTCTGTGCATCTACATACTGAAACAACGCAATGACAATATATTTGAGTTTTAATGCTCATCAAAATTTGATTATTTCTACAACTAAGCCTATTTTTCACCTATGTAAAATGTAAACAGCAAAATATGTAGAATGAGTTGTATTAGAATTCCTGTATTTTTTTAACACAAAATAACTTAGTCCATGCAGTCTGCATGGCTGATATGAATGAAATATTAATTGATTTTATAAAGAGAAGGACGATTTTTTTCGATGAAGTTTTAAGCATAGAGTTTAATTATTTGTAGCTTCATGGTCTTAAATAAAATGTTTAAATAAAATAAATTATTATAGTATTGTGATGAATGAAATGAATGGGAGAAAGTTATGAATGAAATCCTGTTTTTATAGAGAGATCCAGGCGTGTTATTTTATCTATGACGTCATTTGAATTAATTTCAGTTGTTTTCGATGAAGTTTTCAAATATAATAAATTATCGTAGTATTATGATAGTTTTTAAAATATTACCGTGGAATGTATTGCATTTTAGAGATATTTAAACCAGGCAATTTATATTTCAATGCCGTCATTTGTATGAAGTTCATTTTTTTCAATGAAGGTTTAAGTTTTCAAATATAATAAATCAATGTAGTATTGTGATAAGTTTTAAAATTATTACCGAGGAATGTATTGCATTTTCGACTTTTTTTAAATAAAATTGCACTGAAGTTGGAAAGTGTTTCATAATCAATGCTTTAAGCATGATTGATCTTTCTTGTTGATTTAGCAATCTGCCATTCTTATATACAGGGTCTTCTTAAAGTCCATATAAATTTTAAAAATTCTTTAAAAATCGAAAAATCATTGCATTGAGTCACGATTTGTACTATAAGTATTGCCAGGACGGGGTTTTTTTTTTTTGGCGTGAAAAAATTTTGTAGTTTAAAAAATCACCTATAGGTGGTGCTTACCCGAATACAGTGAAGTATGCAAATGAGGCTGTTATAAAAGAGCTGTAGTGCTCTGTAGATTCTTCATTTGATTCATTAGTAAACGGTGCAAAGAAGAAGTTTTTGCGAGAATGTTAACTATGACCGAGAAATTATTGTTAGTGAAGCTGTATTACGTGAGCGGAGAATCAGCATCAGATGCTTTGCATAAATTTGGATTTAGGAAAAATCTAAAGAAAGGAAAAGGTCCTATCACCTGTTCAGAGTTACTTAGGCTTGTCACACGATTTGACACGTACAGTAAGTTATTTTCTTTGTCTTTCCAATGCGTTCAGCGCCACCTATAGCTGATTTTTTAAACTAGAAACATTTTTCACGTAAAAAAAAAGAAAAAAAAACGTCCCAGCAATATTTATGGTACAAACCGTATCTCAAAGCGATGATTTTTCGCTATTCATTCATTCTATTATAGGTGCCCTATAGTTTTATTTTAGTCTCATTTAACTATGAATGTTGTGGCAGCTATTTTTTATTACTTTATAGTGCATTTTAGTAAAACAGCTTTACTTATAAAGATTTTTATAATATTTTATGCTATACTTTTTAGTCCTGTGCGATTTTGTAATCAATTTTCCATCAGATATCCAATCAACCTTTAAAAAATATTTTATTGAATTCGTCATGACTGATGGCTACATATATGGATGTCTGTTTAAGCTGCTTTAATGGTATTTTTAATGGTATATTTAATGGTATATTTAATGGTATATTTAATATTATTTTCCTACTTCCTATAAAGATCTTAAATTTGGTACACAGGTTAGTCCAATGGAACATTTTAATCCATTAATATGTGGTGGAGGCTCAAAAAATAGAAACCGCATTTTTTTGCGAAATGGCCCGCGAAATATATATCCTTCTCTTTACATAATCCCATTGTTGTACGATGGCTAAAAGGAGTTCAATATGCGGCATCAATTTTGTATATATAATCCAATTGTCGTGAGATAATTTAAAAAAGTTCAATATGCAGATATATATATATACATATATATATATAAGATCAAAATTTGTACTTATATGTATATACATATATAAAAGGGTAAAATGTCCACTTATATATAAATATATATATATAAAAGAGAAAACACGTCACTTATATATACATATATATCATTTATATATATATATATTACCTATATATTTATATATAACGAGGCGTCACTTATATATATATATATATATATATATATATATATATAATACAGAAATTTTGAGCCTTTCCCAATAACGCGCCCTTTTATTTCATAATTATTATTCCAAATTCTTATTTCATGTCCAGTACATTTTGCAACTAAATTAAATTGTATCCCACGCTACTAATATTAAAAAGTCTGCAGACACTTCCTCTTTTCCTTAATCATACCATATATGGTCACTAATCTTAAAAACGTTCTCATATGAAACTGAATTCCCAATCACATTTTAAAATCCTAAAGAACGCGAAGGCACCATCTTTCCCATTCCACTATATCCCTCCCCCCTCTGCTGTAACTGTACATTGTGTAAAACGACGCAGACGGCAATATATATATATATATATATATAAGTATAATATATTTTTTTCCAATTGCGAGTCATTTGATATTTCATCAATTGCTTATACACCGGCCAAAACCGTGAACCTTTTAGCTGTCACATGACGTTGCCCCGGTGCACCAGTGGGTGTCGGAACACACCGCGCTCAACGACACAACAACTATGCCTGAAGGTGGGACTCGAACCCACAACCCGGCAGCTGAACGATCGATAGGAAACGCTTGCCTTCGACCACCGCGTCGGCATATAAGTATAATATATATATAAGTATTATATATATATATATATAAATATAATATTTATCTCATCTAAAACTAACAACTTAAAATATACCCAAAGGCGCCAAGCTGCTTAAACAAGTACATTTCTATACTACACAATAAATAGAAAAAGAAAAATGAAGAATGACAATGCATCAGAATTTCGCCGGGGGGGATTGTGACCCCCACTTCCCGGTTTAGCCAGCTTTATGTCATGACGACACTCCCGGAAGCGGATACAATGTCATTTATAGTTTTAGTATATGTACTTGGTTGGCGACATTGTATCCGCTTCCGGGAGTGTCGTCATGACATAAAGCTGGCTAAACCGGGAAGTGGGGGTCACAATCCCCCCCGACGAAATTTTGATGCATTGTCATTCTTCATTTTTCTTTTTCTATTTATTGTACATATATATATAAGAGAAATAAATAAAACTATTTTAAAGTAATGGGATTCTTATTGGCCATTCAGGGTATGATTCTGGGGGGTGGGTCAGAATTCGGGGGGGGGATCAACTCACATTTGCTGAAATGTTATATTCTCATCGAGAATATCGGCTCTGTAGAAGTGGGTCACAAATTTATTTCAAGATCTAGCCAAAACAAACAGAGTAGCCAACCTAAATAAAACGGTATGATAATGGTAATTTACTCATTGAGGAAAAGAAACAACTTTCACTTTACAAAACTTATTTCTCCACGTAACGCATCTTCTATTCAACTGGCATCATTTATCTGGGATGGACAATAATCCGCGCGATCTTCAAATTCATCCATCCATGTCCTTCCTTCACAGTGAGTTGGGTCGGAACCAAAACATGCCACGGCGGCCGCGAGTTGGAATGAGATCGAGGTGACAGTCCAAAAGATCCGAGTATCGTTTTAATTGGAATGGCTGTCATTTTGCCGAGGGCAATTACTGTGACACGTGTGTGCCAGAGGTGCTGGTTTCCTTTTTATTAATGCGTGCTTCTTAATAGAAGCAAATTAGCAGAGATGCTTGTCGTATCCGTAATTCGAGGAAGCAACAGACTTCCATGCCATTTAAATGGGATCAAATGTAACTTCTTGCTTTCGTTAATGATTCCTCCGCTTCCTATTTACTCTACAAATTCCCCGAAAATTCCATGAAAAGAAAGTGAGAAGTTGAAAATTGAATTCACACTTATTGCTTATCAGTGGCGTTGCTAGAAATAAAATTTGAGTTTGGAAGGGCGTTGCAACAGAAAATTTACTGAAATGTGTCTCAATTCGACTTTATCATATCAGAATTCATTTTTACTTTACTTGCAGTACATGTTAACGTACAGGGAAAATATAGGAATCCTGCCGAATATCGCAACTGGAGTTTTCGACGGATATACACGTTTCGAGACCTCCGCAATACGAAAAAACCATTTATAGCGTGACGTCTGTGTGTGTGTCTGTCTTTCTGTCTGTCTGTGTGTCTGTGAAATGTATGTATCCACTCTAAATCAAAAACTTATAGACAGAATTTCATAAAATTTGGTAGGTAAATCACTTGGGTATGACCCTGGTGCTGATTAGTTTTTGATACGATTCGGAAAAACAAAATCCGCTTTTTTTGCGAAATGGCCAGTAAAAATTTCATGTATCCACACTAGCTAAAATACTAATTGACCAAATCTCACAAAATTTGGTAGATAAGTTACTTGTACGATACTCTGGTGCTGATTAGATTTTGGTATTAATCGGAAAAGAACAACCTGACTTTGTTAACGAAATGGCCCTCAAAAATCGCCAAAATCTAAAAAAAAGCTGCGTATGTTCAAATATATCAATTAAATGCTTGTTTTATACGTAATTTTTGATGAGGAAAAGAATAAGAACAACTCTATTACTCTAGGACTAACCGTTCTCGAGATATTTAAGATTTTTCGCATTTATTTATGCCACTTTTGGAAAAATGTCTAATTACCAAATAAAAACAGAAATTGAATAAAAAATGCAAATTTAGTGTTATTTTGCACAATTGAACTCAATTTAACGAATTATTAAAGAAATAAAGAAAAAATGAATTTGAGTCTGCAGGGAAAGTCATGTGCTGTCCACATCTGATTTTTACTTTACCTGCAATACATGGTAATGTATAGGGAAAGTATAGAAATCCTGCCGAAAATCGCAATTCAAGTTTTCGACGGGTCTACACGCTCTGGGACCTCTAGAATACAAAAAAATATTTTTAGCGTGATGTCTGTGTGTCTACCTGTGGAATGTATGTTTCCACTCTAACTCAAAAACTATTGGTTCAAATTTCATAAAATTTGGTAGATAAGTCACTTGTGTATGATTCTGGTGATGATTACTTTTTAGTATGATTCGGGGTAACAGAACCCGCCTTTTTCTGCGAAATGGCCTGCAAAAATATCTTTCATCCACTCTAGCTAAATAACTAATTGTCCAAATTTCCTAAAATTTGATAGATAAATCACCTGTGGGATATTCTGGCGCTGATTAGATTTTGGTATGATTCAGAAAAGAAGAATCCCCCGTTTGTATGAAATGGCCCGCAAAAATCACTAAAATCTAAATTAAAAGACTACCTATGCTGAAATGTATCTATTAAATGCTTTATTTATAAGTAATTTTTGACGAGAAAGAGAATAAAAGATCAACCCCATAACTATACAACTAACCGTTCCAGAGATATTTGAGTATTTTTGCATTTCTTGCATTTTTGCTACGTCGCCTTTGGAAATATTTTATGTGGGCAGGGCATGACTTTCCCTGCAGACTTGTATCCACGTTCGCTTTATTTTAATTAAATTTAATTCACTTTTAATTCAATTTTCGCTCTCATTTGGTAACTGGACTTATTTTCAAAGGTGACGTAGAGAAAATACGAAAATCTAAAATATCTCGAGAACGGCTAGTCCTAGTGTAATGGGGTTGATCTTATTCTTTTCTTCGTTAAAAATTACGTATAAAAAAAGCTTTTGATGGATATATTTGATCATACGTAGTTTTTTATTTTAGATTTTGACGATTTTTGAGGGCCATTTTACAAAAAAAGGTAGGTTATTTTTTCCGAATAGTACCAAAATCTATTCAGCACCAGGGTAACCCACAAAGGACTTATCTACCGAATTTTGTGAGATTCGGTCCATTAGTTTTCGAGCTAGAGTGGATGCAGGCTTTCGCAGGCCATTTCGCAAAAAAAGGCGGGTTCTTTTATCCCGAATCGTACCCAAAACTAATCAGCACCAGATTCGCCCACAAGTGATTTACCTACCAAATTTTATGAAATTCGGTTCATTAATTTTTTAGTTAGAGTGGATACAAAATTTGCACAAACACACAGACAGACACACAGACACACAGACAGACACGCATACAGACGTCACGCTAAAAATAGTTTTGCGTGTTCTAGAGGTCTCAAAACGGGTAGATCCGTCGATAATTCGAGTTGCGATTTTCTGCATGATTTCAATACTTTCCCTATACATTACCATGAATTGCAAGGAGAGTAAGAACGGCAAAACGTACACTTCTGATATTTTACATATAGACAAATACGAACCCGTAGATGTGCAAGATGGACTTTAAATTTTGATTTAAGCCTTAGCTAAATATTAATTAATAAAAATTTGCATTGCCAGTATGAATAAAGTTTTAATGTGTCGATCTCGTTTTTCACTCGTGTGTGATTTGTTTCTAACAGAAAGGTCACAAAGATGGCCGATTGCAGTATTGTACGAGGATCTTATTGTTGATTCTTATAAACTGAGAATTTCGAAGCTTTAATTGTCATAAACAATTACGATTAAAATGTAATTATTATTGCAGTTGACAATTATATGTCCTATTGTTGGCTCTTATAAACTAATAAACAAATAGGATCACGATTGCTAGAACTTTTAGCATGCTAATTGTGTGCTTATTTGAAATTATTTAATTTGTTTACATTTTACAGTCACTTAAATCTCAGATCGAATATCTTCTTGATTATTAATACAACTGAGATTAGGTTCCTTACATTATGATAAAATTGTACTGAAGTTAAAGCAATTTTACCGCAGTAGGAATGGGAATCGAAGAAGCTCTAGAGCTGATGGTAAGCCGCCAGGTTTAGGAACGAGGAAGGGGGCCAGGCGTGTGCGCGCCATAGACGTAAAAGATGATATATATCGTGCGTGCAAGTGCTCCATGCGCTTGTGCGGGGTGCCAAATAAGTGGCGCACGCCCTTTAAGTTGTCAGGGATAAATATCTTGTGAAGCTATACGCGGGGTTAGTGAGCATCAGCAAACAAATGGCAGAAATGGGGGTCGAAAGAGCTCGCGAAATGCGCTCTGGGATTCTGTGAGCGTCAACGAGCAAGGGGTGGAACCCCTATAGTAGTGCAAAAAGAAATGCTAACCGCGTATATCTTTGAACTTTCTCGCTTATCTCCAGAAACACGCGTAACACAACTTGGGGTACACTGCATTAGAATAATTCCTCCCAGTCTAAAATTATCCTGTAACTGAATAAAAAGCGATGAGACGCATTTGTACACTTTAACGGTAACTGGAATCTATTGAAAATAGCAGTTCCTTTTGATTACTGATGATTGTTGGTGCGTAAAATTATACAAAAGTGAAAAAAAAATGTAGCGGAAAATAATTTTCCTTGATAGTGTTCTACCTATTGTTAAGAGCATTAAAAAAAAATCATTAGATTTATTATAGAACATTGGTCTTCTATAATTAAGAAATAATTTTGCAGAGACATTTTCTATGATAAAAACAGTGTCAATTTTTTATAAATTTAAAAACGGGATTTTGATGTTTGTAATTTTTCCTTGAAATTATTTAATGTGCGTTGGTGAAAAATTAAACCTAATGTTAGACGCTGAAAAGACAATCAGCCAAAGCAGATGAGCTAACGATCAATCCAAATTTATTACTTTCCCTTTATATATAGTATAATGCATAGGAAAATTATTGTAACGGGGTCGAGAATTTGAATTCAAGGTTTCGATGAAATAACGCATTTTGAGCATCTCTGACCTCAAATGGAACGTTTCTAAAGTAATGTCTGTGTGTGTATCTATGTTAATGTGTGTATCTATCTGTGGATGACATATCTCAAGAACGAATGAAGCGTTTTTAACGAAATTTGGTATGATTATAAAAATATGTGAATACTGGCACTCTATTGCTTTTAAATGTAATAGAATGTCCGAAAGAATTAATTCGAATGAAATTTTGAAAAAATCCTTTAAAATTACAACGTTCAATAATGTTCTTTATATAATAATTTCTTATACAATTTTTCATTAAGAAACGAGCGAGAAACTTTAGAACTCCACCATGTGCCAAATAGACAAAAATGTCGTCAAAATTGCAAAATAAACGCTAAATTAACGAAAATGACACCAAATAGATAAATTAATTAAAATATTTTAATGTATGAACTTCATTTACTTTACAGGTACTATCAATATTTGTAGTATTGTAAAGTTAGATTTGCTCGAAAT
Source organism: Amaurobius ferox (assembly GCA_951213105.1). Classification (NCBI taxonomy): domain Eukaryota; kingdom Metazoa; phylum Arthropoda; class Arachnida; order Araneae; family Amaurobiidae; genus Amaurobius; species Amaurobius ferox. The sequence goes on from OX578154.1 coordinate 30,291,745, forward strand.
ATAAGTTAACACGTTAAGCGCCGCGTCGATCACCGGTGAGTGACAACATACTTTTCGTTCTGGCCACGTCAGTCACCCATGACTGACGATATATAATTAAAAAAATTATATTCTTAGTTTAAAAATTAAACAGTTTGAAGATTATAAAATGATGTACCTAAATATTACTTCTTACCAGCAAATTTATTTTAATGGGTATTGTTGAAACAGTGGACACAAATAAATGGTTATCCTGTGCAGGTTTCACAAAATGCTGTTACTTGTTTTGTCAACTTTATGGCAATATCTCTTCAGAGAGAGAGAGAGAGAGAGAGAGAGAGAGAGAGAGAGAGAGAGAGAGAGAGAGAGAGAGAATCGTGCTGCAGTATCATCGTAGCATTTTTTACTTTCCTTATATATATAATGTATAAGGAAAGTATTGTGACGGGGTCGAAAATTCTAATTCGAGTTTTCGGCGAAAGGGCACGTTTCAAGCATCCCTGATCACGAATCAAATATTTTTGAGGTGATGTCTGCGTGTGTGTATGCGTGTGTCAGTGAGTCTATGGAGACGATATCTCACGAAAAAATGGAGCCATTGGAATGAAATTTGGTTCAAAAACCACAATCCATGAATACTGGAAGCCTATTGTTTTTAAAAGTTATCGAATGCCCAGAACCTCCCTAAATTTTCGAGTGAAATTTTGAAAAAATCATCAAAAAATCAAAAGCTTTAATAAAGTTGCGCAAATAGACATTTCTTACGTAATTTTTCCTTAGAAAACGATTGACATAAACTTTAGAACGCTAGCATGAACCGTTCTCGAGATATTACACATTTTTTAAATACATTTATCAAAATATCCTATAAATTAAAAAAAAATATTATCTGTTGAGAAATCTTTTTACTTTTTATATGTAATATCATGCGATAAATTGGGTGACATCATTCTCGTGGATCTAGCTCGTTCCATTCATGAGAAAATATACTTTGAGTAATACTTTTGTATTTGAACACCAATAGTCATTTATCTGCTATAAGAATAACTTATTTCTCCGTTTATAACATTTGACGAGATTTTGGCGACGAATTTGGCAGAATGTCGCCAACTAGGCGACTTTTTTAAATGCTGCCAATTTAACAAAAATTTGCCAAATGGATAAAAATGACGCTAAATCAATGAAAATTACGACTAATTGACGAACATTCAATATCTTAGAAAGAACATGAGTATTTACTATGTTCTTTCAAGTTTACAGTAAAACCTATTACTTTCAAGTTTTACAGTAAAACCTATTTTTTTACTGTAAAAGTAGTATATTCATTGCAATATATAAAGAAAGTCATGTGCTGCCCACATCAGATTTTTTTTACAATATCTTCGAACTTTCGATGCTCTTCCAGTTTTTTTGTTGTAATTTGTGACGAGATATTTGAGGTTTATTTACAATAGTGTTACTTGGAATTTCTTCATTCCGACAATGTGAAAGATGGACGGATAATTTCGTTCGAAATTATGTGATACTCATATTCTATTTGGTTATACTTTTTAAATAAAATGCGAGCATTTAGAACTGAGGTATTTAGTAGGAGCTCAAAGGATAGCTGACCGATACGTGAAAGGAAAAGAAAAAAATCTGATGTGGGCAGCACATTACTTTCCTTGCAGACTTATATACACAATCTCTTTATTTTAATTAAATTTAATTCACTTATAATTCAATTCTCGTTCTCATTTGGTAACTGGACTCATTTTCAAAGGTGACGTAGAGAAAAAACGAAAAAACAAACATATCTCGAGAACGGCTAGTCCTAGTGTTATGGGGTTGGTCTTATTCTGTTCTTCGTTAAAAATTACATTTAAAACAAGCATTCAATGGATATATTTCAGCATACGTAGTTTTTTATTTTATATTTTGTCGTTTTTGAGGGCCATTTTGCAAACAAAGGCAGGATATTTTTTTCCGAATCATACCAAAATCTAATCAGCACCAGGGTTGCCCTCAACCGACTTATCTACCAAATTTTGTGAAATTCGGCCCATTAGATTTTCAGCTAGAGTGGATACAAGCTTTTGCGGGCCATTTCGCAAAAAAGGCGGGTTCTTTTGTCGCGAATCGTACCCAAAACTAATCAGCACCAGATTCGCCCACAAATGACTTACCTACCAAATTTTAGGAAATTCGGTCAATTAGTTTTGTAGTTAGAGTGGATACAAAATCTGCACAGACAGACACACAGACACACACACAGACGTCACGCTAAAAATTGTTTTTTCGTATTCTAGAGGTGTCGAAACATGTAGATCCGTCGAAAACTCGAGTTGCGATTTTCGGCATGATTCCAATACTTTCCCTAAACATTACCATGTATTGCAGAGAAAGTAACAAAGCAGGCTCGGTGTTTCACTTGTTACTAGATCTAAGACTGTAGTTTATAATTTTCTGAGGAATCCTAAGACATATGGCTAACAGAGGCGCACATATATGCTAGCTTTTCCTAACGGTCTTCAAAAAAGTTCGATTGTATGATAGTTTCTAGTGCGTCACTCACTTTTGTGCAATGATCTTTGACAGTTTTCCAATTTTCAAAATACCAAAAAGCACACAATTTTATGAGATTAACAAGAGGGCAAATTAATTGCTTTTAGAAATTGTAAAATGACTGGCTATGACACTTCGAGAAGAATTGATAGATCTAGGACAGAGGTTTCGAATTTTCTGAAGAACTCCCAGACATACAGAGTCAACAAAGGCGAACAGGTAGGCCAGCTTTTCTTAACGCTCTTATAAAAGACCTATTGTTTATTTGAGAACAAAATCTAATGACATTTTAAATCAAATTTGGAGGGAATTAAAATTGCCTTGCACTAACCAAACTGTGCGCAATATCTTATAAAATAATCTGAATACTTGGTATAAAAAATTAATGGCGTATCCTTCTCTTGCAAAACAGCATACGAGATACTGAGTAAAAAAATCTGATGTGGGCAACACATGACTTTCCTTATATAATGCAATGAATTTACTACTTTTACAATTAAAAAATATATTTTTCTTATAGTAGATATTTTTATTTTTTCCAAGATATTGAATTTTCGTCAATTAGTCGTCTTTTCATTTATTTAATGTCATTTTTATCCATTTGGCGAGATTTCGTTAATTTGAAAACATTCAAAAAGTTGCCAAGTTGGCGACATTCCGACAAATTCGGCGCCATAATCTCGCCAATCGTTATGGACGGAGAAATCAGTTATTGTTATAGCAGATAAATAACTATTGACGTTCAAATACAAAAGTATTACTCAAAGTATATTTTCTCAAGAATGAAACGAGCTAGATCCACGAGAATGATGTCTCCCAATTTATCGTCTGATATTGCATATGAAAAGTGAACATGTTTCTCAACAGTTAATATATATTTTTTTAATTAATTGGATTTTTCGATAAAAGTATTTAAAAGATGTGCAATATCTCAAGAACGGTTCATGCTAGCGTTCTAAATTTTTAGTCAATCGTTTTCTAAGGAAAAATTACATAAGACATGTCTATTTGCGTAACTTTATTAAAGGTTTTGATTTTTTGATGATTTTTTCAAAATTTCAGTCGAAAATTTAGGAGGTTCTGAACATTCGATTACGTTTAAAACAATAGGCTTCCAGTATTCACGGATTGTGATTTTTGCACAAAATTTCATTCGCATCGCTCTATTTGTTCCTGAGATATCGTCTTCACAGACTCACTGGCACACACACACACACACACACACACACACACGCACGCACAGACATCCCCTTAAAAATTTTCGATTCGTGATCAGGGATGTTTGAAACGTGCTCCCCCGTCGAAAACTCGAATTCGAATTTTCGACCCCGTCACAATACTTTCCTTATACATTATATGTATATAAGGAAAGTAATTAGACGGGAATGTTGTTGTTTTCGAGTGTATGAAGTTCAATATAACACAGTAGTTTAGGTATTTAGTAGGAGCTCAAAGGCTAGCCGGGACATCGCGGCATGAACGAAAAGGAAAATAAGGCAAGTTCGGAGCTTAAAGTGTAAATAAATTTTGTATTTCGAAATAGTTTTACATATTATCATCCTGAAAAGATGCCAAAAGTTCAATTTACCGTGAAAAAAATTGTGCCGTGGATTTTGTACATCATTTTTCCGTTGTGAAAATGATGTACAAGATGCATTATGCAGGAAAGTCACGTGATGCACACATCAATTTTTTGCTATATGTTTTCGTTTTTGGAAAATATAAGCTTATAAAAGATAAGTTTTTTCAGTCTAAAACTGGTTGGGGCATAAATTGATGTACAGCCGGTATTTTTTGTTATACCTTATCTGCTACTTTTCTACGTGATATATTTAATGTTAAAAGCTTACAGATCAGAAGGGATTTCATTTTATTAACACTTTACAACATAGTTGAAAAGTGTTTATGACTTTGGTCACTCTGTCTGTCTGTCCGTTCGCACGATAACTGTCATAAAAATGACTTTATCAAAATGAAATTTTGGTATGTTGTTGAGTCGGTCTGTGGGACATATGGGAATGTAATTGAATAATATCAGCCAATTAGTTTTTGATTAAACCCGGGTTGAAAACATAAAATACATTGACACCTATAGGGCCTAATTTTTCGAACATTTTTTAAGCGAAGTCCAAATTTAGAAATTGCTTCACAAATATTTAAATTATCCCATGAAATATATGAAAAAATTTCAGTAAAATATGTTCGGTAGATTTTTAAATAAAAATTAAAATAATAATTACACCCATAATGTGACGAGATCATGTGACCCACTTCAAAATAAAATATGGCATCCATCTTTTTTTCGTGATTTTTAAAGCTCTTTTAAATTTATAGTGTTGCATCCGTCCTAAAACCACTTCATTTTTGCATATTTTCTGCGCATCTATATTCTGCGCCAAAGCAATTACATTGCTTTTTAGTTTAAATGATCATCAAACATTAATTATTTCTACAACGAAGCCTAATTTTAATGGATGTATAATGTAAACAAGTGATTGTAAGATGAGTTGTATAAGAATTGTTGAATTTTTTCCATGCAAAATTATTTAACTTTGGAGTCTGAAATAAAAGTAATATAAATGAAATATTAACTGCTTTTACATAGAGAGTCAGACGATTTATATTTCGATGATGTCATTTGAATAAAGTTCATTTTTTTCGATGAAGTTTTAAGTTTTCAAGTAAAATAAATTGTTGTAGTTCTGTAATAATTAAAAAAATATCACCACTGAATGTATCGCATGTTGGAGGTGCGATACATTCAGCAGATTGCACTTCAGTTCCAAAGCGTTTCATAATCAATGCTTTAAGCATGATTGATCTTTCTTATTTTCATTCTTTAGGAATCTCTTCAATAACAGAATTAATTGTTCCCCTCTATTAGGTGAGATCTGGTTTCATGTTCCCCAGTATTCTACTAGGAGCAAGAATTTATTTTGAATGGAATTTTGGTAGAAATATTGGTTGTTATTGTGCGATTAATAATTTCTGTAAACTTTACAACAGCTTCCCTTACATCTTTATAATCATCTTTATATTTTTTATACATCAGAAATTGCTTTTAAAAATAATTTGTTGCAAATATTTTAATGCATTTATTCATATGTAAGTGCTTTTAAAACTCATTTGTTGTCCATAATTTGCATTTTAATGTATTTTATTATATTTTAATCTGTATATTTTGTATTGTATTTTATCTTGCGCTCTGTTACTTGAAATTTGTCCTGTCGATTGCATTCCTTTATATAAATAAAAAATCTGATGTGGGCAGCACATGGTTTCCTTATATAATGCAATGAATTTATTACTTTTACAGTAAAAAAAATAGATTATTCTTATAGTAGGTATTTATATTCTTTCCAAAATATTGAATTTTCGTCAATGCGTAGTCATTTTTATCTATTTGGCGAGTTTTTCGTTAATTTAGCAGAATTTAAAAAAGTCGCCAAGTTGGCCACATTCCAAAAAATTTGTCGCCAAAATCTCGCCAAGTGTTATGGACGGAGAAATAAGTTATTCTTACAGCAGATAAATGATTATTGGCGTTCAAATACAAAAATATTACTCAAAGATCATGAATGGAACGATCTAGATCCACGAAAATGATGTCACCCAATTTATCGCATGGTATTGCATATGAAAATTGAACATGTTCCTCAATAGGATTCTTTTTTTATTTTTATAAGACATTTTGATAATTTTTTTTTAAAATGTGCAATATCTCGAGAACGGTTCATGTTAGCGCTCTAAAATTTATGTTAATCGTTTTGTAATGAAAAATTACATAAGAAATGTCTATTTGCGTAACTTTATTAGAGGATTTGATTTTTTGACGATTTTTTCAAAATTTCACTCGAAAATTTAGGGTGGTTCTGAACATTCGATTGCGTGTAAAAACAATAGGCTTCCAGTTTTTACGGATTGTAATTTTTGTACCAAATTTAGTTCGAATCGGTCCATTCGTTCGTCAGTTATCGCCTCCACAGGCTCACTGACGCACACACACACACACACACAGACATCACTTCAAAAATGGTTGATTCTTGATCAGAGATGCTTGAAACGTGCACTCCCGTCGAAAACTCGAATTCGAATTTTCGACCCCGTCATAATGCCCCTTATACATTATTGTATATAAAGAAAGTAAAAATAAATAAATAGATAAATAAATAAAAAGTGAGCAAAATAATTGTATGAGAAAATCAAATGGAGCCCCGCACTCCTGATTTTTGCATTATTTCGGGAACAAACAGAAGCGCTGCTTCCTTGCAACAAATGCTTTTTACCTCAAATTGTTGCAACAGAAATTTGGAAACATCATCTAATGGTCTATTCGCATGCGTCAAAAACCAGGAAATTATTTTATTTATAACAACTAAAGTGTAAGAGAAAATGTAAAAACTTCATGAAAGAGATACGAAAAGGTTCTTCAATGCGTACTATACAAAAAGCATTTTCCAGAAAGAACTTATTATGTTGCCATTTGGCGGAACGTAAAAATAGGCCTTAATTACCTCTTAAAAGCCACCGACGCGGCACAGGCCGTAATTTGAACGAAAAGGAAACGGCCATTAATGTTTTATCTAAAGTCGCATCTAAAATACCTTTTGAAAATGTAAGGAGAAAACTGGAACACTGTGTTGTTTGTAGAAAGTTTGCCTTTTAACCTTCGGAAATCGTGAAAGTTTGAGAGCAAGTTAAATTTTTGTGATTTGTGGCCTTTGAAATAGAACTTGTGATTGGAAGAAAATGCATATATGTGACATCATTTCTATGCTTTGTATATAGGTAATCTGTAATAATAAAAAATGTCTGTTTGTTTGTTTGTTCGTCTGTTGGAGGCGTATGCTACCCATACCTACGAAATTCGGTTCAGTATTCGGTATGAAATTCATCAGACTTATATTCACGACTTATATCAGCAGACTTATTCATCGAGTTATTCATCAGCAGATTTATATTCACGTTTTCTTTATTTCTTCAATAATTCATAAAGTTTAATTTAATTGCACACCGATAATTAATTTAAAATACACTGAATTTTCACTTTTAATTCAGTTTTCGTTTTCATTTCGTAACTTTACCTATTTTCAAAGGTGAAGAATCAAAAATGCGAAAAAAAAAATGCTCGAGACCGGCTAGTCCTAGTATAATGGTGTTGGTCTTATTATTTTAATTGTCAAAAATCACGTTTAAAACAAGCATTTAATTGATATATTTGAGCATACGTAGTCTTTTATTTTACATGTTGGCAATTTTTGCGGGACATTTCGCAAAAAAAGGCAGGTTATTTTTTTCCGAATCGTAGCAAAGTCAAAACAGGACCAGAGTAATTCACAAGAGACTTATCAACCAAACGTTGTAAAATTCGGTCTATTAGTTTTTCATCTAGAGTGAATATAGACAATTTTTGAGTGCCATTTCACGAAAAAGGGCGGATTCTTTTATTCCGAATCATACCAAAATTTAATCAGTACCAAGGTCACCCACACAAGGGACTTACCTACCAAATTTTATGAAATTCGGTCCATTAGTTTTTTAGTTAGAGTTGATAAACACTTGCACAGACAGACAGACAGACACACGTCACGTTGAAAATGGTTTTTTCGTATTTTAGAGGTGTCAAAACGTGCAGATCCTTCGAAAATTCGAGTTGCGATTTTCTGGACGATACCAATACTTTCCCTATACATTACCATGCATTTCAGGGAAAGTAGAAATGAGCAAAGGTTGTAGAATGTTTTAAATTGTAGATCAAGTTCAGATATACCTCTAAGTAATGCTTCAAAAATTCGAAAAAAAATTTCCGTTGTTTTTATGTTCAAGCTCTTTAATTTTGAGCGATTTTTGCATATATCGGTTATTTAGCGATCGAAAATATTTTCACAGAGTTTTTATCTTAAAACTATCGCAAAGATTGAAGATCCGTACACATAGGAAAATTTATCTACATTTAAAAGACTTCAAATATATATCAAAATGCGCGTTTTTAGGGAAAAAGTGTTGCAGCGTGTGATACGTATATACATCGTATTTTAACACAGTTCTCTCTAAATTATAAGAATGCATATTGCTGGGAAGTTTAACATTCCCTCACTGGAGTCTTTTCTTTTGAGAACCAGCCGGAGAAAATACCCGTACAGACATTCCTACGACGGTGCATCTAACGTTGCCTGATGCTGAACAAGGTAAATGGAAGTAAGAGAGGTAGGTCATTCGTTTCTGGCAACCTACTCCTGTCCAGAGTTCTTGGAATTACTGACGTCACTGGTCCCTAGCCGGACCTTTCCGAAGCATGGGAAAATGTGTCGATGTTTTTAACTCTCGCGTTTCTAATGATGAAAATAAATCAAAGCGCTCAGCTTTTGGAAATAATATAAATGACCAAATGCAAATTCTGAGTCAAATGCAAGCGGATATTACGGAGAGTCATTTCTAAAACTTCAATACTGCCTTTCCAAAAGGGCATTCTTGTTTCAAGAGCAAGCTTAAAAGGACTTTATGATGACATGTAAGAAAATAATATTAACTACATAATGACAAGTTAGAGTCAATCAAGATGCTTTAGAAAACATATTTTCCCAAATTAGAGGTCTTGTACGATTTTATAACCATCCTCTTACTACTGATTTCAAATCCCGACTTAAAACATTTTTGCTTGGGTCTAAGCTTCCTATGCCAATAAATACAAATGTGGAAAATGACCAAGATCAAACACTAACTGCGACTTTATTTTTCAAATTAGAAGAAAAAGACTATGCAGCATCACTGCAGATATTGAGCCTCAACATGACATTCATTTCAGTCCTGTTGTAAATGAAAAAGAAGCCTTGCGTTTTTTTTGCAGGATATTTGGCATATCGTCACAAAAAAGCGCAGTTAGGAACTTATTCATATCTAGTGGAATCAACATCCGAAAATGACAAAAAATGGATTGAATCTTTATCAAGAGGTCGTTTAATTGTTCCACATGATACCTGGGTAGAAACAGTCACCAAATTATAAGATATTTTTTTTAAACTACACGGAAATTTTATTTCTAATTCAAGAAATATTTTAGAGAACCTCCAACTGAAAATAAAAAAACAATTTCCTGAAATAGCTCTTGATGTTGTAAGAACATATAACAGAACCAGAACCTTCTTTCGAATAAGGCACATAAATGAACAGATGAAAAGAAACGCCATGAAAAGAAAAGCTGAAAGAATTTCTGGTCATTCACGTGAAGAAATGAAAAATAAGCAATGGAGAGAGAGCTTTAAATTTTAAGGTTTACTCATGACCTAGTAGTTAGGAATTGACGGGCTGCGTGTGTTAGGTTTCCATGGCTTTCCTAACATGTAACATAAATGTGACGCAGCTTCCCTTAAAAAGTCCTCCATGAAGGCATTCCTCCTTTATAGAATGGTCAATTTTAAAATTATCCTTCTCTCCCAAAGGGGAAAATCCGTAACCCAGTCACTGACCTTTGTAACACCAGAATTAGTTGAAAGATCGTGAGATCAAATCTAGTAAAGTCACTAAAGAGGTATTGGGGGATAACCCCCCCCCCCCAGAAACCTATCGAAAACTATTGAAGTTAGAAGGAAGGATATTAGGAGAAATAGGAAACAACTCATTTCATTATCGCCCCCCCCCCATTTTTTCTGTCGACGCAATTGATTAAAACCTACTGACTGGTTGGACGTGTTAGCTTTCATTGATTTTCAAACATATAGCGTAAATAAGGCACAATTTCGGTAGACGTTCCTTTATGAAAGGCATTTTCAAAATCTGGTCAAAACTGAACTTATCTAATCAATATCTCGTCCTATCTCTTTATTTTTTTTAATTTTTTTTATCATGAAGTACCCATACTCAAAAATTGCCTATCTTTATATGAAATTCAGTGCTCATTTAATTTCTTGAATAATTCAATTTTTTGACTATCATGAAACAATAATAATACATAATTAAAGAAAATAATTGTACTGATCTTTTGTATCGTACAAAATATGATTTCCACATTTGTTCGCATTCGGAGAAGTCTTTAAATAATTGGATTTCGTACACATATCAATTTCAATATGAAAAAAAAAATAATACGAGCATTTTTCTGCCTGAAATCTTTAAGGACGTCACATATTTATTTATTTCTATAATTCTGAAAACTATTTTTGGATTACATTCAGCAAGTCATTCACTGTCTTCTAATTTATTTTATCATGTCAAGTCTACAAGCATGATAGTTTAAAGCAGTTCGATAAAAATGGACAGATTTTGGTGGCTTATTATTCTAGTCTCAGATAGAATAATAGTGCCTTGTATTTTAGCTAAATCCTCCGATATTTTACTATGTACTTATTAAAGAAAAACTAATAACAATTTTAAAATGCAGAAAATATTTTAGCATAGTTTAAACAGCTCAATTGCTAATGTCATCGTTAGAGATGCTTAAAAACAACTCTAACAATACAGTCCTAAATAAAATTTACCATAACTAGTTTTATTTAATATTATATTCTTATATATGAATAATGAAATGTAATCTATCATTTACTCGGTAGAAATTTCAATATACTATGTGATGTATATTTAAATTAAGAAAATTGTTGCGGTATTCAATGTATTTCTTATGACAGCAACGGGCTACGGACCTGTCTTTGGGACCAGTGACGTCAGTCGCGAAGGGAGGGGAGAATTTCAGCTGTTGGCGTACAATCTTTGGCCAACCTTACCTTTCAATAGACCTTGATGCTGAACAAGGTAAATGGAAGTAAGAGGGAAGTAAGAGTACCTTTCAATAGACCTTGGATGCTGAAGGCCGAAGAGGGTTGCCAGATTTGGCGATTTATCCCCAATCTGGCAATTTCTCGAAGGTTCGAGAAACACCTCAAATTAATAAATATTCAACGTGATATGAGAAATTTCCAGAAGTTTCGATAGAGTCTTTAAAAGAGATCATCACTCAGTCGGAGAGCATTTGACGAGATACGAACTATAGTGATCTGTGATTTTCGTCAATATTTTGAGAATAGAAACCGCTGGTTTGTGAAATGACTTTCGTGAATGTTTTGAGAATAGTACCAGTTGTTTTATCAAATGAGTGGAACATTTAACTGCTGTTTTACTGTATATTGTTCCTGTTTACGCTGTGCTTGTGACTAAACGTGTTAGTTATCCAGAAATTTGGACTTAATCTTATATCCTGAATGTACACCAACGATTTCAGAGGATACGTCATAACAATATCAAACTTGATTAGCAGTAAATCATGAACCTGAAATTTCACTAACCTTCAAACACTTCTGGTTAATTGTCATCCAACACTCTGTAAAGAGCCTTGCTGCCCCAACCGAGAATCGAACCCTGGATTTGCGAACTGGCCAGCCGACTCTCTATCGTTGAGCTACTGGAATGAAATTGAAACTCTTATCGTCGAAATGGACTCTGCATTCTCCACCCTCTAATGTCAGATTGGCGGGCAACTGATAATCTGACTGACCACCTCCTATTTTGACCTCGGGTTAGCCTCCTGCTATTTTTACCTCAGGTTAATCTCCTGCTATTACTAATTTTCCTCAGATTAGTATCCTACGTGGTCATCCCCTCAATTTCAAATCGGCACTCCAGCATCCAGAGTCCTCTACATCCGTACTATTCCTGTTAGCGCCTCTTTCAGACCTCCGATAAAGTGGCCTAAGCTTATGAGATTCAGCTCTCAATTAATTTTCATCAATGAATCCCTTTATTTCATTCTTATTAACTTATATGAACTTATTGTGTTCCCTCCATATTTCCTGTTTAAAAAAGAAAACTATGTTAACTGTTCTGATTGTCTCGGTTCTTTCTTATTCTTTTGACCCTTTTTATTTGTATTTTTTCTAATTTTTCTTTCCTAAATTTCATTCTAAATGTTTGTTTTGTTTTTCATATGCCTAAATTTTATTTTCCTTTTCATATATTTTCTTTTCATAGATTTTCTAAATTTTACTTTTAAAATTTTATTATTTTCTTTAATTTTAATCTATTTTTCATTATGTTATTATACCTCACTCTAAATTTTATTTTTCAACGAACTTTTTATCTATATTCGCAATAATCCTTTTCCCATTTTTGAAAAATGAACGTATTTTTCAAGTTCAAATATGATGTAAAACTGTCTGTTTAATCACTATTTTTCATCAATTGTTATTTTTTTAGATTTAAATAAATGTCCATTTGGCGGGATGGTAGACCTTGGGTGCCTCCTGAGTGCAGGAGGTATTCTTTCCCGGCTGTGTAGCTAGCTACTCTAAACCCACTATGTAAGTCGCACGGTCTGGGGTCTTCAGACCTCCAACATCTTTGCACTAACCTACAGGGTTGATTTTGTTCGGCGCCATTGCAATGTACCTTGCTGCCCCAACCGGGAATCAAGCACTGGATCTCCGAACTGGCCAGCCGACTGTCTACCGTTGAACTACTAGGACAAAATTGCAAGCTTTTACCTGCAACTGTACCGTTTACATATGGATTTACTTCATTTCCAACCAGAAATGCCTTCTGATATCCAACGTATCACCGTAGAAGATGTGTAAAAAAATCCTTTCATCAAGTATTAAATTATAATATACAAGTTTACGTTGCATAAGCGCTACATTAATATTTTACAACAGTTTTAATTCGTTTTCCCTGTCTGCTGCATGCACTTAACATTCAAAGCACACTCAGTACTCGTTTCTCATTGTGACAAGTTGCCGGAGATATATGGTTCATCTGGAGTCTGGAAGGTACAGGTTCACACAAAATGTGATACCAACTGCGTTGATATTGCATAACGTAAAAAAATCTGATGTATGCAGCACATGACTTTCCCTGCGGACTCAAATGCATTTTTTCTTTATTTATTTAATAATTCATTAAATTGAGTTTAACTGCACAAAATAATACTAAATTTGCATTTTTTATTCAATCTCTGTTTTCATGTTGGACAGTTTTCCAAAATCGGCATAACTAAATGCGAAAATCTCAAATATCTCGAGAACGGTTAGTCCTAGAGTACTGGAGTTGTTCTTATTCTTTTCCTTATCAAAAATTCCGTATAAAACAAGCAATTAATTGATGTATTTGAACATATGTAGATTTTTTTAGCTTTTGGTGATTTTTGAGGGCCATTTCGTAAAAATAGGCAGTCTGCTCTTTTCCGAATAATACCAAAATCTAATCAGCACCAGAGTATCCCGCAAGTAACTTATCTACTATATTTTGTGAAATTTGGTAAATTAGTACTTTAGCTAGAGTGAATAACTGAAATTTTTACGGGCCATTTCGCAAAAAAGGCGGGTTCTGTTTTTAAAAATCGTTCCAAAAACTAATCAGCACCAGGGTAATACTCAAGTGACTTGCCTACCAAATTTTATGAAATTCGGTCTATTAGCTTTTGAGTTAGAGAGGATACATACATTGCACGGACAGACACACAGACACACACACAGACGTCACGCTAAATATAGTTTTTTCGTATTCTAGAGGTTTCGAAACGTGTAGATCAGTCGAAAACTAGAGTTGCGATTTTCGGCATAATTCCAATACTTTCCCTATACATTACCATGCATTGCAGGGAAAGTAAAAACAAATGTTTCCAGATTTAAATTTTGCTTTTTTAACACTTTCCAACGTAGTTAAAAAGTGTTTATGACTTTGTTCATTCTGTACTGCCCGTTCGCATAATAACTGCCGTACAAATGACTTCAACGAAATGAAATTTTATAATGTTGTTAAGTCGTTCTGTGGGACATATGGGAATGTAAATTAATAATATCACTCCAATTAGTTTTAGATTGAACCCGAGTTGAAAAGTGAAATACATTCAATCCCATGTGACCTAACTTTTCAAACATTTTTTAAACGAAGTTAAAATTCGCAAATTGCTTCGAAAATTTTAAGAAATATTCAAATTACTCCATAAAATATATGAAAAAATGTCAGCAAAATATATATGGTAGTTTTTAAAATAAAAATTAAAATAATAATTGCAGCCATATAATATGAAGTGATCACGTGACCCACTTCAAAATAAAATAGGGCGTCCATATTTTTTCCCAGAGTAAAAATCGTAATTTGCAAAGTTCTTTTATATTCATATTTAGTGTTGCATCCGTCCTAAAACCGCTTTTTTTACGTAGTTCCTGTACATCTATATTCTGTGCTAGCGTAATTACGGTATTTTTGAGTTTAAATGACCATCAAACTTTGATTATTTCTACAACGAAGCCTAATTTTAATGAATGCAGAATGTAAACAAGTTATTGTAAGATTAGTTGCATGAAAATGGATGTATTTTTTCACGCAATATTAATAAACTCTGGAGTCTGGAATAAAAGCGTATGAATGAATTATTTACTGCATTTACATAGAGAGCCAGACGATTTATATTTCGATGACGTTATTTGAGTGAAGTTCATTTCTTTCGATGAAGTTTAAGTTTCCAAGTAGAATAAATTAATATAGTCCTGTGATAATTAAATAATATCACTACTGAATGTATTGCATTTTAAAGATGTTTAAATAAAATTGCATTTTAGTTGGAACGTGTTTCATAATCAATGCTTTATGCATTATTGGTTTTTCTTGTTTTACACATTATACTGTATATATCGCATAAATACTGTCGAATTGGATAAATACATGGAAACTTTGAATTCCCTGCACTTATTAGCAGATTAGCACTAATTGAACCCCGAAAATTCAAATTTATTGACGGAGTTAAAAAATTATAAAAAAAACTATAAAATTATTAGCTATTTGAACTCCAAAGATTGCGAATTTAACGATTTTAACAAGTTTTGCAAATCTATATACATAAAATCCTCATCAAAATGCTATTGACGCATAATTGATATCCTGTGAAACAAATGATAATGGTCGAATTGTTCGGCGTCGAAATGCAAAACCAACGCAAAAAAGTATCTTTTATTCTGAATGGAACGGGCTAATTTCGCGAAATCGATGTTAACAGATTTGCCGCAAAACATTGCATATAAAAAATGAATATTTTTACGATACTTGCTACTTTTTCAATTTTATTTAATTGATCAGTAAATTTGTTTGCAAAATTGACAATAGCCCAAGAACGGTTTATACTAATGTCCCAGAATTTGCATTACTCGTTTTCTAATTTAAAAATATCTGATGTGGGCAACACATGACTTTCCTTATATAATGCAATGAATTTACTACTTTTACAGTTAAAAAAAATGTTACTCTTATAGTAGATACTTATATTCTTTCCAAGATATTGAATTTTCTTCAATTAGTCGTCATTTTCATTGATTTAGCGTCATTTTTATCCATTTGGCGAGATTTTTGTTAATTTGGCAACAATTAAAAATGTCGCCAAGTTGGCGCCATTCCGCCAAATTCATCGCCAAAATCTCGCCAAGCGTTATGCACGGAGAAATAAGTTATTCTTACAGCAAATAAATGACTACTGGCGTTCAAATACAAAATTATTACTCAAAGTATCTTTTTTCCTGAATGGAACGAGCTAGTTCCACGAGAATGATGTCACCAAATTTATCGGATGGTATTACATATGAAAAGTGAACATGTTTCTCAATAGGAAATATTTTTTCTTTTTATATTGTATGACTTTTTGATAATTTTTTTGAAAAATGTGCAATATCTCGAGAACGGTTCATGTTATCGTTCCAAAATTAATGTCAATCGTTTTCTAATGAAAAATTACATAAGAAATGTCTATTTGCGTAACTTTATTAGCGGTTTTGATTTTTTAACGATTTTTTCAAAATTTTATTCGAATATTTAGGGAGGTTCTGAACATTCGATTGCATATAAAAACAATAGGCTTCCAGTGTTTACAGATTGCGATTGTTCTACCGAATTTCGTTCGAATCGGTCCATTCGTTCGTTAGTTATCGTCTCCACAAACTCACTGACACACACACACACACTTTCACACACACACACACATACTTTCACAGACACACACTTACTTTCACACATACACACATACTTTTACAGACACACACATACTTTCACACACACACACACACAGACATCCTTCCGAGAGGTTGGTAGTAGGGGAAGGAGGGTACGGTCCCTGTGGATGCCTCCCCCACTGGGTTCCGGTCTAAATTGGGTGGCACTTCCCGGCCGTCCATACAGTTACCTTACACCTTTCTGGTAGGTCGGACGGTCTGGGTCTCAACAACAACAACACACACAGACATCACTTCAAAAATGTTTGATTCGTGATCAGGGATGCTTGAAACGTGCTCTCCCGTCGAAAACTCGAATTCGAATTTTCGACCCCGTCACAATACTTTCTTTATACATTATGTATATAAGGAAAGTAATACGTATATGATTGCTACTTATTTAACGTTATTGAATGTCCTAATTTTGTAATATTATTTTTTACAAAAACTTTTGGGGATTTAAGAACGTTCGATTTCTTTTAAAAATCAGCAGGTTTCCAGTATTTCAATAAGGTTCAAATACTCTTTTCCTATTTAAAAATTGTAAAAAATGTGATGTTCCATATCAATTTATAACAACTAACAGCGTTACTCACAAATTTTCTTTTTAATTTAATTTTGACCGTTAGCCATATACATTTAAATTTTATTGGATAATCCTGCCATTTTAAAGTTCTATCAGCCTTTTCCTATTAAAATACTGCAAAAAATGGGATGTTCCATATCAATTTATAACAACTAACAGCGTTACTCACAAATTTTCTTTTTAATTTAATTTTGACCGTTAGCCATATACATTAAAATTTTATTGGATAATCCTGCCATTTTAAAGTTCTATCAGCCTTTTCCTATTAAAATACTGCAAAAAATGTGATGTTCCATATCAATTTATAACAACTAACAGCGTTACTCACAAATTTTCTTTTTAATTTAATTTTGACCGTTAGCCATATACATTTAAATTTTATTGGATAATCCTGCCATTTTAAAGTTCTATCAGCCTTTTCCTATTAAAATACTGCAAAAAATGTGATGTTCCATATCAATTTATAACAACTAACAGCGTTACTCACTAATTTTCTTTTTAATTTAATTTTGACCTTTAGCCATATACGTTTAAATTTTATTGGATAATGCTGCCATTTTAAACTTCTACCAACCTTTTACCATTAAAAAAAAATGCAGAAACTGTGATGCTTCACATTAATTTATAACGAGTAACAGCGTTACTCACTAATTTATTTTACTTAATTTAATTTTAACCTTTCGCCATATACGTTTACATTTTATTGGATAATCCTGCCATATAGAACCTATGCGATTAGATCAACCTGTACTCAAGTTAAGACGTGTGTTATACATGAGTATTACCTTCTCTCGCTGACAGTAATCTCCGTAATCATCGTTTAAAATCCACAACTAATTAAGCGTATCAAATCTCAGTTTGTTTCCGCATGGCACTGTATCAATTTACATCAATTAAGCAACTACCACCTGTATTCAAAATGAAACTCCTCGCGGTGTTCTATTAGTTTATTCAACGAGCGCAGCTTACCGTAAAGCCCAACTCAGTAATGTACTTGGATGTGGGGAAAATTCCACAATTTATAGATAAATATTCAAACAGCTTAGCAAATTTGGGGTGTAAGAGCATTGCAAAGCTGGATTTCATATTGAAATTTGCAGTTCCAAAGAACATGCCGGTTGGTTCACTGGGTACAGTGTTGAATTCCGTGATGGTGGGAAAATCGTTCGGGCAATTAGAACCGTTTTCAGTTTTGCATGAATCAGTAAGCGGTAAAGACGTCGCATAGTATTGCATAAGTTGATGAAATATTGACTTTTAGTGAAGCTTTTAATGGTCATGCTTTTTAAGGTCATAGACGGATTGATGCTAAATCTCATACGATTTCATCCATATATTTGTAAATCATAATTCCTCGCAGTTTTAATTAGGATTTATAATAATTAATTAATGGACAGACTGGTTCAATATTTTTTTTTGTTTAATTTTAGATTTTTGAAAGAGGCTGAGTTAATTAACCAATGTATTCATTTGTGGTTCCACTACTTCCAAATGGCTATTTCAACGTGTGACAACTGACCACTACTTTTGTTTGCTCTCTGCTCAATTGCTGCCAGTTATCCATCCACTACACCTAATATAAACCACCACCTGTGTTACTTCTACACCACTTCTGTTTGATATTTAACTTGCTGCGCCATAGCTGACTCCAGTATTTCCGTCTGCTATCTGCCATAATCCACAATTTTGCATGCTATCTGCCACAATCCACAATTTTGCATGCTATCTGCCTACCTACATCACCATCAACATACCTGCTTGTCGACTAATACCTCCAAAGCTCTTTAAACAACACATCCTCAAGACTACTTTGATAAACATGCACATCGTCAACTCCTTAGTTTATCTGCCTACCTGTCACAAGTAGCACAAACTTCTGCATTTTATCTGCTTACCTGCATCACTACCACTAGCATGTGCCTTTACTTGTTTTTATATCACCACTGCCCGGAACAACAACTACTTTAAATAGTCCAAAAACCGTACACCCTCAAGACTGACCCTATAAACATGCAAATCGTCACCCTCCTTAGTTTTTCACTCTGTGAGTGTATTAAAACGGAAAACAAAAATGAGACCTTCTTATTACTGTCTTACAAATAGGAGAAAAAATCTTATGTGGACAGCACATGACTTTCGCTGCAGACTCATATTCAAGTTCTATTTATGTCTTCAATGAATCATTAAATTGAATTTAATTGTACAAAATAACACGCATCATTATTTGAAATGAAAACTGCATTTTCACTTCTAATTCAAATTTTGTTTTCCTTTAACAACTGGACGTATTGTCACAAGCGGTGTATCAAAAATGCGTAAAATTTAAAAGGTATCAAGAAAGACTGGTGCTAGACCAGTTTTTCTTGATGCAGTTTAATCGTAGAGTAATGGGGTTGGTCTTATTTCTTTCATTGTCACAAATTATGTATAAAAGAAACCGTTATTTGATACATTTGAGCATATGTAGTCTTGTATTTTAGATTTTGAGGTTTTTTTCAGGCCATTTCGCAAAAAAAAGCAATTTTTTTTTTAGCCGAAGCTTACCAAAATCTAATCAGCATGAATGCAATGGCATTTTACAGGCCATATCGTGAAAAAATATAACCAAGTTCTTTTATTCTGAATCGTACTAAAATCAAATCATCCCAAAAATAATTTACCGATAATTACTTACCGATAAAAAATTATGAAATTTGGTCAATTAGTTTTTAGTTAGAGTGGATACATATATTGCACATATATACACACAGAAGACAGACAGATAGAGACTATATATATATATATGTATATATGCATATATATATATATATATATTATATATATATATATGTATATATATATATATATGTAATAAAAATTTGAAAATCCAATGAAAGAATAGAGAAGTTTCAACTCAAAAAACCCAACATTAAAAAATGTCTTACAAATAAAAGTATCAAACAGAGAATCATCAATCAAGAGGAAAATAAAAATGTAAACCTCTACTCATCAAGCTGAAGACAAACAAAAAGCATCAATGGAAAGGAATCGATAAAATAATATCAAATAAAATCCAAGCCCGAAAGCTTTACACGTGGAAAAGCCCTAGGCCTGAAAATGAATTGTTCATTTCGCTAAAACTCTTTATCAAGTCCAGGTATTTTATAAAAATGAGCGCAAAATGCATGTTTCTGATATCAGTAACAGTTTATATCTATAAACACTGATAACTTGGGCAACATGCATAAAGATTGAAAAATAAGAGGAAACAAGCATACCTGAAAAAACACTGCATACGTCTGATCCATTGGAGCCTTGAATAAAGAGACCAATGTTGCCAATCTCAAAAAATAAAAAGTTGAGAACTGCTGTTGCCAATCGTGAGATAGAAATAACAGTAATGCGAAAATACGATAAAAGGTGATACTCAACAGTAAGAACTTGTAAATACATGGTAATGCTTATTCAAGAGAAAGTGAGTGTCTAGCTATATATAAGATACTAAAGAAAGAATTCAAGTATAATCTACTATTCCAAACTTTTTAAATATACTATGTACTAAATAAGCTGGATATTTATATAATTTGCTAGTAATTAAGTTCATTAATATGCATAGCCTGAAATTCTTTATCAGATAATATATAAGTTCTAAAAAGCTGATTGAGTATAATATTTCTAAACAATTAAATCGAGTTACAGGAATTAAAAGGTAATATTTTATTAATGTTAAAGTTAAAATAGTCTTTTTTATCATATAAATTAGTAATTATCCTATTAGTAGGTTCAATAATAAGATTTAAGTCCAAAAAATTAATGTTATTACTAATAGTGGCTTCATTAGGAATTAGTTCCAAATTACCCGGATAGAAATCAATATCTATGACACAGTTGTCTGTACAGACCAAACAAATCAGATCATCAACATATCTGTACATTTTATAATCTGTTGAAGTAAAAGATTTTTCACATAATGATAAAGGTATAAATTGATCTGAAAACTTTAATGGTGATTAATTGGAAAACCTTGGCCAAGAACAGGACGGAATGGAATGGAATTCTAAGGAAGGCTAGAGCCCACCCGGATATAATTATTGAAAAGAACAAATGAAGAAGTTTAGGAATTTGGTACATATAGTATGATAAGTAATATAAGCATTATATAGAGCTAAAATTGCTACATAAAGATCAGAGATCTTAATATTATTAAAAATATCTTTAAAATCAAAATTTTGAAATCAAATTAGTTTACCAAGTGATGTGAATTTATTCTTTAATTCTTTACTATTATTTCGAATAAGGTAGTTATTGCTAGAAAAACGTAAACTATCATTTATTACATTTCAATAATTTAGAAGTAATTTACTTGCAGTAGTAGAGTAAGTATTATGACCACTAGTTACTGTTCTAAATTTAATAGGATTTTTATGAAATTTAGGCACTATATATAGAAATTTAAGAAATTTATAATTAATATTTAAATCACTATACATATTGATAATTTTCAGTTTAATATTATTAATGGAATGTGAATCAAGTTTAAATAGACTATTGTTATTTAAATAATCTAACAGAAATTGTATATAGAATTTTTTACAAATAATAGCATAATTATTAGGAGCTTTATCAACATAAGTAACAATAAAAGATCTTTGTAAATCAGTAATGGAATGTTTTAAGTTATCAATATTATATATAGATCTAGACAATTTAATACTACAAATAGTATTTTTAATAAATTTTAATAAAGTGAATTTCCACATATTAAGTGCCTCTAAAGGCAGAGCGTATTTAGAAGCTAATTTATAAATATATTTATCAAGGTCAAGATTGATTGACTTTAAAACTTTAAAAGAGTTATAACAAGATCGCAACCTGAATTTTGTACCAAATGGTATAATGGTTCTTAACGTTTCGTCATTAACTATTGCTAAGTCTCCTGTAACGATATGGCCCAAGTGTGGATTTATATAGCCAGAGCATATTCGTCTACCTTGCAAATACAATCATTATCTACATTTGACATGGAATCTTTAGAGAGGAATTGTGAAATTCCATTGTAATTAGAAATAGTTCTACCAATCGGCTTGCTGTATATAAAAGTCTTAGTAACATTCAAATCCTCAATAGACAATAAGTGTTTGAATTGTTAAAAATAGACCCAAAATCTATAGAATTATAAATTGGATGTTTAAAAGGTATCACACAATAAGACTTAGTAGACGTGTTATTATTATGAAATTAATTACGTTTTATTTTTAAATATTTTCATCTCGTAATGAGCACATCATAGAAAATATGATTAAAATGTTCATTAGTTAGATTTAATTTTAAGAAAATAGCATAAGTATTATTTAAATGTTTTTTCTTAACCACAAATACCCAAGATTTTATTAATTTCTATTGCTAAGTGCTGTTAAATTGATGATGTAAACTTTTAATCTGAGCTTTATAATCATGGAGTAAGGAACTTCCCTTACTTCGTTTAAATCTTTTGAGATTATATGAGTTCTTATTATTTAAATGGGGTTTAAAAAATAGGCGATTAAAAATAGGATATTGATTATCTACAAAGTTATTTTTTACATTATTACCATTTAGATATAATTGATTTAATCCATATGGAAAAAGAGTACAATTTGATTTAATGTAAAAGTTTTCGAAAAATATTCTATCAGCTGTATTAGTTTTTATATCCAAAATATGTATAGTAATATTTTCAAAACCTTGTTTAGCAAAATATTTATATTCCATTTTATTAGATGTTGGAAGAAAATTATTATTGAAGAGAGAGAGAGAGAATTGTAATGTATGCTTCTCAAAGTGAAGTGTTATGTAGAGTTATGGCACTTCTACAATGACCTCGATTGTTATTCAATGTGGAGCAGTTTTCCCTTTTATTTTCCTAGTTCATTAAAAACCTGTTCATCTTAACCTTGAAAATAAAAATATTACGATGTGTCATAATAGCTCTATATTGTTTTGCGCGATTTAAGATACGTTGTACAGTATGAGATTTAATTTTGCTTCTGAACACCAACTTAACCGTAACAGATAATCAAATATGAGCCTCTGAATTACGCTTTTTGTGCTACCATTTGGAGCACAACGGCTATATAAGGAATTTTTAATAGAATATGAATTTTATGATTTTATTAGAATATAAATTAGAATTCTATTGGAATTTTCACATATTTTAACTTGCGAAGAACGGCGGACATATCTGCTTGTTTAAAATAATATAAGATTCAACAGAATAATAGAAAATTATCACGGTACCCAGAACACCGGCTCGCGAAAACTTGGTTGGGAATCACTGGAAAAGAATGATGTCAAGATTTTATTTTATGAAATTATTTGATATAGCTTAATTATTACTTAGGCTACATCAAATAGTAAATAGCTTATTTAATACTTAGGCTTAATAGGAAAGTATTGTGAACCAATTTAAGACACAGGTATCAGAGCCGCCGATTGAGGACACTGCTTGATTGGGGAAAGGGGGCAGGCGATAGAAGAGGGAGCAAGCCATATTATAATCCAATATAAGACTCAAATATCAGAGCCGTGGATTGAGGATACCGCTTGATTAGGGGAAGGGGAAGGCGCCAGAAGGAGGGGAGGCAAGCCATATTATGATGCAATATAAGACAGATATCAGAGTCGTCGACCGAGGGCGCTGCTTGATTGGGGGAAGGGGAAGGCGCCAGAAGGGGGTCTGGCTATATCATGATCCATTATAAGACTCAGATATCAGAGCCGTTGATTGAAGGCACCGCTTGATTGAGAGTAGGGGACAGGCGCCAGAAGGGGGTCCGGCCATATTATGATCCAATATAAAACAGATATCAGAGTCATCGATCGAGAGCACCGCTTGATTGAGACTGGGAGGAAGGCGCCAGAAGGGGGTCTGGCCATATCATGATCCATTATAAGACTCAGATATCAGAGCCGTCGATCGAGGGCACCGCTTGATTGGGGAAGGGGGCAGGCGCCAGAAGAGGGGGAAAGCCATATTATGATCCAATATAAGACATATATCAGAGCCGTCGATTGAGGGCACCGCTTGATTGGCAGTAGGGGGCAGGCTCCAGAAGAGGGTCCGGTCATATTATGATCCAATATAAGACTCAGATATCAGAGCCGTCGATTGAAAGCAGCGCTTGATTGGGGGAAGGATGCAGGCGCCAGAAAGAGGGTCCGGCCATTTTACTATCCAATATATGGCTTTCAGATCAGGGCCGCCGATTAAGATGGTAGATGCCAGAAGAGGGACCGGACCTTCGATTTTTAAGGAGTAGCAGATATGAAAAATTCACAAGAGAGAATCAAATATGAAAAGGGGCATCATAAAATTTTTGCAGTGGACGGCATTTGGTATGGGTATCCTTACTCAGATTTTGCTACGTTTTTGGCATCAATGAGCACAGGTTAACTGCATTCAGAGAAGCCGTCTATAGGAACCATTCACTGACCTAGAATCGCGTTCGCATTGCAGTTAACAGCATCTTTGAACCGATTTTGCACTTTTGTGCACTCATCAATATAATATAGTGGATATGCGCAATAGCAGCAAGAAAATGCGTAATGCGCTTGCTGTACTTGCCACATAGCAATCGTGTCCAACACATGATACATCCGTACAGATTTTAAAAAAATGATATTTTATGGAAACAATGGCACACATTAAATCTTTCTTATAATGCAATCTACTTGAACTTCGCTTGTGATCATTACCGGTAGAAAAAAAGCGTAAAATATTTCAAGAAAATAACTTCACTCTTTTCAGTGATTATGCGTTCTTTGTGGAAAGTTAAGTTACTGATATCTTAATAGTGGCTCGTGATAACATCTGAACAATTGTGCACACTTATTTCTAGTTAGAAGTACTTAAAATTCCTCCTTTCTTTAAATAAAAAAGCATATTAACTTTTTCATGGTATTTTTAATATAGATAAAAAAAATGTGCTATATCTCAAGAAAGGTTCACCTTTTCATTCCACAAATGATGGCATTGGATTTCAAATAAAAAAATTCTGATGTGGGCAACACATGACTTTCCTTATATAATGCAATGAATTTACTGCTTTTACAATAAAAAATAGATTTTTCTTATAGTAGCTATTTATATTCTTTCCAAGATATTGAGTTTTCGTCAATTAGTCGTCATTTTCATTGATTTAGAATCATTTTTATCCATTTGGCGAGATTTTCGTTAATTTGGCAACCTTTAAAAAGTTGCCAAGTTGGCGACATTCCGCCACATTCGTCGTCAACCATTATGGACGGAGAAATAAGTTATTCTTATAGCAGATAAATGATTATTGGCGTTCAAATACAAAAGTATTACTCAAAGTAAATTTTCTCATGAATGGTATGAGCTAGATCCACGAGAATGGTGTCACCCAATTTATCGCATGATATTACATATGAAAAGTGAACATGTTTCTCAACAGTTAATATATTTTTTTAATTTATTGGATTTTTTGATAAATTTATTTAAAAAATGTACAATATCTCAAGAACGGTCCATGCTAGCGTTCTAAAGCTTATGTCAATCGTTTTCTAAGGAAAAATTACATAAGAAATGTCTATTTGCATAAATTTATTAAAGGTTTTGATTTTTTGATGATTTTTTTCAACATTTCACTCGAAAATTTAAGAGGGTTCTGAACATTCGATTACGTTTAAAAACAATACCAGTATTCACGGATTGTGATTTTTGTACCAAATTTTATTCGAATCGCTCTATTTGTTCGTGAGATATTGTCTCCACAAGCTCCCTGACAGACACACAACAATACACACACACACACAGACATCATCTCAAAAATGTTTGATTCATGATCAGGGATGCTTGAAACGTGCTCTCCCTTCGAAAACTCGAATACGAATTTTCGACCCCGTCACAATACTTTCCTTAAACATTATGTATATAAGGAAGGTAATACATAAAAATGGTCATTTATTTAAAACAAATTAACACATTTTAACTTTATTATTCATTTTTTGAAAATTACAGTCGAAAAATTGAGGGCATTTCCCTGAACCTATTACCTTAGAAATCAATAGACCTCTTACACTTAGCGATTGCAAGCCAACGGCTCTACCGTGCTGAAAACACCGGTTCTCGTTAGATCACCAAAGTCAGGCAGCATCGTACGCGGTTAGTACTTGGGTGGGTGATCACCTGGGAACATCGCGTGCTATTGGCATATTTCGGGCGCGGCGGCCGGTGGTTTGCGCGCTTGATTTGCACGCTGCCACAACTGCTGCCGTGTTCATGCGGACTACGATCACGTTAAACATGTGGGTCCGTAAGTCCTTCCGAAACGTTGGTGGTAGGGGAAGGAAGGTACGGTCCCTGTGGATGCCTCCCCCACTGGGTTCCGGTCTAAATTGGGTGGCACTTCCTGGCCGTCCAAACAGTTACCTTACACCTTTCTGGTAGGTCGGACGGTCTGGGTCTCAACAACAACAACTTAGCGATTGCAAAATAATAAATATTATTTGAAAAGCTCAATTTCTTTGAGAGTTAACCTGTCCAGAAACTCAAGTATTGACGTACACGCGAACATCATTGAAATAATCCAATCAGGGGAACACGTGATTATCCCTACATTATGCAATGACTTTGTTTCATTCACAGCTCATTAGAATGTTTAAGATCCACGGCACAGTATTTTTAGCTTCGAATTGCACATTGATATTGAACGCTTATCAATCTGACGACATATAAAACTATTTCGAAGAAAATAATTAATTATTTTTCCTGCAGTACATGGTAATATATAGGGAAAGTACTGATATCATGTCGAAAATCACAACTAGAGTTTTCGAAAACTCTAGTTGCGATTTTCGACGGTTCTACACTTTTTGGGACCTCTAAACCACGAAAAACTATTTTTAGCATGACGTCTGTGTATGTGTCTGTCTGTCTGTGAATTGTATGTATCCACTCTAACTAAAAAGCAAATTAACCGAATATAATAAAATTTGGTAGGTAAAGCCCCTTGTGCGTGACCCTGGTGCTGATTAGATTTCGGTACGATTCGAAAATAACAATCTGCCTTTTCACACGAAATTGCCTGCAAAATTGACAAAATCTAAAATAAAAATATATATATGCTTAAATGTATCCAGTAAATGCTTGTATAATACGTAATTTTCGACGATGAAAAGAATAAAACTAACCCCATTACACTAGGACTAGCCGTTCTCGAGTTATTTTAGTATTTTTACTATAGACCGCCTATGAAAATACGTCCAGTTCCCAAATGAAAACAAACATTTAATTAAAAAAGCAAATTCAGTGTCATTTCAAATAATTATGTGCGTTATTTTGTGCAATTATATTCAATTTAATGAATTATTAAATAAATAAAGAGAAAATGAATTTAAATCCGCAGGGAAAGTTATATGCTGTGCACATCAAATTTTATTTCGCGCAAATGTAATTTGACAATTAGAAATATAGTTAATATCGTTTGTAATATAATTCATATATCAAACATTTTTATAATTAGAAACTAATATTTTATTACATAAAACCGATGGTTCGCGTTTCAATCAATAGATTCCTAAAATTACAAAAATACAATTCTTATAATGTTTTGCATATGTTAATATTGTATTGGACTCTTCTTTGTTAAAGTTGAATATCACTACTGCGAGAACCATATAATTATTGCTAAATGGGAGTATAAAAAATATACGTTATGGCCGTAATACTAATTAATTCCTATGGTAATTATTTTTTCGATAAATAATCTTGTATCACTCTTTAAAAAAAAACGCAAGTTACAACCCCTAGACCCCATAACAAAACACATTTGTCCCACAAACAGTGAAACTCGGTATATTTTTAATTATAATACTTTTAATATTTTTTATACTTATTATAGTTTTATTATTAGTTTTCAAAAAACACAGGAATTATCAAATAAATTGACCTTTCTTTTCTGAGATATTGAATATTCACCAATTTGAAGTCCTTTTCGTTAATTAAATGTCATTTCTGCCAATTTGGCATGATTTTTGTCAATTTGGCGAAGTTTTCAAAAAGTCGCCAAGTTGGCGATATTTTGTAAAATTGTCGCCAAATTTATTGCCAAGCATTATAGATGGACAGATAAAAACTTTTGGCAAATAATTGAGCGTCAAAATAAAAAACTATTACAAAAAATATCTTCTCCTGTAAATGGAATGAATTAGATCTACAAGAAAAATGTTAACAAATTTGTCGCATAATACTGCATATGGAAAGGGAACATATTTAATGATAGTTAGCATCCGTTTAATTTTATGTAATTTTTCTTATAAATTCATTTTACAAACGAGCAATATTTCGAGAACGGTTTTGGATAACGTTCTAAAGTTTGTGTCATTCTATTGAAGAATTATATAAAAAAATATTATATATAACATTAATAAAGGCTCTAATTTTTAACGATTTTTTTAATATTTTAAAAATTGGGAGGGGGGTCTGCCGAGCATTCGATTGCGTTTAAAATCAATAAAATTTCAGCATTCTCTACATGTAACAATTATAACAAAGTTCGTTGAAATGTTCCATTTGTTCTTGAGATATCACATCCACAGATGCACGGACACACGCACTAACATGCATGCATACATACACACACATACAGACATCACTTCATAAACATTTGATGCGAGTTCAGGAATGCTTGAAACTTGCTTTGCCGTAGAAAACTCGAAATTGAATTTTCAACCCCGTCATATTATTTTTCTTATACATTATGACATGTATGTATGGAAGTAAAATGTGTTTTTACGTACTATAGGATACTTAAGACAAGTTAATTCATAAAAACATGCGAGTTGGATTTGTGACCCAATAAAAATCCAATTTCTTTTTCCAATCCATTGTATTAACATTTTTGATTGCAAACACCTATTGTTGTAAGTCTACTGATGTTTATGGAATTTATATAAAATGCAATTAAAAAGATAAAACATTATTTTAAAATATTTATTTTAAGTATTATGGTAAAATTTGTGGTAGCTATTTGTGTGCATTATATTTTTACATTAAATTATAAACAAAACTGAAAAAACAACTGTACTACATATTTAATTCAAATGTGATTTTTTATTTATTTTCAGTTTTATAAAATCCATGCTGCTTTTTCAAATTTTAACATTTTCACTCCAAACTCTTTTTTTGTATCCCTTGCTATATACTACAAAAAACTATGCATGGATTTTTTACTGCTTTTTAGACTTAGTATGAATTTCTTTCTGTCATGCACAGTGGAAAAACGAGTACGTCCTAACATTTCTTAGTTTCATTTTATTTAACTATAAATCTTAATAACTTAAGATTGTAGTTACTTAATATAATCATAGTTTAATTTTTAGTTACTTAAAATTATTAAGACTTGTAGTTACTTAATCATTTTAAGTAACTACAGATCTTGATGTTAATTCCATGTACAAATTTACAAAATATACAATAAAATAGACTGCACAAACGACTTAAAACACTTACCCAAATCTAAGACTGGCTTAGTAATTTTTTAAACATGAAGATTGGCAAAAATTTAACAAGGCGAAAAGCGAATCTAAAACTTTCATTTGTGAATTATTTCACTTCTGTCATTGTCAAGAAAAACTTTAGTAACATCTTGAATAATAAGGACATAACTTTGAAATTTTACATACACATTTTGAAGTGTTACAGTTATAACGTAGAACCGATATTTTGCACATTTTTCGAAGACTGTGCCTTTAAAATAGAATTAAATGTTATTTACTTCTAAAATTAAATGTTTTACTTCTAATTACTTAGCGATTTTAAAATTTAAAGATATTACTAATTTTAAAATAATTTAAAAATTGTATATTCATAAAAAAAAAAACCTTTTTTAGTTCTTTTACCCCCTTCTTTCTTTAAAAACAATTTTAATGAACATCTTATTAATATTTAAACAATATATAATTTTTTTTTATTTTAATAATTTATTGAATAGTGTAATTTTTTTAAATTTTAAAGAATCGATTGTACTTCCAAATTTATATATATATATATATATATATATATATATTACCTATGTGTGTGTGTGTAAATCATGTATAAAAATTTATTTGTATAATATTCGAATGTGCAAAATTTTTGATGCATTATATATATAATATATATATTCTTTTTTTATTTTAAAATTTATACAAAAGTACACTTCAAACAAGAAAACTCCGAATTGTGTGTATATTTATATATTTATCTAAACTACCAATGTATAAATATTACACCTCTTATGTAATATTGTTATTTAATTTTTTAAATTATCCCTGCATGCATAAACATTAGAATTCGTATAATTTTAAAAACAAAGTAAATATATCTTATGCAAACATGTATAAACCCAATGCTCATGTACAAGCGAAACACAAATCCAATTGAAGTAATTAAATAAATATATATATGTATATAACTCACTAATATCCATAAAAATGTTGGTTAACACACAAAATTGTAATCCAAAAATGTCCACTGCGATACGGTGTCACTCACGAAAATTTACATCCTATTCTGCAATGATACACCATGCAATAAAACAAGGTAAATTTTTTCTCGTCTGTCGCTAAGTGTTTCACGTGTATCGTACGGCAGCAGCAGACAAATAACGGGATCTTGCTCTGCTGTAACGGTTCTCTGAATGTCGAACCGATTACCTGGTGCTCAGTCCTTCTTATAGCGGAGTGTGGTGACCCAGCAGCTTTCAACTTTCCGCGCCGGCAAGTAAGGGGAAAGGTACAAATTGCATTCGGTTAGTTGAAGGTTGGGATGAGGGACCCCCTTTAAGAGTATTATAAAGGGTTTATCGTCCTTGGAATGACGGATGGTTTTCTGACCGGGTTGATATTCGGTATTTTGTTGCATTGTTTCTCATTTTCAGTGGTGTACCGTCATGGAAAGGGAAAGGGCGAACGTTTCAGAGAGCCGAATGAAAGGGGGGGCGTCTCTTGCGATGAACATATTACTTTCCCTGCAATACATGGTAATGTATAGGGGAAGTATTGGAATCATGCCGAAAATCGCGACTCGAGTTTTCGACGGATCTACGCGTTTCGAGACCTCTAGAATACGAAAAAACTATTTTTAGCGTGACGTCTGTGTGTGTGTGTCTCCCTGTGCAGATTTTGTATCCACTCTAACTAAAAAACTAATTGACCGAATTTTATAAAATTTTGTGCGTAAATCACATGTGGGTGAATCTGGTGCTGATTAGTTTTAGGTACGATTCGGGATAAAAGAACCAGCCTTTTTTTGCGAAATGGCCCACAAAAGCATGCATCCACTCTAGCTGAAAAACTAAAATACCGAATTTTGTGAAATTCGGTCCAAAAGTTTTTTGTGGGTTACCCTGGTGCTGATTAGATTTTGGTACGATTCGGAAAAAATAACCTGCTTTTTTTGCAAAATGGCCCGCAAAAATCGTCAAAATCTAAAATAAAAAACTACGTATTCTCAAATATAGCCATTAAATGCTTGTTCTATACGTAATTTTTAACAATGGCAAGAATAAGACCAGCTCCATTGCACTAGGACTATCCGTTCTCGATATATTTTAGTTTTTTCGTATTTTCTTCACGCCACCTTTGAAAATAAGTCCAGTTACCAAATGAGAACGAAAATTGAATTAAAAGTGAATTAAAATTAATTAAAATAAAGATAACGTGTTAGTCTGCAGGGAAAGTCATGTGCTGCCCACAACAGATTTTTTTTTTAACTGGAAAATGTACCTGGCGTTACCCTGAGCTTGAACATTGATAAATTGAATTTATTAATCTAAAAAATATAGAAAAAAAAATAAATAAATAAAATTATTCATATATTTAAAGGCGGAAAGTTTTCTGACAGCGTTAATATTCGGTATTGTGTTGAATTGTTTCTAATTTTCAGTGGCGTACCGTGAGAGGGCGACGGAGCGAGGGCTCTTGTGAGCCAAACAAAAACGGTGGCCCCTCTTATATGTATATTTGACCTAGAAAATGTTCCTGGCGTTGCTCGGGATATAAAGCAGAGATAAATTTAATTTATTAATTTAAAAATAGCAAATAAGTAAATAAATAAATAAATAATAATTATTCATATAAATAACAGAGAAAAATTGCACGCAACGGTCATGATATGACCTACCCAGAAATAATGACCCCAATCCCATGCGATAAAGTCCCCTCCCCCCAAAAAATAAAAAATCTGATGTGGGCAACACATGACTTTCCTTATATAATGCAATGAATTTACTACTTTTACAGTAAAAAAATAGGTTTTTCTTATAGTAGATACTTATATTCTTTATAAGATACTGAATTTTCGACAATTAGTCGTCATTTTCATTGATTTAGCGTCGTTTTTATCCATTTGGCGAGATTTTCGTTAATTTGGCAACATTTGAAAATGTCGCCAAGTTGGCTACATTCCGCCAAATTCGTCGCCAAAATCTCGCCAAGCTTTACTGACGGAGAAATAAGTTATTCTTATGTGTTATTATAAGTTATTATGGCAACACATGACTTTCCTTATATAATGCAATGAATTTACTACTTTTACAGTAAAAAAATAGGTTTTTCTTATAGTAGATACTTATATTCTTTCCAAGATATTGAATTTTCGACAATTAGTCGTCATTTTCATTGATTTAGCGTCGTTTTTATCCATTTGGCGAGATTTTCGTTAATTTGGCAACATTTGAAAATGTCGCCAAGTTGGCAACATTCCGCCAAATTCGTCGCCAAAATCTCGCCAAGCTTTACTGACGGAGAAATAAGTTATTCTTATAACAGATAAATGACTATTGGCGTTCAAATACAAAAGTATTACTCGAAGTATCTTTTCTCATGAATGGAACGAGCTAGTTCCACGAGAATGATGTCACTCAATTTATTGCATGGTATTACATATGAAAAGTGAACATGTTTCTCAATAGGAAATATATATTTTTTATTTTATACGACTTTTTAATATTTTTTTTTAAATGTGAAATATCTCGAGAACGGTTCATGTTTGCGTCCTAAATTTTATGTTAATCGTTTTCTAATGAAAAATTACATACGAAATGTCTATTTGCGTAACTTTATTAGCGGTTTTGATTTTTTGATGATTTTTTCAAAATTTCACTCGAAAATTTAGGTGGGTTCTGAACATTCGATTACGTTTGAAAACAATAAACTTTCAGTGTTTACGGATTGTGATTTTTGTACCGAATTTCGTTCGAATCGGTCCATTCGTTCGTCAGTTATCGTCTCCACAGACCCACTGACACACACACACACACGCACACATCACTTCAAAAATGTTTGATTCGTGATCAGGGATGCTTGAAACATGCTCTCTCGTCGAAAACTCGAATTCGAATTTTCGACCCCGTCACAATACTTTCCTTATACATTATGTATATAAGGAAAGTAATAAAATAAATAAATACATGCATAAAATATTCAAAAGGAAATCCCATCTCTTTTGAAGGGTGGAAACGCGCGATATGTAAGAGCATGCACAGTAGTTTTCAAAGGATCACAGAAGATAGAAAGATCTATACGGGAGTCGACCGCAGGGAAGGAAAACTTTTAACATTTCGCTTGATTGAAAAAATTATAATTTATAAAAAGTTAGCTTCAGGAATTTTTTTGTATTGTAACAGTGTGTAATATTTAAAGGAGCTGCTGTTAAATTATATACATTGAATTGCCAGTCGATTATTTTCATGTCGCAAAATAAATATCGGAAACGATTCAAACACACGAAAAATATCTATTTTTTTTAAATTCATGAAAATTCGTCTATTTATCGTATGGATTCCGTTCAAAGTTTGTTTAAAAGATCATTTTTCAATCTTTTCGTTGGTGTTAAGATGGAAACTCTGTGGAAATATATTCGGTCGCTAAGAAATATATTTGTGTGAATATTGCTTAAAATCGTGCTAAATCGTGCATCGACACCTGCACTAAACGTCAATGGGCGCTTATTACTTACGCCGACCGCACGCTCGACTGGTGGAGTTAATACAAATGTTACATCCATGCTTTTCATCGTCAACAACTTTGTCGTTTGTAGTTCGATTCACACGAAATTCTGCATTCTATTAAACTATCAAACTGTAAAATTAGAAAAGAAAAATTAAAAAATGTTAAAACCTTTAATAGTTACCTTATACCGTCGTCACACACAACACATATCAATTATTTCCCATTCGAAATATACAAAAGGAATAATGTTCCATATTAATCTATAACGAGTAACAGAGTTATTTACTTTTTTTTTTTTTTTTTTGTTTACAGCAGAGCTATTTTTAGGGCTATTTTATTTACTCACACTTTTCTCCCGTTATTAATGCAGGCACGGTGGACATCGGGAAAAATATTATGAAAGGGCAAACATATGCATTCGATTTTTCGAACGATTAACAAGTTTTGAGCATCCATGAACATGATTTTAATTACTTTGGGAGACGTAAGTGTGCGAGGGGGGGGGGTGAGATGCAAGCATAAGCAAATAAAGACATTATAACGATTTTTTTTTTTCAAAAATAATTTAATTTTTCAGGTGTTTTAATCTTTTGCGATCCTATGTCGAGAATTCTCCGGCATTGAAAATTCTTAGTTTCAGTTAGACGTCGGGTGAGCTACGACCTCATTTTTTTTAACACTGATTGGTTCAGTATTGTACTGAAAATGCTATCTTTTGGTTAAATATTGTTTTTATCAATATTTGCCCTTTAAAATTACATCTATGAAAAGGGAAAGGTTGCAACCAAATGATGTGAGTGATGTTTTAGTTGATTCTGAAAGTGATAGAAGAATATATGATAGTGAAATTGATGATTTAGAATACAATGGAGCTTGCAAAAGTGATTTTAAAAAATAAATTAATCAGCATTTTCTACTTTATCTACATAGTATAACATATAGAAGAAGTATTGTGAAGGCACCGAAAATTTTAATTCGAAGTTTCGGCGGAATAGTACGTTTCTTGCAACCTTGAAATCGAATTGGATGTTTTTGAAAGGATGTCTTTGTGTGTATGTATGTTAGTGTTTGGCGCCCGTGAGTCTGTGGATTCATATATCTCAAACGCGTTTCGAACGTAACTTGGAACGATTATTTCTATTCGTGAATGCTGGAACCCTAACGATTTTAAACGGAATCGAACGTTTAGAGATCAACTAAGTTTTCGAATGAATTTTTGAAAAACAAAGTCTTAAAGTCAAAACTTCAAATAACGTAAAATAAATAATTCTTGTGAATGCATTTTTAATTATAAAACGAATGTCACAACCTTTAGAACGCTAGCTTGAACCGTTTTCAAGTTATGTATTTTTCAAATAAATGCATTAAAAAAAAATGGATGTGAGCAGCACATTACTTTCCCCGCAGACTTATATCCACGTTCCCTTTAATTTAATTAAATTTAATTAATTTTTAATTCAACTTTCGTTCTTGTTTGAAAATTGGACTTATTTTCAAAGGTAGCTTAGAGAAAATACGAAAAAACTAAAATATCTCAAGAACGGCTAGTCCTAGTGTAATGGGGTTGGTCTTATTCTTTTCTTCATTAAAAATTACGTATAAAACAAGCATTTAATGAATATATTTAAGCATACGTAGTTTTTACTTTACATTTTGACGATTTTTGCAGGTCATTTCGCAAAAAAGGG
This sequence comes from Amaurobius ferox, assembly GCA_951213105.1. Classification (NCBI taxonomy): domain Eukaryota; kingdom Metazoa; phylum Arthropoda; class Arachnida; order Araneae; family Amaurobiidae; genus Amaurobius; species Amaurobius ferox. The sequence goes on from OX578154.1 coordinate 30,327,474, forward strand.
CAGGTTATTTTTTTTCGAAGCGTACCAAAATCTAATCAGCACCTGAGTAACCCACAAGCGACTTATCCACCAAATTTTGTGGAATTCAGGCCATTAGTTTTTCAGTTAGAATGGATACAGGATTTTACGGACCATTTCGCAAAAAAAAGGGTTATTTTATTCCGAATCGTTGCCAAAATTAATCAGCACCAGATTCGCCCACTAGTGACACAACACAATTCGGTCAATTAGTTTTTTAGTTAGAGTGGATACAAAATTTACACAAACAGATAGACACAGAGACACCCACACACAGACGTCACACTAAAAATCTTTTTTTTCGTATTCTAGAGGTCTTGAAACGTGTAGATCCGTCGAAAACTCGAGGTGCGATTTTCGACATGATTCCAATACTTTTACTATACATTACAAAGTATTGCAGGGAAAGTAAAAAATTAACAGTAGTATGTATCATTAAATATGTAACACTTGGCAAAAATGTGATGACATTGGCGATTCATTTGGCGAAATATCGCCAACTTGACGACGCTTTCTATGTGGATCCAAATATACAAAAATGCCGCTAAAATGGTGAAAATAACGCCAAATTGGTGAAATTTTGATTAGCCTATTTTGATATAATGGAGTGTATTGCTTAGCAGATGTTATATATTTACAATTATCAAGTTATATTTGCGAAAATATATGTTAATTGGGTACTTAGAAATCGGTGTACTTTCATAGCTTTTGACCATCATCATTTCTCATTGAAAGAAGGAAGTATTTGTAATCTATAGGGAATGTCGTTCGCTGACCACGTCAGATTTCTATTGATATGTGTTTATACTTGGTCTCCTTCAAAATTAAATATCTTTGAAAATAAATTTGACCTGAAATTATTAAGCGTGTAGTTGATTAAAAATATTCATTTGTTCAATTTCGGAATTAAAAATAATACTCTGCCTAAACATAACAGGAGAAAATAAAAACGTTCCAAAAATATTCTCCACATACAAAAAAAATCTGATGTGGGCAGCACATGACTTTCCTTATATAATGCAATGAATTTACTACTTTTACAGTTAAAAAATGTTATTCTTATAGAAGATACTGATATTCTTTCCAAGACATTGAATTTTCTTCAATTAATCGTCATTTTCAGTGATTTAGCGTCATTTTCATCTGTTTGACTTTCGTTAATTTGGCGACATTTAATAATGTCGCCAAGTTGACGACATTCCGCTACATTTGTTGCCAAAATATCGCCAAGCGTTATGGATGGAGAAATAAGTTATTCTTACAGCGGATAAATGACTATTGGCGTTCAAATACAAATGTATTACTCAAAACATATTTTCCTGTGAATGGAACGAGTTAGATCCATGAGAATGATATCACCAAATTTATCGTATGATATTACATATTAAAAGTGAACATGTTTCTTAAGAGTTGATATTTTTTTGAATTTATGGGATTTTTTGACAAATTTATTTAAAAAATGTGTAATATCTCGAGAACGGTTCATGCTAGCGTTCTAAAGTTTATGTCAATCGTTTGCTAAGGAAAAATTGCATAAGAAATATTGTTTTGCGTAACTTTATTAAAGGTTTTGATTTTTTGATGATTTTTCAAAATTTCACTCGAAAATTTAGGGAATTCTGAACATTCGATTATGTTTTAAAACAATAGGCTTCGAGTATTCACGGATTGTGATTTTTGTATCAATTTTCATTCGAATTCCCTCCATTCGTTCGTGAGATATCGTCTCCACAGATTCACTGACACACACACACACACACACACATACACAAACACAGATATATCACTTCAAAAATGTTCGATTCGTGATCAGGGATGATAGAAACGTGCTCTTCCGTCAAAAACTCGAATTCGAATTTTCGACCCCGTCAGGTTTCGACCCCCGTTCTTTCCTTATACATTATGTATATAAGGAAAGTAAATATTATGAATTGAGTTTTCAAATAATAATTTTTATAAATTCAGTTTGAGATCCCAATATAAATTATGTTTTCAAATAAAGCTTGAGGCCACAAAAAGTATTTTCGGTTACTAAATTATCTTTCTCGATTTGCAATATATATTTATCACATAATTCACACACGGAAAATGCTGACCTGAAAATATAAAACTTCATTTATTTAAACTCGTTTTTTAGTGTGGCCGAAATATATTCCCAAGACCAATGGGTAAGAGCATGACAACTGTTGAGATGAGATTCGAACGAGTTTTTCTCTGACCAGGATGCATTAAATAGGTTAATGTTCATTAAAAGATATATACGCTATTGACTTCTTTTAAAATGATATGGTTAACTATTGGTAATTGCTGTTATATCCTTTTTCTCATAAGAACAAGAAGCCACAAATAATGACCATACGTTGTTACTTTCCGTATATACATAATGTATAAGGAAAGTATTGTGAAGGGGTCGAAAATTCGATTTCGAGTTTTCGACGGAAGAGCACGTTTCAAGCATCCCTGATCACGAATCAAACATTTTTGAAGTGATGTCTGTGTGTGTGTCAGTGAGCCTTTGGAGACGATAACTGACGAACAAATGGACAGATTCGAACAAAATTAGGTACAAAAATCACAATCCGTAAACACTGGAAGCCTATTGTTTTTATACGCAATCGAATGTTCAGAACCACCCTAAATTTTCGAGTGAAATTTTGAAAAAAATCGTCAAAAAATCAAAACCGCTAATAAAGTTACGCAAATAGACATTTCGTATGTAATTTTGCATTAGAAAACGATTGACACAAATTTTAGAACGCTAGCATGAACCGTTCTCGAGATATTGTACATTTTTCAAAAAAATTATCAAAAAGTCATATAAAATAAAAAAAATATATTTCCTATTGAGAAACATGTTCACTTTTCATATGTAATACCATGCGATAAATTTGGTGACATCATTCTCGTGGGTCTAGGTCGTTCCATTCGTGAAAAAGGGTACTTTGAGTAATACTTTTGTATTTGAACGCCAATAGTCATTTTTCTGCTGTAAGAATAACTTATTTCTTCGTCCATAACGCTTGGCTAGATTTTGGCGACAAATTTGGTGGAATGTCGCTAATTTGGCGACTTTTTCAAATGTTGCTAAATTTACGAAAAACTCGCCAAATGGATAAAAATGACGCTAAATCAATGACGACTTATTGATGATGACGACATGGAAAATGACGACTCATTGACGAAAGTTCAATATCTTGGAACGAATATAAATAACTACTATAAAAATAATCTATTTTTTTTTACTGTAAAAGTAGTAAATTCATTGCATTATATAAGGAAAGTCATGTTCTGCCCACATCAGATATTTTAATCATGCGGTCAATAAACTCATAAAGAAAAGTTTGTTGATTATTACATTATAAAGATGCTTAAAATTCACAATTATGTGCAAAAATTTCTGTAGGTATTTTAAATGACATTGTTATTCAAAACATGGCATAATTAGTTGATTTTTTATTACAGTTAGTTGATTATTACAGTTGAACGCGGTCTCATAATAGATAAGGAAGATAAAGTTTTGCAATCGGTTGGGAAATCGGTTCAGGAAATCGGTTGTTAAAATATGAATGATTTCAGAAATATATTAATTGGTTAGCATTCCCAGGATTCCTAGGATACCGTTAAGCACACCAATAAATTTGTAAGAAACAGTTCATGAGTGTACATGTTAGGTTTATCTATGGTAAAGTGACTATGCCTGAGCAAATAAAAGTAATTGCAACGCTTTTAGCGGAGGATTTAGAAATTTAGGATAATGAACTCCATAAGGAACCGAGATAGAAGAAAAATGTCAATTACAAAGTTGTGGAGTATTATTTAATGAGTAAGAATCGGCGTAAGAAACTCAGAAAATACGTATATGAAAGTTAATACATAGCTGTTTAAACGCCGTATCGGCAAGAACTCTAACACGGTGATACCTGCAATACGTTTTAAAAGTGCACGGTAGTATATTTCTGAAATTTAAGTGTATTATTCTTCTTCGACACAGACCATCTGACCTACCCAAAGGTGTAAGGTATCTGTTCGGATGACCAGGAAGTACCATGAAATTTAGACAAGAACCTAGTGGAAACTGCATTCGCAGGGACCGTACCCTTTTTCCACTACCACAAAATCTCTCGGAAGAACTTACGGACCCACATATTTAATGTGTCCGTATTTCGCATGAACACGGCGATAGTTTAGATAGAGCCGAAAATCGAACTCGGGTCGACCGAGTGAAATCCTCGCGCGCTAACCATTGGGCTCCTCCACCCCATATCATCTAGGATTGTAATACGGTGCTACCTGCAATTACGAAAAATGTAAACGATTTGGACGCTCATACCCCTACGCCTAATAGATTAAAAAGTAAATAGTTTATCTTGTAATGTCGGAAATATGGTCCAGGTGATGAACATATAACAATTAATATCAATATTTAAATAAAATTATTTTAATAAAATTAATTTGAAAAATAAAATTCGAAAAATCTTTAAAATATGTGTGTCATAAGATAAAGTTGTCCTTATCAAAAATTACTATACTAAGATTTACCTTTGATGCCTTCACTAAGGGTGGAGCATGTAAACTCCCGGTTCTCATGCCGGAGAGACAAATACACAAGATATAAATAAACACACTTATCTAAATTGACCAATTTATTTAATATTTAATTTCATAGATATCTATTTATGTCTTGATTATTATAATACATCTAGCGCTATTAATATTTCATTAATAAATATATTTACACACATAATATAAATAACACATATATTTAGACACTTACTTTTAATCTACCGAAACTCAAAATAGTTCCTTTAGTTTAAGATACAAGAACTCGTTATTACGACATAGATTCGTACGAACTAATTTTTCATTATTAGATAACCGTTAAATGTGTGCCTTCCGTGATAATTAGTGACAAGTTAAATACATAAATACCTATGCTCTCTTGCATTTCAACACTTATTCGCGCAATCACTATGCTGTAAGATTCTATTGCACATCACACTTCTGAGCCACGCTTTCTTTTAGCGCTTACAGTAGATATTTTTTGCACAAACTCAAGAGACATGTTGTTAGTTCGTTGTCGTAAATTCAAATCTGTCGAACTTCCTGGAACAAACTTTGGGGCACTTTTATATTTCCCCCTTTGGTTACATACCACTTCTCCCATTTGTCGTTGATGCAGAAGGGGATGAACGCTGTTTATCTATAATTGCGTTCTAATTGGTTTTCTCTGCTGCATTTAGATTGCTCATTATCTTTCTTGGCATTCGTAATTGCAAGTGCAACATGTCGTGCAAGTATTGTACGACAATGTGCATGAGAAAGCCGAGTTGAGTAACACTCTCCATTTAATTATACTTTAATTCGAAACCTCTTTTGATATTAATAATTTTAATAGAATATAGGTGATTACATTTAGTGACCACTAGCCAATGAACTGACACGAAACGTTAGAGGAAATATTTAGTATAACATGCATTTGAGATAAACTGTAAATAAAATAAGACTTAAAAATCAAAGACAACCAAAATATAAGTTTAAAAGTCCTTTAATAAAATCTCCTTTTCACGACGTACAAAATTACACGGCCAAAGCGCTTTTATGCATCGCTATGCCCTTCATAAGTGGCGAAGTGAAAATACGGTGCGAACAATTGTTTAAATATGGGTCATAACCGCCAAGCAAAATTTACATATCATCAATTTACGATTTTGCATTTTTTTTAAAAAACAAGGCATTTAAAATATAAATAATTATAAAATACAATTTACAATAAAGGTAAAGGTTCATAACTGAAATGAATGTCGTCTAAAAACGAAATAAAGAAATTACTAAATTTTCAAAAAAATCATATAAAGATTTGACACGTAAGGAGTCTCTCGTTGGTTTCATTTTAAATTTATTTCGTTTTTAGTAATTTTTTTCGTCAAAAGTGAAATTAGTACTCGTTAAGCGATTAGACATAAGCTTAGTAATTGCTTTATTTCGTCAGAAGTAAAATTAGTAATTGCTATAGATTAGACGAAGTTTAGTAATTGCTTTATTTCCTCAAAAGTAAATTTAGTAATTGCTTTATTTCCTCAAATGTAAATTTAGTAATTGCTTTATTTCGTCTAAAAACGAAATAAAGCAATTACTAAATTTTCAGAAAATCATTTAAAGGTTTGACACGTAGGGAGTCTCGTTGGTTTTATTTTAAATTTATTTCGATTTTAATTTTTTTCGTCAAAAACAATTAGTAATTGTTTTAGATTAGACGAAGCTTAGTAATTGCTTTAGATTAGACAGAGCTTAGTATTTGCTTTAGATTAAACGAAGCTTAGTAATTGCTTTATTTCGTCAAAAGTAAATTTAGTAATTGCTTTATTTCGTCAAAAATGAAATAAAGCAATTACTAAATTTTCAGAAAACAATTTAAAGGTTTGACAGCCATCCATTTTGTTACTCTACGTCCTCGGATGAGTCGGGTGGCCTGGGCTTTCGACGTAGGGAGTCTTGTTGGTTTTATTTTAAATTTATTTCATCTTTAATATTTTCGTCAAAAGTAAAATTAGTAATTGTTTAGATTTGACAATGCTTAGTAATTGCCTTAGATTAGACGGAGCTAAGTAATTGCTTAAGATTAGACGAAGTTTAGTAATTGCTTTATTTCGTCAAAAGTAAATTTAGTAATTGTTTTATTTCGTCAAAAAACGAAATAAAGCAATTACTAAATTTTCAGAAAATTATTTAAAGGTTTCACACGTAGGGAGAAGTTTCGTTGGTTTTATTTTAAATTTATTTCGTTTTTATTTTTTTCGTCAAAAAAATTAGTAATTGCTTTAGATTAGACGAAGCTTAGTAATTGCTTTATTTCGTCAAAAGTAAATTTAGTAATTGCTTTATTTCGTCAAAAGTAAATTTAGTAATTGCTTTATTTTGTCAAAAGTAAATTTAGTAATTGCTTTATTTCTTCAAAAAATGAAATAAAGCAATTACTAAATTTTCAGAAAATCATTTAAAGGTTTGACACGTAGGGAGTCTCGTTGGTTTTATTTTAAATTTATTTCATCTTTAATTTTTTCGTCAAAAGTGAAAGTAGTAATTGTTTAGATTAGACAAAGCTTAGTAATTGCTTTAGATCAGACGAAGTTTAGTAATTGCTTTATTTCGTCAAAATAAATGTAGTAATTGCTTTATTTCGTCAAAAAACGAGATAAAGCAATTACTAAATTATCAGAAAATCATTTAAATGTTTGACACGTAGGGAGTCTCGTTGGTTTTATTTTAAATTTATTTCGTTTTTAATGTTTTTCATCAAAAGTAAAATTAGTAATTGTTTAGATTAGACAAAGCTGAGTAATTGCTTTAGATTAGACGGAGCTTAGTAATTGCTTTAGATCAGACGAAGTTTAGTAATTGCTTTATTTCTTCAAAAGTAAATTTAGTAATTGCTTTATTTCGCCAAAAAATGAAATAAAGCAATTACTAAATTTTCAGAAAATCATTTAAAGTTTTCACACGTAGGGAGTCGCGTTGGTTTTATTTTAAATTTATTTCACCTTTAATTTTCTCGTCAAAAGTAAAATTAGTAATTGTTTAGATTAGACAAAGCTTAGTAATTGCTTTAGATTAGACGGAAATTAGTAATTGCTTTAGATTAGACGAAGTTTAGTAATTGCTTTATTTCGTCAAATGTAAATTTAGTAATTGCTTTATTTCGTCGAGAAACGAAATAAAGCAATTACTAAATTTTCAGAAAATCATATACAGGTTTAACACGTAGGGAGTCTTGTTGGTCTTATCTTAAATAAAATAAGACCTACGGTATACATTTAACAAATGCACGAGAGTCAAACTATTAGACAGAAGCTTATTCACTGCATAAAGAGAATATTTTGACACACTTAACATAATAAATTGCATAACTCCAGCTTGTTAACTTGAAACTCAGATCTTGGCGATTGTAAGTACAAAGGAAAGCCTTATCTTTGAACACATTTCTTTCATATTACAAAAGAAACCTAGCAGAGAGCAATTAAGATTAACTTCATTACCTACTACAGAGTTTCATAACCACATTTTTTTTACATCTGATACCTGTGATGGCTTTCTCATAACCCTCATCCAGTGTTTCACAAACTTCTCAACTATATCGTAAAAAAAAACAAATCTTTAGTGATTTTTTTTTTTTATTACAAAGGGAGAAGAAATTCAGGTATTCTGTTGTTGAACACAAAACTGTCCGGACCAGAAGTTCTTTTAACAAGAAATTCTTTTGAAAATTTTTAGCAAGATATTTCCCAAAGTTGCGGCACAGACATTTCCCACACTGCTAGCTTTCTACTAGCTGCAAGGCACACCTGTGGTACAACAGTGCACTCTCCGGAATTTACAAGTGCTGGGTTTGAATCCCGGTCACGAAAGTAGCCCTGAATGTGAGCATAGTCGTAGATTTTTGACGTATCTATGATCCTGGGATCCGGATGAAATTAGAACATTAAGAAAAACGTTAACACATTGGACGCTTATATCTCCAAATCTAATGGATACAAATATAAATATTTTATACTTTTTTACTAAATAATTTCAATATTTCAACATTTTGAGCGATTTTCCTTCAAAACTATTTTTCCTTGATTGTTTTTTGAAGATTTGAAATGTTATAGAACTGCTAAAACGATAATAAAATATAAACTAATCATAAATTTCGTATGTGTTTTTATCGTATTTCCCTCTAATTTAAATAGAACCTATGTAGATAGCTTGGAAAAATAAATTTGCTCAGAATAGATAAAAATTCTTTTAAATTTTCCGGTATTTCTCTGAGTTCTGTGTATCATAGTGGTGAAAATTTGAACAGGAATTTACTAGTTTTCATTTTATTTTATTTTATTTCATTTATTTATTTTGGAGGAGGGGGGGTGTTATCTGCAAAACAGAAATAATTTCCAGATATTTAATGTTAGCTGATGTGATATATATATATATATATATATATATATATATATATATATATATATATATATATATATATATATATATAATTGTTTTTGAACCAGGGTATGACACTTATCATGTTTTAAATTAGTATAACTATTTTATTTTTATTTTTAATTTTATCTTATTTATTATATATATATATATATATATATATATATATATATATATATATATATATGAGAGAGAGAGAGAGAGAGAGATTGTCCCCATAAATTATCCCATATGCAGAACTGTTACAAATGGGGAGCAAAGATATACACAATACTAAAGGGGATCAATACATATACATCATGTATATAATAATTACCTTAAATTGTCTTAGTGAGTCTGTCTCACTCAGATTTGTGTATTTCATATATACATTATGTTACACACAGTAAATTAACAGACCTTTTGAACAGAAATGTACACTGAAACATCATGTAGATAATTATTCATACAGTAATACATCATAAGTAATACATCATAATTCATAAGTTATACATCATGTATATAATAATTACCTTAATTAGTCTTAGTCAGTCTGTCCCACTCAGATGTATGTATTTCAAATATACATTACGTTATTCATACAGTAAATTTGTGAGACTTTTGAACAAACATATTCACTGAAAACGATCAGGATTATTTTAATTGATCTTACACTTTCGGGAATCGTTAAGTTAATAGTTAGCTATTAGATAGCTTAATGAGTATACATATGTTATTCCTTAAAGAAAACTGACATGAGTCAGCATCATAACATTTCTTTCATGCTCTGATTATTTCACATCTTCAAAACAGTTCTATATAACAACCTTGAATAAAAAAAATTTCTGCATGGGATTTCCACTTTAGAAATTAGAATTGGTTTGTTTTATTCATGAATAATTTATCTTTTTCAAAGCTTACAAGAAAATGTTTTCGCCGTTGCTCTTTGACTAGAAATGGCTTTCGATTAATCTCAATTAGTATTGTTCAGTTATTGCTTTCTTTATATACAGGGTGTCCTAAAAACATTCACCTCGGCTTTTATTCCTTAAATATTAATCTTAGACATATATAATAAATCACAAAGTTTCGTAAAAAAAGGTACAGAATTTTATGAAATCAATTAAAATATTCAAGGGAATTCAATTTTAAAAATACAAAATTTAAATTTTTATACGGCCCCCGTACAAAAACATTTCCAAAGAGTAAAATATGCCCCATACACTAATAAGGTGATGTAAAAAATTTCAGCATTTTATCATAAAAAGTTCCAGAGATAAGTTTAAACAAAGTTGCTGAGGGATTAATCGCAAATTAAAATGTAAATGCTTACAGCAAGAGTGCGACTGACGCAACGCAGAAATGCATCATAGACAAATAATATCTGTCTCTTATCGTTAATGGATCTTTAGAATGGATAGAAGACATTTTGAACAAGCTTTGTAATCTTTGTGCAAAGTTATTATTTCTACACAGTGTAGATACTTTTGTACCAATAAATAGCAAAATTATTATTTATTTATGTAATCATTGTTTTCTTTCGTAATTTGTGTATGACCCCTGAAACGCGATCTGCCGACATGATTTTTCCCCTCTGAGAATCCATGTCGATGCATCGAAAAATAGTTTAAGTCAGCATTTTTGTCTTTTCATATCTCTGGAACTTTTTATGATAAAATGCTGAAATTTTGTGCATCACTTCATTAATGTACGGGGCACATTTTACTCATTAGAAATATTTTTGTACGGTGGGCGTTGTTATTGTTGAGACCCAGACCGTCCGACCTACCAGAAAGGTGTAAGGTAACTGTTTGGACGGCCGGGAAGTGGCACCCAATTTAGACCGGAACCCAGTAGGGGAGGCATCCACAGGGACCGTGCCCTCTATCCCCTACCACCAAGCTCTTGGAAGGACTGACGGACCCACATGTTTAACGTGATCGTACCCAGCATGAACATGGCGGCAGTTGTGGCAGCGTGCAAATCCAGGGCGCAAACCACCGGGCTACCGCGCCCGAAATGTGCCAACAGCACGCGGTGTTCCCAGGTGGTCACCCACCCAAGTACTAACCGCTCCCGATGCTGCTTGACTTCGGTGATCTAACGAGAACCGGTGTTTTCAGCACGGTAGGGCCGTTGGCTCCGTACGAGGGACGTATGAAAAATTAAATTTTGTATTTCTTAAAATTTAATTCCCTTGAAAATTTTAATCGATTTCATGAAATTCTGTACCTTTTTTACGCAACTTTGTAATTTGTTATATATGTCTAAGATCAATATTTAAGGAATAAAAGCCGAGGTCAATGTTTTTGGAACAACCTGAATATATATTGATAGTTGCAAAATGTCCAGATTCTCGATTATTATATACAACATCAACTCTGACTCAACAAATCCCATCGTCTTTTCTCTGCTGTTAGCAAGAGATAGTCCAGAAAGCAAGTGTCTCTTTTCCTATCGTTTCTTCTTCCATCGCTACCTTCGAGGAGTAATCTAAGTGATACCAGCTCTTTAATCTCTACCCCCTGACGGTTTTTGCAACGTGACTTCACAATACCAAATTACTGGGCCAGCTGTGAAATGATGGCAGACCGAAAATAACCTCTTTTCGAGTCCTTCTTAGCATGGGCAGCGAGGGATTCATATCAAAATTATCAGGAATTCCAAAATCCCATTACATAATCTCTTTTGGTCTGATTTATTCATAAACCTGAATTTTGTTTATTTGGTTTCGTTTGTATAAACGGTCGGAATTCACATATTTAGTAAGACATACGGACAAGTGTTCAAACTGCGATGTGTTGTTGTTGTTGTTTCAAATGACCTCCTGTTTCGGTACAGCCGATACAGGATCAGTGACTCAGGAAAGAACGATGAAAGACACACAAGACAAGAGAACAAAGTTTATTACAAACAAGCATCACTGGCGAAGGTCGAAGGGTGTGCAGCTTCACATTTGGACGAGGACCCAGAAGGCGGAAGACTGACTTGCCTCAATAAACATCCATGCCTTACTCGGGATTCGAACCCGAGCCCATCAGACAGCAGCCGAAGACGCTATCCGTTTCACCGCCTGGGCGGCCTGCGATGTGTAAATACTGCAAGTGACAGCTGAAATGACCGCAGTCATTATTTTCAGGTAATCACTTTTTATAGAAATCGTTTTTATAGCAGTAACATTTTTATGTAAATAAATAAAACAAAGAAATACACCCGCTACGTGGTCGCATACGTCTCTAGACGAATACGCCCAAAATATACCGTTTCTACACGCTTTATCCAACTACATGGGCACACCTCGATTAGACAGCTTAGCGGGCGCACAAGTCGCTCAGTCCACTTTGCAATCCGGATACACCTGCGATTGCGTAAGCATATTTTTCACATACCTTGTGCATAAAAATACTATGTATATTATTTATACCCTCCCCACATAACCAATACCCAAAATTTGAGTGCTTGTACAAAAATAGGCTATCCCGAGCTTTCATTTGGAAGGGTCACTTGCTCTATGCAGATTCTTTGGGTTTTTTTAGTTATCAAATTTTTAAAAGTAAAAGAATATCAACTTAAAAATTTTAACATTCATTTCTGGCTAAACAATTGCTCTGACGGCATTTCCCTTCAAATGTTGCAACCTTTAGTTTATTCATACCTCTAACATTTGACCTGCGCTTTAATTTGATCCCAAATTCAGTTAGCTACCTCCTGGGCCTATCATTTAGGCTATGTTAGCCCCCTCAATTTTGCATCCAGACTCCCTTTTGATCGCTTTGATTTCCATCTGCGGCAGATTATTCTATATCTTCACCTTTCGACATATGTGTTTAAACCCTCCCCCCCCCCCCTGGCGAAATTTAACTGCTATGATAGCATGACGGAGCCAATTTAACCGCTGTTTCACACGTCATTTGAATCTGTGATTCTGGTGAGTGACCAGTGTTAACGTCATGCTCGAGTTTTCATAAGTCTTTTGAATTCATATCTTCGAGCGACAGTTCATGAGGCCAAGCACGAAACTAATCACGCATCTAAATGGACAACTAGAGTAGAAAAAAAATCACTTCTATCTATCTAAATCCGAATTAAGCGACGTTTTCTGAGAATGTTTGTAACAATCTTACAATCTTATATTTAAAAAAAAAAGTTGATATCTCTTAAATTCAAATGTAGCATTTTGCCTTTTTAATCACGGTTTCCTGGCGACACATCTTTAGGAGGGAGATTTCATAGCTGTGGTCTCAGACAGAGAAAAGAAAATGAAAGTTTTTATCGCAGATGATATCGAAATGGTTTTTGCCGGATTTTGTCAATCTTTAAAATACTACTGATATTTTTTTTCATTTTCAGCTCTTTAGCTTCTTTTTCCAAGTATAGCTTTAGTTTAAAAAAAATTGAAATCATACTTCTAAAGATGAATGAGGAGAATGGATCTTGATGAAAATGGTTCGAGTTTCTCGTCCTCTTCAGAGGTCTTTACAAATATTTAAAAATCTATCAAATGTTTCGAAAGTTTCCTGTACGTTCCCGGATCGTTAGCTACATTAAAAAGAACACGAGGTGCTAAGCTAATTAAGGTTTCGAAATATAGGAGACATACTTATAAATAAACATACGTACATATAAACATACATGCGTTGACAGAAATTAATAAGTTGATTCTATAAAAGTCAACATCCTCTGTTGCCTTGTCTCTGTTCTACTGCCACAAGTTTAGAAGTTACATAGTAATTACTATGTGTTAGGAGAGTAGCAATTACGATCGAATTTCTATTTTGTTAGTATTTGCAGATAGATTGTCGGATAGAAAGTAATTTTTGGAATGGCATATATTTAACTTAATACGCCACATCATTTGACGGGTTTAATATCTAATTTTTATATTGTATGTTGGAAGCTATAATGGTAAATGTAAAAACAGTGGTTATTTTAGATGATGCATATTTGATGCTTATATTGAATTCGACCATTTATGCCGCACATTGTGCGTTCTTTAAATTACTTATACCAGAAGGAAATACATTTACCATAATGGTGCCGTAACCAGGATGCCCTTTTGCACTTTGTACAACTATTCATATTTATATACATCTACCATCTAGTCATACGGAGATCGTTCTTCAATTCCACTCTTTGATAAGAGTTCTTTCAAGGTCCTCTCCCAAATAGATGCTCTTTTCATTAATATTAAACCAAAACCATAATTATTCTCCTCACAATCGCTCAAACGAAACGAATATTAATCCATCCGTTGTCTGGCCAGACGAAGATGATTGGTTTAATTCCTCTTTCAAGCAGGTGTTTATACAAGATCCCCTCTCAGATGAATGTTATTATTCTTTAATAGAAATACAATCCCATAATCTTCGACTTTACAATCGTTTAAGCAAAACGAATATTGATCCATCCACAACGTATCAGGTGGAGATCGTTGGTTTAATTCTGTTCTTTGATAAGAGTTATTTCATGGTCATCTTCCAAATAGATGCTCGTTTCTTTAATATTATTACAGATCCATAATCCTCCTCTTCAGAATCGTTTAAGTAAAATGAATATTGATCCATCCGCCACGTGTCAGATGGAGATCGTTGGTTTGTTTGATTATAGTTTTTTTAATGTCATCTCCGAAGTAGAAGCAAAGTTTCTTTAACTTTAACATATATTTATAAACTTTCTTTACTAAACTGTTTAAGCGAAACGAATATGGATCAATGGGTAGTCTGGTTAGTAGGAAAGTTTTGGTTTAATTCCCCGATTAAGCAAGAGTTTATTCAAGATCACCTCTAAACTAGTGGTCGCCATTTTTAAAAGAAATACAAACCCATTATCTTCGTCTTCACAACCGTTTCAGCAAACCAAATATTGGTCCATCCGTCAACGTGTCAGATGGCGATCGTTGGTGTTATTCCCCTCCTTGATAACAGTTATTTTAAAATCATCTGACAAACAGATGCGATATTTTTTAATAACAACAGAAACCACTCTTCCAAATGGTTTAAGCAAAACGAATAATGATCCATCAGTCGTATGGCCCGACAAAGATCGAATCCCCTGTCAGACAAGAGTTTATTCAATATCACATCTCAAATAGTGGTCGTCGTTTTTAAAAGAAATACAAACCCAAAATCTTCGTCTTAAGCAAAACGAATATTGGTCCATTCGTCGATGTGTCAGATGGCGATCATTGGTGCTAATCCCCTCTTTGATGACAGTTATTTCAAAGTCATTTCATAAATAGATGCATTATTTCTTTAATAGTAACACCCCCGCCCTCTTTCGAATTGTTGAGGCAAAACGAATAATGATCCATCGGTCGTCTGGTCAATCGAAGATCGTTGGTCCGATTCTCTGATCAGGTAAACCTTTATTCTAGATCAAACAATCATATATTACTGCTTCTTAAACAGTAGGCATTATTCTATAATATTAATACAAACTCATAATTCCCCCCTCTTCATAATCGTTTTAAAATGAACACTGATTCAACCAGATTGGAATCCCAACTTTCCGACAAAGAAGCACATTTAGTATTGAACGCTTCAGTTGTCGCCACCCACATTGTTCCAAATTATTGAAGTTCGTCACGTCTCCTAAGCCAGAAGATTGTACTTGATTGCCACAAGCTGGATCAAAACGGCATTGCGTTATATTCACTTAAATATTCTTATGCAGATTCTTCTCAGTAATCACTGTGGACATTTCTCCCATTGGCCATTGTAAACACAACACATCTTATACGTTTCGGGGTCAACCAAAGGAAACTGAAAGTTAGTCACTGTGTTAAAAACCATTAGGTAATATTTTTTTTTTGCTTCGCTGATATACCAAATGGGCAATTTTTTAATAATGATTCCTATCACGCAGAATTTTAATGCTTTCCAAATATGTTAGTAATATTAATAGTGTAACTGAATACATACATATTTTATGAGTATTCTTGAGAATTTATGTTTTTAGGCTTCAGAAAATAAAAAAATCACTCTGTTCGAAGACAGGAAATCTATCTAAACAGTTGTTGAGTTACGACTGCTGGAATGACGCGAAACGTGGTAAATTTTATCTTATATCGCGTTCAATAACATTCCTCTCTCAAGCGCGTCAACTCTTTTAACATGCATACTTCCTTGGCCGAATACTTGATACCACTGCCATTCCCATCCGACTATTACACATCGACGTACAATCTTTTAAAATCTCACCCTTTTTACATTATATTTGATTCACAGACATGGTCTCCACAGGTGCATATAAAGACATACGTCAAAATAATTTGATTTTTCTGCATATCTTACATAATAAATTAAGAAGTGTGTGTGTGGTGCCTGTCTATGTGTAAAGGAAAATCTAAGCAGCGTACGGCCTTGAAATTTAGTACCCAAGTATTTCTCAATGTACACAGATGCACATCGGTGCTATTTTCTTTTAAATTCGAATTCGTTTTTTAGTTATTTTATGTTTTAGCACGATTTGAAGCGATAATCTCGATTTTAACACAAATTATTTATAGCGCTTAAAAATATTATCAGAGTTTCATCTGGACACCATCAAAAAGATCGAACAAAGTTCTTTACAACGATATTTGAACCGCATCCGTAGAACAATTACTTCATATCTGTTTTTTAAATACAACGCATTACACTGCATTCGAAAAACTAAATTTAACATAATTCTATTGTGTGGCTAAAAATGCCGTGTTTATCTTAGGAGTGTAACAAGTTTTTATTTCATCGGTAATTTTAATTTTGGTGATTTTATAAGCAAGCGAACCTGTACGGTTTTCTATGCCCCGCGTTTTCTAACGTGTTTTCTACTCAAGCAGCAGCAATTTTCTACCATTGACTGCGCATGCCCAATTCTTGCGAAGAGCTCATGGTGAGTGGGCTTTAGCCACGCCTTCTCTTCTTCCGTTTATTTTATTTATTTACTTATTTTGCTTTCCACGGGAAGAAATTCATTTGTTTGAAATGTATAATTTAAGTAACGGGCACTTATTTATATGTAGTTGGCGCTTATTCAGAAAAGTCGAATAATTCGTTCTAGTTACTGAAAAAAATTAGCATAGCATGTACTTTTCAAATGCATTAATTACATTTATTAATATAAAACTATGTTTCTTATTTGAAATCTTAAAAAAAAAATCAACAATCTTTAATTCTGAATCTCGCTCCCATTGCAGATACTAGCATCCGTAGCTCGATTTCTCCATTTTCAGCACAAAACAACAACACACCTGACTTTCTGTCCACTGCATGGTATAACTGTCGCTATCATGAATCAGTCTTGTCCTTTGTCCATTTTGGCTCTTATTTATACTGCTGTGTGATCTTAGAATTTTAATACCTTCCCTATGCAATGCTTACATTTCTTTTAGGCTATGTTTGCAATAGATGAAATCTTATCTACATCCCATTGCTAGTTTGTCATCTTTTCACTTAATCTCGCCTAAGAGCAAAAGCAATCTGTCAGACCCGAACTTCGGTTTGTTTTGGTCTAGTTTAGGATTTTAAGAACTTTAAATCCAGGAAGTATCGAATCTTGCCAAGAGCTGAAGCAAGGCTTAATGACAGATTACGCTGTTCTTATCGGAATATTCAATTTTAGAAAACCCCCAGCTGAATACTAAGTGGAATAACCAGACTTCAAGATCAAGACCTGTAACCGAACAGAACAATAGATTCCTGAGAACGAATCTATGAAAATCTTAACTGTGCCTTAAAATCTATCTTAACTAACAGCATGGTATATAGTAAGATTGAGGATTTTTTATTATACACAGTAAGATTGAGGACTTCATATTATACAGTAATATTTATGACTTTATATTATACAGTAAGATTGAGGACTTTATATTATGCAGTAAGATTGAAGACTTAATATTATACAGTAAGATTGAGGACTTTATATTATGCAGTAAGATTGAAGACTTAATATTATACAGTAAGATTGAGGACTTTATACACAGTAAGACTGAGGACTTTATATTATACGCATTAAGATTAAAGTATATTATACAGAGTAAGATTAGGGATTTTATACTATACACAGTAAGATTGAGGACTTTATACACAGTAAGATTGAGGACTTTATATTCTACACAGTAAGACTGAGGACCTTATATTCTACACAGTAAGATTGAGGACTTTATATTACACATAGTAAGATTGTAGACTTTATATTACACACAGTAAGATTGAGGACTTTACATTATACAGTAAGACTGGGGACTTTATGTTATACACAGTAAGATTGAGGACTTAACATTATATACAGTAAGATCGAAGATTTTATATTATACATAGTAAGATTGTAGACTTTATATTATACACAGTAAGATTGAGGACTTCACATTATACAGTAAGACTGGGGACTTTATGTTATAAAAAGTAAGATTGATGACTTTATGTTATACACAGTAAGATTGAGGACTTAACATTATATACAGTAAGATTGAAGACTTTGTATTATACACAGTAAGATTAAAAACTTTATATTATACAGTAAGATTGAAGACTTAATATTATACAGTATGATTGAGGAATTTATATTATACACAGTAAGATTAGAGATTTTATACTATACACAGTAAGATTGAGGACCTTATATTATACATAGTATGATTGTAGACTTTATATTATACACAGTAAGATTGAGGACTTTACATTATACAGTAAGACTGAGGATTTTACATTATACAGTAAGACTGAGGACTTT
This sequence comes from Amaurobius ferox, assembly GCA_951213105.1. NCBI lineage: Eukaryota > Metazoa > Arthropoda > Arachnida > Araneae > Amaurobiidae > Amaurobius > Amaurobius ferox. Next base: position 30,346,152 of record OX578154.1, read on the forward strand.
ATATTATAAACAGTAAGATTGATGACTTTATATTATACACAGTAAGATTGAGAACTTAACACTATATGCAGTAAGATTGAGGACTTTGTATTATACACAGTAAGACGGATAACTTTATATTATAAACAGTAAGATTGAGGACTTGATAACGAATAGAAGGAAGTCGATATTAAGGAATTTTGTCTCGAATTGATGCTAAATACAGGGTTTCTATGTATAATTGGAACATGTATTTCTCAGGATTGATTTTAGAGCTTAGTTGGTGACTGATTTGGATTCGGCATTGTAATAAGGTTTAAAAGATGTCTCTTCTTGTTTTTCTGAAAGTTCATATGACTGTACGAAATAAGTATGCAAAAGAAAAGAAAATGCTTCATATTTGAAGTGTGCGAATCATTTACCACAGTTTGAAGATTCCTTTGAAATGCTTTGTTTTATCTGTACTTTTCGATACATATACAAATGTCTGTACTTTGCATATGAATCGCAAATTATGTCTGTACTATATTCGGTACTTTGCAATTCATATATTACTGCACCACAGTTCGTTATATAGTTTATGAGTAAGCGCTGCAGAGGAACGTTTAAAAATGTGATTATTTTAAAACAACTCTCTCTTAAAAGCAATAAACTTAATTTTTTTTTATTTAATGTTGGTGATCTAGATATTTTATTGTCTGAACTGCTTTTCAAAAGCACGAATAAATATTTATTTTTAAAAAACTAAATCCGCTTTTCCATTTTTATGAACTAAATTTACTTTTGTGTCTTTTCTCTTCGAATTTCTTCCATTGTATACTATTCACGTACTGGTGAACATTTCTGTAGGCGAAATCTTCTGTTCACGGTTGCATTCGTAATTACACAAGCGGATAGCTCTGCAGAAAATACATTCTACTTTATCAGTAAATCGACTGCTTTTGTGGGAAATAATAATTATATCTCATACTTTCATGAGATTTGAATTTTGATCCTGAATTGTCACGTAATAGTTGAGCCAAATGATTCTTTAATACGTTCTAACATTCTTTCCAGCGATAGATTTAGAAAAATATAATAAATTATTTATGATTCCCTTATAAAATAGACTCTTTCTAATCAGGTCTTTCAGTATCTAGTCTTGCCATTATCCGGCACCTGCTGGTCGTGATTTAATAGAGACTTCAAAAAATTGATGTGGACAGCTCGTGACTTTCCATATATAATGCAATGAATTTACTTCTTTTACAATGAATTGAACGCATATTCGTTTTTTTAATTATTTTGCAACAACAGGATCATATATACATAGAGGCGAGGCCGCACATTGGACTACTTTTACTTATCTTACAACAATGGAATTATGTTTTAAAAAACGAAGGATATTTTCCGTGAGCCATTTCATAAGAAAATGCCAGTTCTATTTTTGAGGATCCTCTAAATTTTAATAACATAAAATGTTAAACTGGACTAAGCTGTGTACCAGACTTAAGATTTTTAGGACGTAGAAAAATATGTTAAAATGCCATTAAAGAAGTTGAAACAGACATCAAGGTCATGACAAATTCAATAAAAGATTTTAAAAATATTTGATTGGATATCTGTAGAAAATTTATTACATAGACATTTATAACATTGAAATAACATAGAATGACTGACGGGTTGTTAAATCACAATTGTCAAAGAAAAATTTAAATGAATGGACTGTAATTAATCTTATATATGTCACTATAATTTAATCACTTCTGTTAATTCTTAAAATTCTGTTAATTTCCCAATAAAATTATTTTATGGGCGTCCAAGAGTGTTGTGATAGTTGAAATCTATTTTTTTACTATTTAATTCATTTTAATAAAATTGCTCAACCTAAAAAGTTTATTTTATTTTATACTTTTTAGTCTTTTATGATTTTGTAATAAATTTTGCATCAGACGTCCAATCAAATATTTTCAAAATATTTTATTGGATTTGTCATGACCTGGATGTCTGTTTTAACTTCTTTGGAGGCATTTTTAACATATTTCCCTAAGTTCTAAAAATCTGATGTGGGCAGCACATGACTTTCCCCTCAGATTTATATTCACGTTCTCTCTATTTTAATTAAATTTAATTCACTTTAAATTCAATTTTCGTTCTTATTTGATAACTGGACTTACTTTCAAAGCTGGTGTAGAGAAAATACGAAAAATCTAAAATATCTCGAGAACGGCTAGTCCTAGTGTAACGGGGTTGATCTTATTCTCCGTTAAAAATTACGTATAAAACAAGAATTTAATGGATATATTTGAGCGTACGTAGTTTTTTTATTTTAGATTTTGAGGATTTTTGCGGGCCATTTTGCAAAAAAGACAGGTTGTTAGCTCTTTTCCGAATCGTACCAAAATCTAATCAGCATCAGAGTATCCTAAAAGTAACTTATCTACCAAATTTTGTGAAATTTGGTCAATTTGTATTTTAGCTAGAGTAGATTTATATTCACGTTCTCTTTATTTTAATTAAATTTAATTCACTTTAAATTCAATTTTCGTTTTTATTTGATAACTGGACTTATTTTCAAAGGTGGCATAGAGAAAATACGAAAAATCTAAAATATCTCGAGAACGGCTAGTCCTAGTGCAATGGAGTTGATCTTATTCTTTTATTCGTTAAAAATTACGTTTTAAACAAGCATTTAATGGATATATTTGAGCATATGTAGTTTTTTATTTCAGATTTTTGCGATTTTTGAGGGCCATTTTGCAATTAAAGGCAGGTTATTTTTTTCCGAACCATACCAAAATCTAATCAGAACCAGGGTGTCCCACAAGTGACTTATCTACCGAATTTTGAGAAATTCGGTCCATTAGTTTTCAGCTAGAGTGGATACAAGCTTTTGCTGGCCATTTATAAAAAATATTTATATTAAATATAATAAAAATAATTAAATATAATTAAATATAATAAATAATTAAATATAATAAAAATAATATTTATAATAAAAATAATTATTTGCCCTATAAAAAAAGGCGGGTTCTTTTATCCCGAATCGTACCCAAAACTAATCAACACCAGATTCGCCAACAAGTGACTTACCCACTAAATTTTATGAAATTCGGGGCACTAGTTTTTTTAGTGGATACAAAATCTGCACAGACAGACAGACAGGCAGACAGACAGACACACAGACAGACACACACTCAGACGTCACGCTAAAAATAGTTTTTTCGTATTCTAGAAGTCTCGAAAAGTGTAGATCCGTCGAAAACTCGAGTTGCGATTTTCGGCATGATTCCAATATTTTCCCTATACGTTACCATATATTGCAGGGAAAGTAAAAATCCTTTGATTCACAGCTTAGTCCGGTTTTATTTAGAGTCGCATATGACTGTTGTGATAACTAAAAATTGTGTTTTAACTTTTTAGTGCATTGTAATAAAAGCGTGCAACTTAAAAAGTTTATTATACTATTTTATATACTATGCATAGTTGAAAAAGTTAACAGGAATGCATTTAACTAATTATATATATATATATATATATATATATATATATATAAATGTTAGAATTGAATCAATCGTGTATGTTGTCCATGTAGTTGTACAATTTCTTTCACAGTATATCCCGATAATAAGATATTTTCAAGGTGATAACAAAAGTATTTCTTGATCTACTAAAAATATCCACAACCGCATAAAATAGATTCAATTATTATCAACGTATGTTATGCATTCTCTTTCCTAAGCATACCAAGAATATAATTCTTAAGGCAATTTTTTTTATCGTCTGCGCCATTCTTGATAGCATCAGGGAAGTTTAGAGCATCGTACAAAAGCCCGGTCATTATAACTGAATTCAACGCCCAATTTCTTGCAGATTTTATATCATACCTTTTACGAAGGGTAACAAAGAATAAAAGGCAGGGGTGGTATTTCCAGTGAGTTTTTGAACATCAGTGACATCTCAAAAGGGAAAGTTGTACAGCATTAAAAGATTTATAAAGCGATGTTTTCCCTTGTTTGCGAGTATAATTTTGCTTTACATAAAAAATACACAGTGCTATAACAATGCAATCTGTAAGGTGTGTTTAAATATAGAAATACTTTACAACTATAGCAAGAGTGTGGAATGCCATGTTGCTCTTTAAAGAACTTGTTGATGGTATTTGGTAAATTTAAACAATGGATATTTGTTGATCAGTTCGTTTGATATGAGTGTTTATTTTCTATCAGAAATCGTATGAGTAGGGGTTTTGGCATATTATTTTCTATATTAATAGATAGACTCAGAAAAAATAGCCTGTAGCTCCAGTCGGCCGTGGAGCATAAAAAGTGTGGGTGTATGATCACAGTCTTGCACTATACAATGTTTTGTACTATACAACTGTACCAATAATGGTTGTTTAAATACAAATGACAAAGTACAGAAGAAAAGTGTCATCTAAAAGTCATCTAGAGCAGTCATCGAGTAGAAGTCATCTATATTACAAGTACAATGGTTATTAGTTCACGATTTAAATTATGTTTAAAAAATGTGATGTGGTCAGCACAGAACATTCACTACAGACTCAAATGCATTTTCTCTTCCTTTCTTCATTAAATATTTCATTAAATTGAATTTAATTTTTTGCACAAATTAACGATGACACATACTTGAAATTACACAAAATTTGCTGTTTCAATTTAATTTTCGTTTTCATTTACGAGACTGGGCGTGTTTTAAAAGGCAGTGATACAAAAATGCAATAAACTAAAATATTTCAAGAACGGTTTATCCTGAAGTTATGGGGGCGGTCTTATTACATTTTTGTATCACTGCCAGGGGGTGGCATTTCATTATTACATCAAAGCATATGTAGGATTTTATTTTAGATTTTGTTGGTTTTTGCAGCCCATTTACCACAAAAAGCAGATTTTTTTTTCCGAATCGTATCAAAATCGAATCAGCTCCGGGATAACAAGTGACTTATCTACAAAATTTTGCAAAATTTTTTCAATTAGTATTTGAGCTAGAGAGTATATATACATTGCAACACACACAGCCACCACTCTAAAAAGTGTTTTCGTGCTTGAAACGTATAGATCCGTCGAAAACTCGAGTTGTCTATTTCGACACGATTCCAATACTTTACATATACAATAAAATGTATTATAAGGAATGTAAAATCTTACTTTTTACTGAGGAAAAATTCAAAAGCTAAGTGAAATACTTTATTTGTGTTAAAAACTTATAAATTTCTGGTTTCAAAATGATAAAAATGAAAAATAATATAAGGAAAAGAAAGGTCAGTCATGCGTAAAGTGGGTCACATGATTTCTCCATATTATATGAGTGCAATTATTTTTTAATTTTTATTTAAAAACATACCAAATACATTTTGTTCAAATTTTTTTTATATATTTTATGGGATAATTTGAATATTTCCTAAAATTTTCGAAACAAATTGTGAATTTTAAATTCGCTTAAAAAATGTTTGAAAAATTAGGTTCCACAGAGTTCAATGTATTTTATTTTTTCAACCATTTACATTCATTTTTACATCCATTTACAACCATTTACATTCATTTACATTCTCGTATGTCCCACAAATCGTCTCAACAACATACTAAACTTCCAATTTGATAAAGCCATTTTTACTGCAGTTATCGTGCGAAAGGACAGACAAACAGAATGAACAAAGTCATAAACACTTTTCCACCATATTGTAAAGTGTTACTAAATCTCATTCATTACTTACTCATTCAATTTAACATTAAAATTTGGTGCATTTATGGATGACAGCATACAAAATTGAAGTACCAAATTATCTTATATGTGACGCAAATCTAACTTGACAATTGGAAATATTGCTAGCATTCGCTAAAGCAATATAGTCTATATACTAAAACCTGTTAATAATTAATTGAAAGAATTCGGCATTATTTTCGCAATTTTAGAGACATTTTTGCCATTTAATATAAATTTCATTAAAATGCCCCAATTTGGCAATATTTCGCCAAATTAGCCAACAAAATCACCGAATGTATCGTCAAGCATTGCAGACAGAATTTCATGATCATTTATTGATACGTTTATTTTGAAAACGTGCAATATGTCGAAAGAAGTTCAAGTTAGCGTTAAAAAATTTGTGTTATTCTTCTTTCTACTGAAAAATTACGTATAATAAATGATTTTTATGTAACATTATTGAATGACCTGATGTTTTTGTGATTTTCACAGAATTGCATTCGAAAATTTTGACGTCTGTGATTTTTTAAATCAATTGAGCTCCAGTATTCAATGATTGTAACAATTGTACGAAGTTTTTTCGTAAACGCTCTATAGTGATATATGGCGTCTATGAACAGTTTCATGAACACATGCACAGTAACATACATAAACACACACACTAACATCCATAAACACGCACACTAACATACATAAACATGCACTAACTTACACACACTAGCATACATACACACTAACATACATAAACATACACTAACATGCACACACTAACATACATAAACACACACACTAACATACATACACACTAACATACATAAACACACACACGCACACTAGCATACATAAGCACACACGCGCACACTTACATACATACACACATCGTTTTAAAAGCGTTCGATTCGAGCTCAGGAATATTTTAAACGCACTCTCTCATCGAAACTTTAATTTGAATTTTCGACTCCAGTCACAATATATTCCCTATACATTACACAATGTAGGCAAAGTTAAAAATCTGATGTGGGCAGCACATAACTTTCCCTGCAGACTTATATCCACGATCTCTTTACTTTAATTCAATTTAATTCACGTTTAATTCAATGTTCGTTCTCATTTGGTAACTGGACATATTGTCAAAGGTTGCATAGAGAAAATACGAAAAAACTAAAATATCTCGAGAACGGCTAGTCTTAGTGTAATGGGGTTGGTCTTATTATTTTCTTCGTTAAAAATTACGTATTAAACAAGCATTTAATGGATATATTTGAGCACACGTAATTTTTTTATTTTAGATTTTGGAGATTTTTGCAGGCCATTTTGAAAAAAAGGCAGGTTATTTTTTCCGATTCATACCAAAATCTAATCAGCACCAGGCTGTCACACAAGTGACTTACTTATCTACCGAATTTTGTGAAATTTGGTCCATTTGTTTTTCAGCTAGAGGGGATACAAGCTTTTGCGGGCCATTTCGCAAAAAAATGCGGGTTCTTTTACCCCGAATCGTACCCAAAACTAAGCAGCACCAGATTCTCCCACAAGTGACTGACCTTCCAAATTTTATGAAATTCAGTCCATTAGTTTTTTAGTTAGAGTGGATACAAAATCTGCACAGACAGACAGACACACAGACAGACATACAGACAGATACACACACAGACGTCACGCTGAAATAGTTTTTTTGTATTCTAGAGGTCTCGAAACATGTAGATCCGTCGAAAACTCGAGTTGCGATTTTCGGCATGATTCCAATACTTTCCCTATACATTACCATATATTGCAGGGAAAGTAAAATGGTTTATTTGCATTCAGCTATGCTGAAAATATATAAATTCATCAATCTCCGAGACGTTCGATTTTTGACTTCATCACAATTCTGCCCTTTGCATAAATTCCTTATTGTAAAGAAATAAAAACATGTTGATATAGTGCTTGGCGAAGCCACACAATACATATTTGCAGATCAGCTCATTTGATATGTATGTTTATTTCTACCACGGATGATTCAAATAAGGCCCTTGGTAGATTATCGTTTAAGTTATTTTATTGTCTCAAAAAATAATCCTGCAAAAAGAAAACAGTTTAAATAAAAGTTAATCTTAATTCTTTATCCCTTAAAATAACTATAACATGGAAGCCAAGTGAATAATCTCGTTATAAACTTTGAATTTTAAACCTGCTGGACAATGACCTCTCAGTATGCTTTGAACTTAAATACGCTTAAAGTAACGTTTTTAATAGAATGATAACAGCAGGTAAATTTCTATTTTGCGTATTGAGATTCAATCCATATTAATCAAACGTGTGTGTAGGAGTGAGTAAGTTTGTGTGTGAGTTCATCGCTCTATTAAAAATCAATGAACTCAGAGACTTGAAATTTTGAACTAAATGCATTTAACTGAAATACCTGCAAATTTAGGAATAAAAATACTATTTACTTGATTTTCATACATATATATTTTTTGCACATTTAAAATAATTTTCGATACTTACGCAGTTTGCTGATCTTCGTTGGTAAACTTAAACAGAAATTCTGAAATTTGGGTGAATTTCTTTCTTTCGATCTGAAAGTACGTGTCAGAGAGAATTATCAGAAGAACATGGCGAAACGAAATGCATATAAAACGAAATCATAAAATGAGGGAAATACAAATTTAAACACATTTAATGCATAGTAAAATTGTCTTCTTTTCAGAATACTGTACAACCATAAAAAAACATTGACAACACAAAAATCATTTTTTTACTTTTCATTAACTAATATATAAAAAAAATCTGTTTACTTTTCCTAACTTATATTTTAAAAAAATCTGTTTTTCTTAAAAATATGTTTCAAAGTCAATTTTATTAATTTGAATTTAAATAAAATAGGTATCTACTGTCTATTTAGAATTTCAAATATCACTTTCCCGATAATATAAACTTAAAAGCTTCTTTGTTTAAAGCATTGGTTTATATTATGAGTTTAGATTCAAAAATGTTTCAGCTTACTTTTCATGATTTATATCTAAAAATTCTGTACTGTCAATATTTTAAAATTAAAAAAATTCTTTGTTTAATTTTTGATAATTTAAAGATAAAAGAAATGTTTTTGTTTTCTCTAATTTGAATTTAGAGGCTTCAATGTAAGTTTCAATAGCTCCATTGTCAAAAAGCGTGTTTACTTTTGATTATTTGAAAATGAAAATCATTTGTTGGCTTTGAATAATTCCTAAAAAGGCTTTTGTTTACATTTCAAACCTTTAAATTTTAAAACATAAGCCGTTTGTGAATATCAATGCCGTTAGATCTGGTTTATTATATTGTTTCAAATAACATCCCTAGACGAATACCTAATTTTAGCTTGCATAACTAATCATGACATTTCCGTGTCATTTTGTAAACAAAGTATAACTTCATATTATGGCCATTACTACATGTGGTAATAATAACATCTTGAATCATGCAAAAATTAATTATATGATGTAGCCAGCAAATGACTTTCCTTACAGAGTCATATTTATTACTTTCCTTATATACATAATGTATAAGGAAAGTATTGTGACGGGGTCGAAAATTCGAATTTGAGTTTTCGACGGGAGAGCACGTTTCAAGCATCCCTGATCACGAATCAAACATTTTTGAAGTGATGTCTGTGTGTGTGTGTGTGTGTGTGTGTGTGAAAGTATGTGTGTGTGTGTTTGTGTGTGTGTGTGTGTGTGTGTGTTTGTGCGTGTTTCTGTGTCAGTGAGTCTATGCAGACGATATCTCACGAACGAATAGAGCGATTCGAATGACATTTGGTACAAAAATCACAATCCATGCATACTGGAAGTCCATTGTTTTTAAACTTAATCGAATATTCAGAACCCCCCTAAATTTTCGAGTGCCATCTTGAAAAAATCATCAAAAAATTAAACCTTTAACAAAGTTACGCAAATACACATTTCTTATGTAATTTTTCCTTAGAAAATGATTGGCATAAACTTTAGAACGCTGGCATGAACCGTACTCGAGATATTGCACATTTTTTAAATAAATTTATCAAAAAATCCCATAAATTAAAAAAAATATATTAACTGTTGAGAAACATGTTTATTTTCATGTGTAATATCATGTGATAAATTTGGTGACATCATTCTCATGGATCTAACTCGTTCCATTCACGAGAAAATATACTTTGAGTAATACTTTTGTATTTGAACGCCAATAGTCTTTTATATGCTATAAGAATAACTTATTTCTCCCTTCATAACGCTTGGCGAGATTTTGGCGTCGAATTTGGCAGCATGTCGCCAACTTAGCGACATTTTTAAATGTTGCCAAATTAGCGAAAATCCCGCTAAATGGATAAAAATAACGCTAAATCAATGAAAATGATGACTAATTGAAGAAAATTCAATATCTTGGAAAGAATATAAGTATCTACTATAAGCATACCACTTTTTTTAACTGTAATATAGTAAATTCATTGCATTATATAAGGAAAGTCATGTGCTGCCCACATCAGATTTTTATTCATTTATATGAATCTTTACCGGCAGAGGGCTACGTGTTCGAGATCAGATGATGATATCACAAGGGTATTATTTCGTTTGTTTGTTGGAACGTTCTTTATCTTTAATAATTACCGAAATAGGAGTTCTAATTTTCAAATATTGACACTACTCATGTTGCAGTGTATGGTCGCTTTGTTTTACTAATAACCCACTTTCTTAGCTCTTGCTACCATCGTTCAAAACTTAATTTGCCTATTTGCAACTTTATCTGTATATTAACACTGACAAGCCACATTCATCCAATTTATTGATCTGAAAAGGATGTTACCAACTCGGAAAAAAAAATTTCAAATATTTTTTGCAAAATATCTTAAAAGAATAACTCAGGAAAGAATTCTGAAAAAGTACATGATTTTTGTATTGTGATATTGACTATGATACGAATGGAATCTGTCCTTCCCTAATCTGAAACCATCTGATGTGGGCATCACATGACTTTCCTTATATAACGCAACAAATTTACGACTCTTACAGTTAAAAAATTGGTACTCTTATTGTAGACACATATATTCTTTCCAAGACATTGAATTTTCTTCAATTAGTCATCTTTTTCATTGATTTTGCGTCATTTTTATCAATTTGTCGAGATTTTCGTTAATTGGCGACATTTAAAAATGTCGCCAAGTTAGCGGCATTCCGCTAAATTCGTCGCCAAAATCCCATGTATTGAGTTTATACTTTAATTATTGTCATTTTAGTTATTGGTTGATTGAAATGAGTGGCGTATTTAAGGGGGACCCAAAAAACCTATATATGTATTGAGTTTATATTTTAATTATTGTCATTTTTATCATTGGTTGAATGAAATGAATAGCGTATTTATAGGGGACCCAAAAAATTCAGGAAATCTTATTTTTACCTATATATGTATTGAGTTTATATCTTAATTATTGTCATTTTAATTATTTTTTGACTGAAATGAGTGACGTATTTAAGGGAGAGAAAAAATCCGGAAATGTTATTTTTACATATATATGTATTCAGTTTATATTTTAATTATTGTCATTTTTATCATTGGTTGACTGAAATGAATGGCGTATTTAAGGGGGGCCCCCAAAAAATCAGGAAATCTTATTTTTACGTATATATGTATTGAGTTTATATTTTAATTATTGTCATTTTAATTATTTTTTGACTGAAATGAGTGACGTATTTAAGGGAGAGAAAAAAATCTGGAAATGTTATTTTTACATATATATGTATTCAGTTTATATTTTAATTATTGTCATTTTTATCATTGGTTGACTGAAATGAATGGCGTATTTAAGGGGGGGCCCAAAAAATTCAGGAAATCTTATTTTTACCTATATATGTATTGAGTTTATATTTTAATTATTGTCATTTTAATTATTTTTTGACTGAAATGAGTGACGTATTTAAGGGAGAGAAAAAAATCCGGAAATGTTATTTTTACATATAAATGTATTCAGTTTATATTTTAATTATTGTCATTTTTATCATTGGTTGACTGAAATGAATGGCGTATTTATGGGGGACCCAAAAAATTCAAGAAATCTTATTTTTACCTATATATGTATTGAGTTTATATTTTAATTATTGTCATTTTAATTATTTTTTGACTGAAATGAGTGACGTATTTAAGGGAGAGAAGAAATTCAGGAAATCTTATTTTTACATATATATGTATTCAGTTTATATTTTAATTATTGTCATTTTTATCATTGGTTGACTGAAATGAATGGCGTATTTATGGGGGACCCAAAAAATTCAGGAAATCTTATTTTTACCTATATTTGTATTGGGTTTATATTTTAATTATTGTCATTTCAGTTATTGGTTAATTGAAATGAGTGGCGTATTTATGGGGGACCCAAAAAACCTATATATGTATTGAGTTTATATTTTAATTATTGTCATTTTAGTTATTGGTTGACTGAAATGAGTGGCGTATTTAAGGGGGACCCAAAAAATTCAGGAAATCTTATTTTTACCTATATTTGTATTGAGTTTATATTTTAATTATTGTCATTTTAGTTATTGGTTAATTGAAATGAGTGGCGTATTTATGAGGGACCCAAAAACCTATATATGTATTGAGTTTATATTTTAATTATCGTCATTTTAGTTATTGGTTGACTGAAATGAGTGGCGTATTTAAGGGGGACCCAAAAAATTCAGGAAATTTTATTTGATGTGATGTTGGATAGTGAAGAAGATTACTGTCCCATCCATCTCTTTAAGTGTCCCATTTATCCTTGGCTCGGGGATAGATGGGACAATTTAGACTTTTCCTTGAACTTCCAAATATGTGATATTGTTGCAAAAAATGTTTAAATTGTAGCTGAATAGCATATGTGTAAAATTAAATTTACAACTTGTTTTTTTAATTGTATGTTTCATAGAAATAAATACATTGATAAAAAAATGTCCCAGTCATCCCCATCTCTTCTATCTCGTAAACTGCTAGTCCTAGAGTAATGACGTTGTTTTCATTCCTTTTATCGTCAAAAGTTACGTTTCAAATAAGCATTTAATTGATATATTTGAGCATGGTCTTTTATTTCGGATTTTGACGATTTTTTCTCGCTATTTCGCAAAAAAACAGGTTATTTTGTCCCAAATCATATCAAAATTCAATATGCACCAGGGGCATCCACAAGTGGCCAACCTATACAATTTTGTAAAATTTGGTCAATTAGTTTTTGAGTTATAGTGGATACATACATTGCACACACACAGAGAGAGAGAGAGAGACACGCACACAGACGTCACGCTTAAAATGTATCTAGTCGTGTGTTCTAAATATCCCAGAACGTATAGATCCATCGTAAACTCGAGTCGTGATTTTCAACACGATCCCAATATTTCCCCTATATATAACCCTGTACTGAATGGAAAGTAAAACAAAAAGTATTTTCTTCAGTTTTTGCGAGATCCCATAATTTCCTCATGTTTAAATTTAACACGCATTCAAAGTAATAGTTCCATAATATTAGAAACAAGAAAGATCAATCGTGCTTAAAGCATTGATTATGAAACACTTTCCAACTTCAATGCAATTTTATTTAAACAAGTCTAAAATGCAATATATTCCACGGATATTTTTGAATCTAATCACAACACTGCATTAATTTATTATATTTGAAAACTTAAACCTTCATCGAAAAAATGAACTTCATTCAAATGACGGCATTGAAACATAAATTGCCTGGTTTAAACATCTCTAAAATGTTATACATTCCTCGGTAATAGTTTTAGAATTATCATAATACTACGATAATTTATTATATTTGAAAACTTCATCGAAAACAACTGAAATTAATTCAAATGACGTCATAGAAAAAATAACACGCCTGGATCTCTCTATAAAAACATGATTCCATTCATAACTTTCTCCCATTCATTTCATTCATCACAATACTATAATAATTTATTTTATTTAAGCATTTTGTTTAAGACCATGGAGCTACAAAAAATTAAACTCTATGCTTGAAACTTCATCGAAAAAATAGTCCTTCTCGTTATGAAATCAATTAATATTTCATTCATATCAGCCATGCAGACTCCATGGACTAAATTATTTTGTGTTAAAAAAATACAGGAATTCTAATACAACTCATTCTATATATATTGCTGTTTACATTTTACATAGGTAACAAATAGGCTTAGTTGTAGAAATAATCAAATTTAGATGAGCATTTAAACTCAAATATATTGTCATTGCGTTGTTTCAGTAGATGCACAGAATTTAAACAAAAATAAAGTAGTTTTAGGACGGATACAACACTCAATATGAATTAAAAGAACTTAAAAAAATCACGATTTTGAAACAAGATGGATGCCATATATCATTTTGAAGTGGGTCATGTGATCGTTTCATATCATGGTCACGTGATCGTTTCATATAAGAGGTGTAATTATTATTTTAATTTTTATTTAAAAAACTACTGAATATATTTCACTGAATTTTTTTTTTATATATTTTATGGGATAATTTGAATATTACCTAAAATTTTCGAAGCAATTTGTGAATTTTAAATCCGCTTAAAAAATGTTTGAAGAATTAGGTACCATAGGGCTCAATGTATTTCATTTTTTCGACCCGGGTTCAATCCAAAACTAATTGGGTAATATTATTCATTTATATTCCCATAGGTTCTACAGACCGTCTGAACAACATACTAAAATTTCATTTTGATTAAGTCATTTTTACGGCAGTGATCGTGCTAACGGACAGACAGACAGACAGACAGACAGAATGAACAAAGCCATAAACACTTTTCAACTTTTTTGTAAAGTGTTAATAAAAATGATCATTTAATAGGCAAAGGATGTCATCTCATGCAAGAAAGATCGTGAGACTGTATATGACATCATATTCTGAAAGTGCCATATGCATCATAATTGGCTCATGAACTTTTTATTTGGCTGCAATTATTTGAGGGATTTATCAAAACTCACAAGTACTAAAATTTCTCATCACTGGGTGAAGATCACTCAGAGAGGTCAGTGGTGATCAATCCAAATAGTGTTTTTCATTGTCGGATATTAATTTCCAATATATATTAATTCATTTGGGAGTTTTGCATTGTTGAAAATTACCTTCAGTTTCATTTTATTTTTGAGAAAAAAATTCCGTGCCATATTTATGACGCTGTACATATTATCAATGTTTATATATATAAAGTTGGGCATAAAGAGGAAATTCCCATGCCATATTTATTGTACTGTGCATATTATCAATGTTTATATACTTAAAGTTGGGCGCCGGTTACTTTATGAATATAAACATTGGTAATAGGATAAAATTTGTATATAAACATTGGTAATACTCATACAGCAGCTCAAGCCCTCGGATGAGTGGAGCGGTCTGGGTAGTCCACATAAAGTTGGGCATAAAGAGGAAAATTCTATACCATATTTATGGTATTGTGCAGATTATCATTGTTCATATACATAAAGTTAGACACAAAGAAAAAATTCCATGCCAGATTCATGGTACTGTATATATTATCAATGTTCATATACATAAAGTGGGCAGCAGCATCCTTAGTTAACAGAACCTGTAAAACCTTTGATGGCTGTGAATGACGTAAGAAGTGTCGGAATTTTTTATTGGCACTTCCAAGCGCATGTGCAAAATTCTCGCCAATCAGTGAGGTTCTTTCGGTTCTAAATGACGTAATGTACGGAAAGAAAAATTACAAGAAATGTTCTGCTTTTACTAATGGCATCTCCGTTTGACAGAATCATGGAGAAAGAAATACAGTCTGATGTTGTTAAGGTAAACAAAAATAAGTGAAATCAATAATATCTACAGCCCCATTTTACAAAGCATTCAACAAAGATGCACTTTAGTAGCCTTTCATAAAACGCTTAATTTCAGTCGTATTCATCGATACAAATAAACTAGTGCGTAACTAATGTCTAAATTAACTGAATGAAACGAAATAGGATGAATGAGCTGAAATAAGATCAATGAAACCTTATGTCAACATACGCGTTTATTGATCATATTTCATCTCATTAATTCATAAAAATTGTAATCGTTAAACGTTATTTTATGCATAACCTAGATCTGGATGAGGATATTTAAAATTTTGCAAAAATGAAAAATATTAAACGTGATTTAGAAAGTGCTATATTTGCCAATATTTCTCAAAATAAATCAATCGATAACTCAAAATAACTCCATTTTACTATTGAGTTACATCATTAGAGATATTTCCTGGAAGCTCTGAAACGAACTTCCCATCTTCAATTCCTCTTCAAAAGCATCCTTGAAGAAGAACCATGATGATAAATAAAAAGTTGTTCTTTTAACTACTTCCGTGTATAATAAATTAATGAGTTTTGGTCTTTTTGTATAACAGAATGTCAGCAGTAATGGATCTGCGAATGTTTTTAATTATTAGACGGAGAGAATATCCAAGGTAAGTACGGCACTTAATTTTCATATAAATGACATCAGAGCAAAGGTCAAGAATGAAATATGAAATTTAGAATTACCAAGATAATTATTTATGGCTTTGTGACTAATTTAGAACTAATGACTAATGAGAAATTTAGGACTAATTGAGGACTCTTTTAGTTTCGGACTTTTTGCAACTTTAAATCAAATGATCAATAAAACATTTTCTAGTTCAGGGGTCCAGAAACTTGTTAAGCGATAGGTCACATTAAGAAATTAAAAGTACTATGTGAGCTAGATCTAAACAGGCATACATTATTCTATGTATGTTTATATACTGATAGAAGGAACACATTATTTTATTTTAAATTTTATCAGTAATTTTAGAGAAGTGTTACACTTTCTACGAGGGTGGTTCAGAAAGTAAGATAACAAGTTCTGTGAGAGAAAAGGTTTATTCACGAAATCAAAGAAATACACAAAGATAGCAAAGAACTGGTACATATTATTTTTCCACATAGTCACCATGGTTGTCAAAGCATTTGTTCTATCGGCAAACCAATCTATCGAAACCGGCATAGAAGAAATCAGGGTCCAGGTCGCGGAGCCACTCAACGACGGCTTCCTGAACTTTGGCATCGGTTGTGAAATGGCGACCTGTCAGATGCTTCTTCAACGGTCCGAAAAGATGAAAATCGCTTGGTGTGAGATCCGGGCTGTAGGGTGGGCGTTCCAGTACATTCCATTGGAAACGTTGTAACAAATTACGAGTAACCGAGGCCGTATGCGGTCGTGCGTTGTCGTGCAGCAACGCCTTTCGACTATCTAGACTTGGAATTTAATTCGCACGCCGAATTTGTGCACCCTTGAAAGCTCTTGTTACCTTACTTTTTGAACCATCTACGTAAATAAATTAAAAACACATTCATTATTTAATTATGCTTATTTCTATACTTTCTACTTTGACTTTAGCAACAGATGACAATGAAAAGCCTCTTCAGCAGTACAGACTACGTACCCAGAATTTCGTCTTATACATTCAGTAACAATTTCCTACTGATACACGCATTAGACTTTCATCCATGTGGCCATATACACAAAAATTTTGTAGATAGAGATTAGAGCATGATTCTGTCTATTTCTTCGCAGATGTGAAATCTGGATATTTTTCTTTACACTGCATTTGTACACATTTTGCCTTGTGCGCCTGTGTCAAGTTTCGCTGAAAAATAAACCTGCCATTTTGAAACAACTCTTTGGCTTGTCTAATCAGTTGCAGATTCCACTTCGATGATAAGAGCTTTCAATTTCGTAACAGCATCTCAACGGTAGAGCGCCGGCTGGCCAGTTCGAAGATTCAGAGTTCGATACATGGTTGGGACAGCAAAGTTCTTTACAATGGCTCCCAAACAAATTAACCCTGTAGGTTAGGGCTATAATGCCAGAGGTTTAAAAGAGACCTTAGTATGACTAGCACGGATTCAGTGCACTCTAGGAGATGGAGCACCGATTTCAAATTAGGAGGATATCGATCAAGCAGGATACTAACCTGGGTAAAAATAGTAGCACCAGGAGGCTAACCTGGGGGGGGGAAGAGCAGGAAGTGATCAGTCAGATTTTCAGTTGCACTCCAATCTGACATTAGAGGGTGGGGAATGCAGAGTCCACTTTGACGGTTAAAGCTTTCAATTTCGTCCCAGTAGCTGAACGGTAGAACGTCGGCTGGCCAGTTTGGAGATTTAGGGTTCGATTCACGGGTGGGACAGCACAGTTTGTTGCTATGTGAGATTTTAAAATATTATTTAAATTGTATTCTGCTCGATTTTAGCTCTTTTTTCAATGAAAAACGTCAGTTTGCCTCTCTAGGTAATATCTCATCACAAAATTACAGAAATAAATTTATGGAACCTTTGAATACCTACAAATTTTTGAAGGAACTAGAGGCCTCTGCCCCCTGCACTTTCCGCTCGCGCAACCCCCATCGGGAAGCGTCGCCTTCTACTCGCTGCGCTCGCTTCATATCTATCTGTTCTAAAAATTCTACTTTCAAAAATATATTTTATATCCTTGCTTATTTTCCGCGAGAGGGAAAAGCAGGGATTTTTCTTAGCCCAGGGAATTTAAAAATTGAATTTCTTGATAATAAGCTCGCTTCGCGGGCTATTTCATGCCAAACTAAAGTTTAAATCGATAAACGATTTATTTCATCATGTTACCTTATTATTTCTCTAAAAATGTACGGAATTTCATATTTTTGTGTGGTATAGTTTTTACGGTACGAGACAAAGAAATCGCTAGACGTGCCGATACGAAAAAAAGTTCACTTCAGAAGTGCATAAAAAGTGAAATATCTCAAAAATTACATCGAAATTAAAACATGGGGCTCCGTCCTGCAAAAATTCACCCATGTATCTGCCTGCAAAAATTCGTGGTCCTGCTATTGTTAATCTATCCAGAACGCGAACTCCCAGCTCAAATATTTTGCCTGTGACTTTGACATTAAATATTTCTTAAACTACAATATATATAAAAAACTGTTTAAGTCAGCATATTTCTCAAAACTTTTTCTACAAGTGTACCAAATTTCATATTTTTATATGCAATAGTTTTTGCGATATGATCTGGAGAAACGAGAAATTTGTCAAACGAGAAAAACAGCGACGGCGGCGGCTACATTTTTTAATATAGAGAAATATCCTTGACTTATTTTGCATTTTGATTGTTATGAGATGCTTGTAGAGAAAGTGGATTTTTATCTTATGAAAATATTTCATTTGCAGTCTTTTTAGTTGCAATCATGTAATGAATATTTTTAGTATTATAGTTTTCATTTGATCCATGAACTACACTTTTCTTATAAGCTTTTAATATTAAATCTTCCTAAATGAACAAATCCGTATTTTTTGATAAATGTCTCTCCTGTGATATTTTTTTGGCAGATTAGGGAGCATTCCGATATTGTTTTTTTTCACCTATCGCTATTATTACAGTTCTTTGTTCATAATCCATTTTCTCCCATCGCTGCGCCTTATTTCAATACTACCCGTTTCGTTAAACTTCTTTTATTTCCTTTCAGTCAATATCTTTCGACACATTTAAATGCTTCAAATTTCTAAAAAAAATCCACAATTCATCTCGTCTTTTCAAATGCAAATGCATTATTATATACCAATTTGCATCTATATTGATTATCGCAAAGAAAAAACGCAATTTTAAAATATTAACCAAAATTCATTTTTAAGTAGCTTGCAAGGTGGGTATTTTTTCAGGTTTTTTCTTTGAATTTTGCAAGAAAAATTAAAAAAAATTAGTATTGTTAGTCCAATTAATTACAATTATAACGTATTACCCTTTCACTTTAAAGGGCTTAAAAAATATTTTCATTGATACCATACTCCATGCAATATACCTCCGGCCCCCAAAATGAGGCTAATGAACACGAAAATTGTATAGAGGCTATTTTTCGCAACAACGATTGAAACTATTAAGTTTCGCGATCATAGAGACATAGCTAACCAGTTTTACATATGAGTATGTCCAATTTTGTTCTGCCCTGCCCAAAGTCCGATATAAAGTTTCGAGAAAATCCATTAATTTTTGTGGCAACTATTTTGTGGCAACTATTTTGTGGCAACTTATACTAACAACTTTTGTGGCAACTACACAAAAAAACGATCATATACAAACAAACGGACATCAGTCCAAAATATAATCAAAACGTATTTAGGAAATCCTAAATCAGATACTGCCATCAAAATCCGAAATTGAATTTTTTTTTATGTAAACAACACTTTCTCCATATTAATACTTTATTAATCTACTATATTATATTAATACTTCATTATAAAAACAATACTATATTATACTATACACGGTGTCCAGTGCTATCGGTGACTGATGACTATTACCTCAACCGTTAGTCACAGAGATACACTTCCAATTGCAAAAATATTTTATATTTTAAAATCTATTATCTTAGAAACAGAGTTAAATCAATAAATGCATTTCTGAAAGAAATTAGAAATATAAATTTTTATACAGTCCCATGGTCGTACCAATTATATTTAGGAAAATCATCCTCATACAATTTTCTGCAAAATTAAAAAAAATCATCCTTTCACGACCAAAATTGACCAACTTATAGCTGTTCAAATTTGGAGCACTTTTTGTGCTGAGAAATGGTCAACACGGTCCCTGATTGGTTGGTTGCCTGGAGAAATGGCCAATACGGTCCCTGATTGGTTGGTTGCCGGAAACGGGACATTTTTATGCGTGGAAAAGCGACTTAAGTCATGAAGTTTAATGCTTCATAACTCGGTGCATTTTGGTCGTAAATGGAAGATTTTTTTTTATTTTGTATGGAATTGCATGAGGATGATTTTCTTAAATATAATTGATAGGACAGGGGACCGTATAAAAATTTATATTTCGAATTTCTCTTAGAAATATATTTATGTATCTTCAGAAATATATTTCGTATTTCTTTGAGAAATTGATTTAAACTGTTTCTAAGATAATACGCATTAAAAATTAAAACAATTTTTGCAATTGGAAGTGTATCTCTGTGACCAACGGTTGAGGAAATAGCCATTGGACACCGATAATTCTGGACACCCTGTTTTATAGTATACTATATAAATGCTGTATTATAAAAGTAAAGATATCGATGAGGTGTTTTCTTTTGGGAATCGTGGTACATTCTGTGACAAATTTCATGGCTGTGAGTCGCTTAGAGTTTTCGCTACAGTAGACACAGACATACATATATTATATTTTATTATTATAGATATAACATTCAGCTGCTTTCATTTCATTAGCAGTCCCATCTAATTACTTTCCCCGCAATACATGGCATAATCTATAGGGAAAGTATGGGAATCATACCGAAAATCACAACTCGAGTTTTTAACGGATCTATACGTTTCGAGACCTCTAGAATGCGAAAAAAATATTTTTAGCGTAACGTCTGTGTATGTGTCTGTATGTGTGTCTGTCTGTCTGTGCAATGTATGAATCAACTCTAACTAAAAAACTAATCGACCGAATTTCATAAAATTTGGTATGTAAGTCACTTGGGCAAGACTCTGGTGCTGATTTGTTTTGGGTAGGATTTGTAAAAACAGAACCCGCCTTTTTATGCGAAATGACCCTCAAAAATTTCATCTATCCACCCTAGCTGAAATACTAATTGACCAAATTTCACAAAATTTGGTAGATAAGTTACTTGTAAGATGATCTGTTGCAGATTAGATTTTGGTATGATTCGGAAAAGAACAACCTGCTTTTTTTTACGAAATGGCCCTCAAAAATTTCATGTATCCACCCTAGCTAAAATACTAATTGACCAAATTTCACAAAATTTAGTAGATAAGTTGCTTGTGGGACACTCTGGTGCTGAATAGATTTTGGTACGATTCGGAAAAAAACAACCTGCCTTTTTTTTACGAAATGGCCCGCAGAAATCGCCAAAATCTTTAAAAAAAAAAAAAGACTACGTATGCTAAAATGTATCAATTAAATTCTTGTTTTATACGCAATTTCTGACGAGGAAAAGAATATAACACACGCCATTATACTATAGGACTAACCGTTCTCAAGATATTTGAGATTTCTTGCATTTTTGTTACGCCGCTATCGGGAAAAATGCCCAATTACGAAATAAAAACAAAAATTGAATTAAAAATGTAAATTTGGTGTTATTTGGTGCAATTAAACTCAATCTAATGAATTATTAAAGACATAAAAAAGTATAAATTTGAGTTTATTGGGAAAGTCATGTGCTGCCCACATCAGATTTTTTTCTATTACTCTCCGTTTCACCAGAATTGACAGTTTTATTCAAGCTGAACGAACAATAAACTTCCAATAGCTTAAACGATAAGCTGCAATTAAAACAATGCTTAAATGTTCCTCCAGAGCGGACAAGATAATTTGAAATATCACAATGTATGCAAGACATAGGATTTAACACATGTTTACATTGGAATTAAAAGTATAAACCTGCCTTTACTTTTATAACTACATTATGATATTTCAAGGTAAAGCAGTAGCAAGTTTAATGGCCGTTTGAATGTTTTTCTATCGTATTAAGATGTATAAATACGACCAAAAATGGCAGATTTCGTAGTTAAAAATATTCTCGCTTTCGATTTGTAGCTATGAAACACATTAAATTATACTTAATGCTCAGTTTAGCATATAGCAAACATTTTTCTCACATTTTATTGCTACAAGAACGTTTTGCTTGGTTTAACGGATTTAACAGTTATAATTTGATGTTGGATATTTTTACTTTCCTTAAAATACGTAGTAATGCATAGGGAAAATATTGGAATCGCGTCGAAAATCCCAATTCGTTTTTAACATTTTACAACATAGTTGAAAAATGTTTATGACTTTGTTGATTCTGTCTGTCTGTCCGTTAGCACGATAACTGCCGTAAGAATGACTTTATCAAAATGAAATTTTAGTATGTTGTTCAGACGGTCTGTGGGACCTATGGGATTATAAATGAATAATATCACCCAATTAGATTTGGATTGAACCCGGGTTGAAAAGATGAAATACATTGAAACCTAGGAACCTAATTTTTCAAAAAAATTTTAAGCGAATTTAAAATTCACAAATTACTTCGAAAGTTTTAGGAAATATACTACTCTATTTTTCATTTATTAGAACTCAAATGTAAGCTACCAGGTTGTATGTGCCGTTCGGCACCCGTTCTGTGGAACATTTTTATTTCTGACGACGTTTATTTTAAAGACTCAGTCTTTGCTCCCTCTTGCAGTCGTCCAAGCTAATTAAAATCATTCAAACGACATATATTTATGAATGCCACACTTAATTGTTTCTTGCTTTCGCTTCTAAGTTTGTTACTTTCCTTATATACGTACATAATGTATAAGGAAATTGTGACGGGGTCGAAAATTCAAATTCGAGTTTTCGACGGGAGAGCACGTTTCAAGCATCCCTGATCACGAATCGAACATTTTTGAGGTGATGTCTGTGTGTGTGTGTGAAAGTATGTGTGTGTGTGTGTGTGTCAGTGAGTCTGTGGAGATGATATCTCACGAACGAATGACGCAATTTGAATGAAATTTGACACAAAAATCATTCGTGAATACTGGAAGCTTATTGATTTTAAACGGAATCGAATATTCAGAACCCCCCCTTAATTTTCAAGTGAAATTTTGAAAAAATCATCAAAAAATCAAAACCTTTAATAAAGTTATGCAAATAGACATTTCTTACGTAATTTTTCCTTAGAAAACGATTGCATAAACTTTAGAACGCTAGCATATACCGTTGTCGAGATATTTCACATTTTTCAAATAAATTTATCAAAAAATCCCATAAATCAAAAAAAAAAATATTAACTTTTGAGAAACATGTTCACTTTTGTTATGTAATATCATGCGATAAATTTGGTGATATCATTGTCGTGGATCTAGCTCGTTCCGTTCATGAGAAAAGATACTTTGAGTAATACTTTTTAATCTGAACGCCAATAGTCATTTATCTGTTATAAGAATAACTTATTTCTCCCTCCATAACGCTTGGCGAGATTTTGGCGACGAATTTGGCGGAATGTCGCCAACTTGGCGACTTTTTAAAATGTTACCAAATTAACGAAAATCTCGCCAAATGGATAAAAATGACGCTAAATCATTAAAAATGACGACTAATTGAGGAAAATTCAGTATCTTGGAAAGAATATAAATATCTACTATAAGAATAACCTATTTTTTACTGTGAATGTAGTAAATTCATTGCATTATATAAGGAGAATCATGTGCTGCCCATATCAGATTTTGTAGTCTTGTTAACATAAACCATTGACTTGTTGTGTCTTCAGATCGAATCTAGATGTTTTGAACTCTTGTCTGCTATTTATTGTAATCTCAACTAATTTCCACAGTGTTTCGTGGTCTGACAAAATCCTACGGCATTTAAGTAATCTTATTGTTCCAACCTGTTGGCGTACTTTCTTCTAATGAAGAACCGAGTCATCGTTTCTTTAAATGATATACTGACTATATGTCGTGTGTTCGATTTAGATGAGTGAAGAACGCTTCCACTGTTTTTGGGTAAATTGTCGATGTTTTTGTGCTGATCTATCCTATTCAAGATGATTTTCATCTATGTTATGGGGTGTGCTGAGGTGTGGGCGATCTAGCTTGATAGGCTGAAAGGTTTATTCCCACTTCATCTCTTCCCATTTCGTCCCTTGCGCTACCCTTTTTTAAAATAGTTGCATTTCATCCCTTATCCAATGTACACCTGTTTCTCACCCTTTCTCCCAACTGAGAAGGGTGCAAATGACTCCCTTAGGGGATGAGTTCCAAAGAGCTCCGAGAACAAATTAAAAATATTGCTTGTAAATATGTTGTTTGGCGTTATTTAAATATATTTAAATAATTTAGATAGAGTAAATCCTGTCTTGTCAGATATCCCTATGAAATGGATACTTATAATTGTTTTGTAGTACCATGAATATATATGTTTATATCGTGGTTGTTGTGCAAACCCTTAATTGACGAACAGAATCCAAAACTTTTTAACCTATCACTTTCTCTAGTATTGTAATGTACTCTCTAGTAGCAAAAGTATTATAACTTAGTCAAACATTATAATTCCAATTTTTGACCGCTTTACAAGTTTGAATTTCAATATAACGTTTTTAGGGTCATATATTTGTATATAGTAAGTGTGTACAGTAGCATAAGCAAAGGGGGGGGGGTTAAGTGTCATACCTCTTCCTGCTTGAAAAATTACATAAACGAAATTTAGTATTTTCAACATCCCAAGATCCTGGCTATGTGTATGTGTGTGTAAAGGCCTTACAAAAGGCCTTTACACACACATACACATGTCCTGGCTATGTCTATGGCCTTTACACACACATAGACATAGCCAGGACACCTTTACACACACATAGACATACGTAAAGGCCGTGTGTCAAAAATTCAGTTTCACTTTCACCCCACCCGACAGAGTCAATGCTTAAACCCGGCCCGAGCTCGAAGAACTTTACAGGTGTAGAACCCGAGCCTGGCCCAGCTATGTTCAAAGACCATTTATATTCAAATGTGCTAAACATCTGAACTTGAAAGGTTTGAAAAACGCAGAATTTTTTTAAAAACACAACCCACCCGAATTTTATTGAGCTTTGTTGGGTTTTAGTGGGTATTTTCCAGAAACTCTAAAACTTTGATTTCCTCATATATGTTGTACCTAAATTGATCATTTACTAGTGAAAGCTGGGGAACATTTGTGGAAAATGTTGAGTGTAAAGTTGTAAAAGTAATTAATAATGTAACTAGTTTTCAAAATATTCTTCAAACTCAGACCAAGTTCGGGAACTGGAACTTGCGAGCCAAACCAGTAAAAATCTGAAATTTTAGCCCATGCAAATAATTAAAAAAATATTACATCCGATTTTTTTTAGCCATTTTTATACGAAATTCCATATTGAAACTTTTAAATTCAGAAAAGTAAAAAAATAAAGAATTTAGTAGTTATGAAATAATTAAATAATTTAGTAGTTATGAAAAAGAAAACATAATGATGAAATTTTAACATGAAAATGATGAGTTCATATTACTTGATAAAATAACTTAAAAAAATGACCGAAATATTGCGATCAAGATAATTTAGAAATTGCTTATAAATAATTAAACAATAAAACAGAAATATAAATGAATAAAAAATCACCTAAAGTTATCGCTTAAATTAAAAAAAAATTAGTAGCCTGCAGTCTTAATAATATTAAAAGCAAAATTTTATATCAAATGGTCATTCAACTTAGAAATACAAAAAAATGAAATGCCAATATCAAAAAATTTGAAACAAAGAAAATGACACGCAAAATCGGAAATAATTGGTGATTTCAGTAAAAAATAAAACCTGAAAAATTCTAGAATGATCAAGTAGGGAAGGGAATTTAAAATTGCTTCACAAGTATTTAAGTGCTTTAAGGTAAGTGACATTTTTAGGATGTCCTGAAAAACTGAATAAAACAAATTATAAATCAAGAAACTAGATTTCCTATTGAACATTTTGTCGCTTACTATTTACATTTATCTCTTATATTTACAAATATATTTCGAGTGAAAATAAGCAAAGTGAAGCAAATCATTGCTCGGACAAAAACTGTGATCTTTTCAAAAAAATATTTAAATATTGAAATCATTTTATATAATCATAATGTGCACTATATTTTCCTTTTCAACAAAATAAGTAAAAAAATTGTTTACATATTTAACTAATAGGTTTGGAGATATAAACGTCCAAAGGATTTATATTTATCGTACAGCTTCGATTAAGATATCTAGTATTTTAACAATAAAAACTATAATACTGTTCTGGAGTAATATAATCTCATAAAATAAAGCTGCACAATTTAATGTCCAAAGAAAATAATGTTGAGCTTTTTTATCACTTATCAATTATTAATGTTATGACAATTAGCTAATTCTTTAAAATAATATGTCACTCATGGCATTTTTGAAAGAACTCTGAACGTTTCTTTGAGACAGAGGTACATTTGTTTGTAATGAAAAACTGACCTAAATGTCAAAGATATTGTCGAATCGAAGGCAGATTGGGAAATTGCAAGTAAATTATTCTAAATAGAAATGAAAAATGTTTGTTCGGACAATTAGAAAAATATGTCAATGATTGTTAACCACCTTCGTGAGAAAAAATTTCAAGTTGTTCATTTTTCGAGATTTTCATTCTATGTTGTCTTCATTAGCAATATTAACAATAAAAAAAAATTATGGGACCTACCCATCAGTCATTTTAAATAGGGTGCAGTGTACGCGACCTTCATTTTACTACACTAAATATTGAGTTTTGAATAGCGAGAATAGAGAACTTCCTTTTTGGAGCTTTAATTTAATTATTGTAATAGAATGTTTTGAATAACAATGTCATTTAGAATTCTGTAGGAATGTGCACCTGATGGTAAATTTTAAGTTTCTTTATAATGTATTTTCAATACGAAAACGGGAATACTGCTAGTTATGTATAAAATAGATATAGACGAACATAGATCTTCTCAAAGGGAAATTATCTTTACTGTATATTTTTTTAACAAAGTAAAGTCATTCCAAATGGAACGGCCGCAAGGGGAACAAATCTCAATCCCTCCGGCGAGGAGGGCTGTGAAGAGAAGAGACTATTGGGGAACGCACACAGTTTTCCCCTCTACCAACAGGTGAGGACCTCAAGGTAATTAGGAGGGGTGCAGACAGGACGAAATGGGAATAATAAGAGACGCAGGATAAAATGGGAAGAGATGAAATGGGACATCACCGGCTGAAATGGATTTATTTCCTCGTTCTTTGCGATTGGACTTTTGCGGTTTCACCTTGTGTTTATCTGCTGGGATCAGTTTATGCATCCACTGTGTTCCGTGACGGTTTTTTACAAAAGGATGATATATTCCAAAACCTTAATTTATCATTTTTATTTTAAGATATTTTATATTCTATTTAGGTAAGGGTAATAAGACCCCTTATAAATTCGAGGTCTCTTGAACATGGGTTATTACTTTCCTTATATACATAATGTATAAGGAAAGTATTGTGACGGGATCGAAAATTCGAATTCCAGATTTCGACGGAAGAGAAGGTTTCAAGCATCCCTGATCAGGTATCAAACATTTTTGAGGTGATGTCTGTGTGTGTGTGTGTCAGTGAGACTATGCAGACGATATCTCACGAACGAATAAAGCGATTCGAATGAAATTTGGTACAAAAATCACAATCCTAGAATACTGGAAGCCTATTGATTTCAAACGCAATCGAATGTTCCGATCCTCCCTAAATTTTCGAGTGAAATTTTGAAAAAATCATTAAAAAATCAAAACCTTTAATAAAGTTACGCAAATAGGCATTTCTTATGTAATTTTTCCTTAGAAAACGATTGACATAATCTTTAGAACGCTAGCATGAAACGTTCTCGAGATATTGCACATTTTTCAAATAAATTTATCAAAAAATCCCATAAATTAAAAAAAAATATTAAGTGTTGAGAAACATGTTCACTTTTCATATGTAATATCATGCGATAAATTGGGTGACTTCATTCTCGTGGATCTAGCTCGTTCTAATCATGAGAAAAGATACTTTGAATAATACTTTTGTATTTGAACGCCAATAGTCATTTATCTGCTATAAGAATAACGTATTTCTCCGCCTATAACGCTTGGCGAGATTTTGGCGACGAGTTTGGCGATATGTCGCCAACTTGGCGACTTTTTTAAACGTTGCCAAATTAACGAAAATCTCGCCAAATGGATTAAATTGTCGCTAAATCAATAAAAACGACGACTAATTATCGAAAATTCAATGTCTTCGAACGAATATCAGTATCTACTATAAGCAAAACCTATTTTTTTACTGTAAAAGTAGTAAGTTTATTGCATTATATAAGGGAAGTCATGTGTTGACCACATCAGATTTTTATGTTTTATTATTCAACTAATGTTATTATCATTATTTTTTGACTATTAATTGGTTATTTAACTTTTAATTAGATTATTATTAAAGTTCTAAATTTCTTTTCTGGCTAAATGATGTTCTTTTCCTAGTAGCTTTTAATATTGGTCCAGTTTTGGACCAATATTGTATATCTTGGCATTACATTGCATATATATCCAATATAATTTAAATTTTGGGCAAATGTTGGGGTTACATTGCCCTCCTATATTGGCTAAATATTTTCATTACAATGTTACGTCAATATTGGTGTTACATTGGAAATATTTACAATGAAATATCTTCCCAATATTTTAAGCCAATATTATGATAATTCCGTCAAATATCCACACTTTATAATGATCCAATATTTCCAATAATGTCTGCAAATAATGGATTGCTTCTAGGGTTTCTAAATATTCGTTTGGCAAATTATTCTATACTACTTTGATATTTTATATTAGTTATTTAATATATTGTTTTCTTTAACTTTTAATAATTGTATTTGTACCACAGCTATACTTTCGGTCATTTGTTATGTAAGATGTTAAATTGTTTGATTAATGAGATGGGTACTTTAAAAGTGAT
Organism: Amaurobius ferox; assembly: GCA_951213105.1. Classification (NCBI taxonomy): domain Eukaryota; kingdom Metazoa; phylum Arthropoda; class Arachnida; order Araneae; family Amaurobiidae; genus Amaurobius; species Amaurobius ferox. The sequence continues at coordinate 30,375,311 of OX578154.1, forward strand.
GTTAAATTTTTTATAAACATTAGACTTGTGCTGACTTTCTTTTATTGGGTATTTTTACTTCAGAAATTTCCATTCTAATGTTTTGTAGGTTTACATATTTGTAATTATAGGGAATACTGGTCAGTAGGCGTAAATCTTTACGTATTACTTTCCTTATATACATAATGTATAAGGAAAGTATTGTGACGGGATCGAAAAGTCGAATTCGAGTTTTCGACGGGAGAGCACATTTCAAGCATCCCTGATCACGAATCAAACATTTTTGAGGTGATGTCTGTGTGTGTGTGTCAGTGAGTCTGTGGAGACAATATCTCACGAACAAATAGAACGCTTTGAATGAAATTTGGTACAAAAATCACAATCCGTGAATACTGGAAGCTTATTTTAAAACGTAATCGAATGTCCAGAACCCCCCCTAAATTTTAGAGTGAAATTTTGAAAAAAATCATCAAAAAATCAAAACCTTTAATAAAGTTACACCAATCGCCATTTCTTATGTAATTTTTCCTTAGAAAACGATTGACATAAACTTTAGAACGCTAGAATGAACCGTTCTCGAGGTATTGAACATTTTAAAAATATATTTATCAAAAAATCCCTTAAATTAAAAAAAAATATTAACTGTTAAGAAAAGTGTTCACTTTTCATATGTAATAACATGCGATAAATTTGGTGACATCATTCTCGTGGATCTAGCTCGTTCCATTTATGAAAAATATACTTTGTGTAATACTTTTGTATTTGAACGCCAATAGTTATTTATCTGCTATAAAAATAACTTATTTCTCCGTCCATAACGCTTGGTGAGATTTTGGCGCCGAATTTCCTGTAATGCCGCTAACTTGCCGACTTTTTTTAATGTTGCCAAATTAACGAAAATCTCGCCAAATGGATAAAAATACTTTAAATCAATAAAAATTACGACTAATTGACGAAAATTCAATATCATGGAAATAATATAAATTTCTATTATAAGAAGAACTTATTTTTTTATTGTAAAAGTAGTAAATTCATTGCACTATAAGGAAAGTCATGTGCTGCCCACATCAGATTTTTTTAGAATGTTGTAAGGAACTTTACAAGTTTTATGAATATTTTTATTAAATTTAGGAGATCATAGAATTTTTTTCAGAATTTGGAGATCATAGATTTCCGAAAAGACTACAGTTTATTAAAAATGTAACATCATTTTTAAAATATTTAAAAATTTTCATCTCATTAAACAAACAATTTAACATCTTCAATAAACAAATAACCGAAAATATAGTGGTTATAAAAGTACAATTATTAAAAGTTAGAGAAAAGAATATATTAAATAATTAACCTAAGATATCAAAGTAATATAGCATAATTTGCCAAACGATAATTTAGAATGAGAAGGAACATCATTTATGCAGAATGGAAATTTGGAGCATTAATAAACAAGCCAATTAAAAGTAATAACCCAATCATCAGTTAAATGACAATAATGATAATATTAGTTAAAAAATAAAACATATTAAAAACCATTAATATTTATATGTAAAAGGGGTCTTACGCTTGCCCAATTGTAATATAAAATATTTAAAAGCAAAACTGATAGAATAAGGTTTGGAATAGAGATGTAGAGAACCGTCACGGTGCACACTGGGTGTAAAACAGATAGCAAGAGATAATTACAAGATGGAACAGTAAAAGTCCAATTGCAAAAAAAAGGAGAAAACAATCCACTGCTGTCCATCAAGCTAGACCGCCCACACCTCAGCACACCCCATTACATAAGTGAAAATCATCTTGAACAGGATAGATCAACACAAAAGCATCGACTATTGTACTCCAAATCAGTGGAAGCGTTTCTTCCATCATCTGAATCGGATACATGACATATAGTCCGTATATCATTTACGGAAACGATGACTCGTTTTCTCATTAAAAGAATGTACACCAACAGCTTAGAACAGTAAGATTACTCAATTGAAGATTGGACTTTGGCAGACGACAAATTAATTTAGATTACAAGAAATAACAGACATGAGTTCCAAACATCTCCATTCGATCTTACGACACAACAAATTGCTGGCTCGTGTAAGTAAGACTAAACAAACTTAGGGGGCAAAACAGGATTCAACGAAGTGAGGCATTCATAAACATATGTCGTTCGAAAGGTTTTAATTAGCTTGAACGACTTAGACAGAACAAAGGTAGAGCATTTAAAATAAACATACTCAAGAATAAGAATGTTCCACAGAACACGTGCCGAAAGGCACATAGAACCCAATAGGTTACGTTTTCAGTTCTAATCAATGAAAAAGAGCGAAAAAAGCTTATTATATAAAGTCGTTGCCACAAATCGTAAATAAAACTATCGAGAAACGAGAAAATAATTAATGACAGACGATTTTAATAATACTGTCAGCCAATCCAAACTTTTAATTTTTAAAGAAGAAAACAGCGAATTTTGGAGGCAGACGTAAACGTAAACAAATGAAGTTAAATGATTTAGAGTAATCAAATTCGGCAATACTTTAACAAGAAAGATCAATCATGTATAAAGCATTGATTAAGAAGCAATTCCCAACTGAAATGAAATTTTATTTAAACATCTCTTAAATGCGATACATTAAGCTCTGATATATTTTAAATTATCACATAACTATGTTTGAATTTACTATGTTTGAAAACTTTAAACTTCATGGAAAAAATTAACTTTATTCAAATGACGTCATCGAAATATAAAACTCCTGGCTCTATATGTAAAAGCAATGAATATTTCACTCATATCACTTTTATTCCAGACTTCAAAACTACAGAATTTTTTTTGAAAAAAAAATTAACAATTTGTATACAACTCATCTTGCAATCACTTGTTTACATTTTGCATCTATTAAAATTAGGCTACATCGTAGAAATAATCAAAGTTTGATGATCATTTAAACTCAAATATATTGTAATTGCCTTGGCGCAGTATATAGATGCACAGAAAATACGTAAAAGTAAAGCGGTTTTAGAACGGATGCAACACTAAATATAAATTTAAAAGAACTTTAAAAATCACGATTTTTGCACTGGGAAAACAAAGATGGATGCCATATTTTATTTTGAAGTAGGTCACGTAATCTCGTCATATAATATGGGTGTAATTATTATTTTAATTTTTATTTAATAAACTACCGAGTATATTTTACTGAATTTTTTTTTTATATATTTTATAGGATATTTTAAATATTTTCAAAAATTTTCAAAGCAATTTGGGAATTTTAACTTTACTTAAAATGTGTTTGTAAAATTTGGTCTCATACGGTTTAATGTATTTCACTTTTTCTACCCGGGTTCAATCCAAAACTAATTGGGTGATATTATTCATTTCATTCATGTATGTCGCAGACCGTCTGAGCAACATACTAAAATTTCATTTTAATAAAGTCATTTTTACGGCAGTTATCATGCGAACGGGCAGACAGACAGACAGAATGAGCAAAATCATAAACACTATTCAACTATGTTGGAAAGTGTTAAAAAAGTAAAGTAATTGAAACATGAAGAAATAAAAAATGCGTAAATATATATTAACAAGAAAGATCAATCACGCATAAAGCATTGATTATGTGAAGCACTTTCCAACTCTAATTTTATTTAAACATCTCTGAAATGCTATATATTCAGTGGTAATATTTCTAAAATTATCACAATACTGCAATAATTAATTATGTTTGAATATTTAAAACTTCATAGAAAAAAATGAACTTGACTCAAATGACGTCATCGAAATATAACTCGGCTGGCATTCTGTTGTTGAGATCCAGACCATCCGATTTGCCATAAAAGTGTAAGACAACTGTTTGGACGGCCGGGAAGAACCACCCAATTTAGACCGGAACGCAGTGGGGAGGCATCCACAGGGACCGTACCCTCCTTCCCCTACCATCAACCTCTTGAAAGGGCTTACAGACCCACATGTTTAACGTGATCGTACTCCGCGTGAACACGGCAGCAGTTTTGGCAGCGGAGTAAATCGAACCCCGGCCTACCGAATGCAATTTCCGCGCGCTAACCACTGGGCTACCGTGCCCTAGGCTGGCTCTCTGTGTCAAATCAGCAAATATTTCATTCATACATTTTTATTTCATTCATCACAGTACTACAATAATTTATTCTACTTAAAACTGTAATTTATTGAACTTACTATTACACTTAAAACCATGGAGTTAAAAGTAGTTTAACTCTATGCATAAAACTTCATATCGAAAAAATCTGCCATTAAATTGTGTGCTTTTCTATGTAAAATCAATGACTGTTTCATTCATATCACCTATATTGCAGACTCCAGAACAAAATAATTTTGCGTTAAAGAAATTCAACAATTCTTATACAACTCCTCTTACTGACTAATATGTTTACATTCTCCATAAAGTAGCACCAGGTTTCGTTGTAGAAATAATCAAAGTTTGATGATCATTTAAACTCAAACATATTGTAATAGTGTTGTTTCAGAATACAGATGCACAGAAATTAAGCAAAAATTAAGCTGTTTTAGGACGGATACAACACTAAATATAAATTAAAAAGAACTTTTAAAATCACAATTTTGGCACAAGATAGAGAGCCGGGGCGCGGTAGCCCATTGGTTAGCGCGCTGGAGTTGCACTCGGTAGGCCCGGGTTCGATTCCAGCCACTGCCAAAACTGCCGCCGTGTTCATGCGGAGTACGATCACGTTAAACATGTGGGTCCGAAAGTCCTTCCGAGAGGTTGGTGGTAGGGGAAGGAGGGTACGGTCCCTGTGGATGCCTCCCCCACTGGGTTCCGGTCTAAATTGCGTGGCACTTCCCGACCGTCCAAACAGTTACCTTACACCTTTCTGGTAGGTCGGACAGTCTGGGTTTCAACAACAACAAGATAGAAAGCATTGATCATTTAAACTCAAATATATTGTAATTGTGTTGTTTTAGAATACAGATGCACAGCAAAATTAAGCAAAAATAAAGAGGTTTTAGGACGGATACAGCACTAAATATAAATTAATAAGAATTTTAAAAATCACGATTTTTACACAAGATGGAAGCCATATTTTATTTTGAAGTGGGTCACGCGATCTATTCATATAGTGGTCACGTAATCTCTTCATGTAATGGTTACGTGATCTCTTCATGTAAAGGGTGTAATTATTATTTTAATTTTTATTTAAAAACTAATGAATATATTTTGCTGAAAATCATAGGATTCAATGTATTTCATTTTTTCAACCTGGGTTCAATCCAAAACTTATTCGCTGATATTATTCATTTAAATTCCCTAAGTCCCACAGACAGTCTGAACAACATACAAAAATTTCACTTTGATAAAGTCATTCTTACTGCAGTTATCGTGCTAACGGACAGACAGACAGAATGGACAAAGACATAAACACTTGCTTGCACACGTGTTAAAAAAGCCACAGACAATAATTTTATTTATGAATTTAACCAAAAATGTTTCGGTGTACGATCACTTTATGACGTGTTCTTTCTCTGTCTCCTTACATTTTTATTTTTATGAAAAACAAGAAAGATCCATCATGCATAAAGCATAGATTATGAAACACTTTGCAACTTCAATGCAATTTTATTTAAACATCTCTAAAATGTGATACATTCCTCGGTAATATTTTTAAAATTATCACAATACTACATTTTTTTTTATATTTGAAAACTTCATCGAAAACAAATGAACTTTATTCAAATGATGTCATCGAAATATAAATCGCCTGACTCTCTCTATAAAAGCAGTATTTCAATCATAAACGTTTTTCTATTCCTTTCATTGATCACAGTACTATAATAATTTATTTTATTTAAAAACTTAAAAACATGGAGGTTTAAGTAATTAAACTCTATGCTTAAAACTTCATTGAAAAAATCGTCTTCTTCTCGGCGTAAAATCAATAAATGTTTTATTTATATCAGCTATAATGCAGACTCCATAAGCTAAATGATTTTGCGTTAAAGAAATGCAGCAATTCTTATACAACTCATTCTACATCTTTTGTTGTTTACACTCTCCATAAGAGAAAATTATGTTTCGTTGTAGAAATAATCAAAGTTTGATGATCATTTAAACTCAAATATATTGTAATTGCGTTGTTTCAGTATGTAGTTACACAGAATTTAAGCAAAAATAAAGCGGATTTAGGACGGATACAACACTTAATATGAATTAAAAAAAACTTCAAAAATCCCGATTTTGACACAAGATGGATGCCATATTTTATATAGAAGTGAGCCACGTGATCTCTTCATATTATATCACGTGATCTCTTCATGTAAAGGGTGTAATTATTATTTTAATTTTTATTTAAAAACTAATGAATATATTTTGCTGAAAATCATAGGATTCAATGTATTTCATTTTTTCAACCTGGGTTCAATCCAAAACTTATTCGCTGATATTATTCATTTAAATTCCCTAAGTCCCACAGACCGTCTGAACAACATACAAAAATTTCACTTTGATAAAGTCATTCTTACTGCAGTTATCGTGCTAACGGACAGACAGACAGAATGGACAAAGACATAAACACTTGCTTGCACACGTGTTAAAAAAGCCACAGACAATAATTTTATTTATGAATTTAACCGAAAATGTTTCGGTGTACGATCACTTTATGACGTGTTCTTTCTCTGTCTCCTTACATTTTTATTTTTATGAGAAACAAGAAAGATCCATCATGCATAAAGCATAGATTATGAAACACTTTGCAACTTCAATGCAATTTTATTTAAACATCTCTAAAATGTGATACATTCCTCGGTAATATTTTTAAAATTATCACAATACTACATTTTTTTTTTATATTTGAAAACTTCATCGAAAACAAATGAACTTTATTCAAATGATGTCATCGAAATATAAATCGCCTTCATATTATATCACGTGATCTCTTCATGTAAAGGGTGTAATTATTATTTTAATTTTTATTTAAAAAACTACCGAATATATTTTGCTGATTTTTTTTCGATTTTTTTAGGATAATTTGAATATTTCCTAAAACTTTCGAAGCAATTTGTAAATTTTAAATTCGCTTAAAAAATGTTTGAAAAATTAGGTCCCATATGATTCAATATGTTTTATTTTTTCAATCCTGACTCAATCCAAAACTAATTGGGTGATGTTATTCATTTATATTTCCATAGGTCCTATAGACCGTCTGAATAACATACTAAAATTTTATTTTAATAAAGTCATTTTTACGATAGTTATTGTGCTGACGGGCAGACAGACAGACAGAATGAGCAAAGTCATAAACACTTTTCAACTATGTTGTAAAGTGTTAAAATGTTAAATAAAACATATAGATATGAATAAATAAATGGATGTAATGATATACATTGTGTACTGAATATCACCTATGGGATATAATAAAAGAAAATTACAACAATTCTCTAATACGATGAAATCATGATGTATAAAGATACAGCCACCTGTCAGGTTAATTTCAAATGTAAGAGAAAATTCTGTAAGAAAGTTGAGAAATTGTAGAATTATCAGAAAAAATCTGTTGTGGGCATCACATGACTTTTCTTCTGACTCGAATTCTTATTCTCTTTCTTTCTTTCCTAATTTATTAAAGTGGGTTTAATTACACAAAATAACATATACATATACTTTTTGCGTAATTACTTGAAATTACACCAAATATGTAGCTCCGATTCAATTTTCGTTTCCAGTTGACGACTGGGCGTATTTTTAAAGGTGATGTTGTAAAAATGCGAAAATAACTTCGATTAAAAGATGTTTGAAATATTGAGTTCCTTAGGATTTAATGCGTTTCACTTTTTCAACCCGGGTTCAATCCAAAACTAATTGGGTGATATTATTCATTTACATTCCCATATGTCCCCACAGACCGTCTCAACAACTTACTAAAATTTTATTTTGATAAAGGCATTTTTACGACAGTTATCGTGCTAACGGACAGACAGACTGACATACAGAATAAACAATGTCATAAACACTTTTCAACTATGTTGTAAAGTGTTGAAAACGAATTGTGATTTTCGACGCGATTCCAATACTTTCCCTATGCATTACTACGTTTTGTAGGGAAAGTAAAAATATCCAACATCAAATTATGGTCGTTAAAGCGGTTAAACCAAGCAAAACGCTCTTGCAGCAAGAAAATGTGAGGAAAATGTTTGCCTAACAATACACTAAAATTTCATTTTGATAAAGTCATTTTTACGCCAGTTATCGTGCGAACGGACAAACAGACAGAACAAACAAAGTCATAAACACTTTTCAATTATGTTGGAAAGTGTTGAAAATGGACAATTCTGAAAAGAGTTAAAAAGCTGAAAAAATAATTTAAAAGAAAAATCACGATAAATTAATAAATTCTGAACAGAAAATAAACTGTAGTATCAAATAAAAGGTAATACAAAGAGAAATAACAGGAATACAAATTAGCTAATTTAAACACATTTATTTTGCTAAAACTAAAAAAAGAAAAAAAATATTTTCTCCATTTAAAAACACTATAACTATGCAATAGAATACTTTTGGAACAGAAAAATATTAAAAGTCTAATTACATGAAACATTGATAACTAAATTTAAGAAAAACCAACAATAATGTGTAAATAAGTCTCCTGAACCCATTTGGACTAACAAATAAAGTTCCTAAAATTAAAATATTAGTTGCAACCCAACATTATGTATGTGGGGAAAGTAAAAATTCCTCTACTGACGACCCATTAATCTGTGCCACCCAATCAAAACGCAGGAAACGTGTCAAGTTACGCTAATTATCGGTCTAACATTAATTGATCTATTTCTTGTGTCATTTATATGATCTGTGCAACTCGAATGCTTCCAGAATAAAAAAAATGATAATTTTAAGCTGCTCATTTTACACACAGCTTAGGACAAAGACAACAAGAAACACAAACAGTCACATCCAATAATTTATTCCAGTCATGCATCTTTCTTTGCAACTTAGTTTATTTCGACAGAAGACGATACAGAATACTTAAACAGTTTAGAATAAAACGCAATACAGTAATTTTCGCCATCTTGGATGTTTAGTTTTCGCGAATAGGTAAAGGATTTGTAATTAGATGAATATTGATTTTCGGAATGTGGTTGACCTAAAATGTTATCTTTCGATTACTCGTTTAACCGAAAATATTATATTTCGATTATCCTTTAACCAAAGATATTATCTTCCGATTAGCCTTTAACCGAAAATATTAACTTTCGATTTACTATTAAATGAAAATATTTTCTCTAATTAACTGTTTAACCGAAAATATTATCTTTCGATTAACCTTTAACAGAAAATAATATCTTCCGATTTACCTTTAAATGAAAATATTTTCTTTGATTAAGTGTTTAACCGGAAATGTTATTTTTCGATTAACGGAAAATATTACATTTCGATTACCCATTATACCGAAAATTTTATCTTTCGATTAATCGTTTAGCCGAAAATATAATATTTCGATTAAACATTTCACCGAAAATATTATCTTTCGATTAACTTTTAAACGAAAATATCAACATTCGATTGATCGTTTAACCGAAAATATTATATTTCGATTCATTGTTAAACCAAATATATTACCTTTCGAATAACCAGAAAAAAACTAACTGGCTAGGCTACGGAAATAGGATTTTTACATTTTTGAATTTAAATTTGAATTTTTTTTCCGTCTGTCCGCCAGTAACACAGCAAAAAACACCAAGTTGATTTTTACAAAATTTAAAGCGTAGAACCTAGAAATATAAAATTCATGGCAAGTCAAAATAAAATTTGTTATAATAATAATAAAAAATATATTTATATATATTAAATCATATTTTTCCTAATTCCCTTATTTAAAAATATATATATAGTTATTTTTAATGCTGTTTTTATATAACTAAAATTGTGCCGTTAGATTCATATATGTTTAGAGTATAATCAAAATTTATTTTAACATACATTTTTACAAAAAAAAATAATATATTTAATAGTCTGTTGTATGCATAAAAATTGTTATGGTAAATGAAATTTAAAAAAATTCTATAATCTTGTATACGTAGATAAAAGAAAAACACAATAAGAAAGAAGGGAAGTTTTTGAGTTTCTTGTCACTTTTTGTAATATTATTGATGTAAAAACAATTTTTTATATTCGTATATCCTCTCTAATTAATATAAAGATCGTCCTGTATTTTGTGTTTGCATATGAACCTACGCAAAGTTTACGGCGGTCCTGTATTCTATAAGTTAAACAAATTAAAAATATTGAGAATCATGTTTAATTATAGAAAATTAGCATTATTTAGAAATATCTTCAATATTCAATTGCGAATAGCCGAGACGTATCAGTTGCGTAAATGGCCACGCCCACATTTGACCACTCCCATTTTCAGCATTCCGTTTATTCTTAGTGTATTAAATAGTGTTTATTTGCAATAAATATGACAGACGAGACTACATTTTTTATCAGTTTCATCCTAAATCCCAATTTTCGAAAATGTTAAAATAACTAAGGTAATACAATTTCTGTATTTTTCCTAAGTAAACATTTTCATCTTCAGCCATTTGGACAGCATTTAGTTAAGCCCAAAAATCATGATATCGTTCTATCTTCTCACAGAGCATAAGGTTATAGAAAAATTAAATGTGAAAGATTTTGACGTACTGTCCACATGTGTCGATAATATTTAATAAAAACTATTTTATATGACGACTGATTTTGATCTAGAGTCAACAAGAAAACTGAATCCAGACGCTAAGCCTATTACAACAGTATCATCTATCATTACGAAAATGGCTGTGCCTATATTTGTCCACTCCCATTTTCCGTAGTCGGAGTATTCTTGTGGTATTGAAATAGTTTTTTCCTTCTTTTAAACAATGGCCAGGCACTTGATACGCCTATACATCATTCGCCTATACATCGTCTATACATCGGCCAGAATCGTGAAACATTTAGCCGTCACATGACGTTGATGTTGCGAAACAGTTGGGACGGATCAAGTCGCGCCAAACAACACAACTTCCATGTCCGCAGTTGGGACGCGAACCCAAAACCCGGCAGCCGAGCGTGCCTTTGAACGCTTAGCCATTGCTTCGCGATATTGAAATAGTATTTATTTGCAATAAATATGATAGATGGGAGTACATTTTTAATCAGTTTTATTCTAAGTCACGATTTCTGCAGCTGCTAAAATAGCCAAGGAAAAAACAGAAAATATATTAACTAGCTAAACATTTTCATCTTAGGCCATTTGGACAGCGCTTAGTTAAGCCCAAAGCAGATGACATTTGTCTCCTCCTAAAGTATGAGATTATAGAAAAATTAAATGTAAATATTTTTTGGTACAGTTCATATGTACCTATAATATTCTTAAAATATATTTTATATAATAAACAGTTTCATTTAAGCATAAATGCACTGTAAAATGATAAATGTAGAAATCTGAGTCTTAATACAGACTCTAGAAATGTGAAATACGTAGAATAAATGTCGAACGGTTTGCATATGAAACCCTGGCAAAGTTAACGACGGTCCTTTTTCCTTAAAGAAGTTAACACTAGAACGATGGCAGCGATGATTTTGACAGCATAACTGCTTTGAAAAACGATTCCTCCAGAACGGCCAATCCCAGCCCATTGACATTTTATGATTTTTCTTATTTTTACTTTCCTTATATATATAATATATAAGGAAAGTATTGTGACTGGGTCGAAAATTCGAATTCGAGTTTCCGACAGGAGAACATGTTTCAAGAATCCCTGAACACGAATCGAAGATTTATGAGGTGATGTCTGTGTGTGTGTGTGTCAGTGAGTCTGTGGAGACGATATCGCACGAACGAATGGAGCGATTCGAATGAAATTTGGTACAAAAATCACAATCAATGAATACTGGAAGCCTATTGTTTTAAAACACAATTGAATGTCCAGAACCCCCTAAATTTTCGAGTGAAATTTTAAAAAAATCATCAAAAAATCAAAACCTTTTATAAAGTTACGCAAATAGACATTTCTTATGTAATTTTTCCTTAGAAAACTATTCACATAAACTGTAGAATGTTGCATGAACCTTTCTCGAGATATTGCAACATTTTTCACATAAATTTATCAAAGAAATCCCATAAATTAAATAAAAATATTAACTGTTGAGAAAAATGTTTACTGTTTATTTGTAATATCATGCGATAAATTTACTGACATCATTCTCGTGGATCTAACTCGTTCCATTCACGAGAAAAGATACTCTGAATAATACTTTTGTATTCGAACGTCAGTAGTGATTTTTCTACTGTAAGAAAACTTATTTCTCCTTCTATAACTCTTGACGAGGTTTTGACGACGAATTTAGCGGAATGTCGCCAACTTGGCGACATCTTTAAATATTGCCAAATTAACAAAAATTTTGCCAAATGGTTTAAAATGACGCTAAATCAATGAAAATAACTAATTGAAGAAAATTCAATATCTTTGTAAGAATATAGGTATCTACTATAATAATAATAATTTTTTAAACTGTAAAAGTAGTAAATTCATTGCATTATATAAGGAAAGTCATGTGTTGCCCACATCAGATTTTTTTTTATTTTATGCTTCATCCCGATTCCGTGACGCCATCTCTGAAGCTGGGGAGATAGAAACCTACGGTTGGTAGAATGCATCGTTTTTTGATAGTAAGTCTGATAACTTCATTAACGATAAATCTAGAACTATATACTTTTTTTTTTCTTGTAAATTTGAGAGAATAAAATATATTCGAAATTTTACATTTTCTAAAACACGGCCTCATAGGACACAATCTGACAGAATTGACATAACAGGGAATATTTGGGGCTCGATAATAACGACATTTAGTTTCAATTATTGTAGTGAAAATAAACCGCAATAAAAAAAAATCTGATGTGGGCAGCACATGGCTTTCCCTGCAGACTTATATCTACGTTCTCTTTATTTTAATTAAATTTAATTCACTTTTAATTCAATTTTCGTTCTCATTTGCTAACTGGACTTATATTCAAAGGTGGCGTAGAGAAAATACGAAAAAACTAAAATACCTCGAGAACGGCTAGTCCTAGTGTTGTTGAGACCCAGACCGTCCGACCTACCAGAAAGGTGTTGTTGTTGAGACCCAGACCGTCCGACCTACCAGAAAGGTGTAAGGTAACTGTTTGGACGGCCGGGAAGTGCCACCCAATTTAGACCGGAACCCAGTGGGGGAGGCATCCACAGGGACCGTACCCTCCTTCCCCTACCACCAACCTCTCGGAAGGACTTACGGACCCACATGGTTAACGTGATCGTACTCCGCGTGAACACGGCGGCAGTTTTTGGCAGTGCCTGGAATCGAACCCGGGCCTACCGAGTGCAACTCCAGCGCGCTAACCAATGGGCTACCGCGCCCTACCAGAAAGGTGTAAGGTAACTGTATGGACGGCCGGGAAGTACCACCCAATTTAGACCGGAACCCAGTGGGGGAGGCATCCACAGGGACCGTACCCTCCTTCCCCTACCACCAACCTCTCGGAAGGACTTACGGACCCACATGTTTAACGTGATCGTACTCCGCATGAACACGGCGGCATTTGTGGCAGCGTGCAAATCTAGCGCGCAAACCACGGGGATACCGCACCCGAGATGGCCAACAGCACGCGGCGTTCCGAGGTGGTCACCCACCAAGTACTATCCGCGCCCGATGCTGCTTGACTTCGGTGATCTAACGAGAACCGGTGTTTTCAGCACGGTACGGCCGTTGGCCTCGGCTAGTCCTAGTGTAGTGGAATTGATCTTATTCTTTTCTGCATTAAAAATTATGTATAAAACAATCATTTAATGGATATATTTGAGCATACGTAGTTTTTTATTTTAGATTTTGACGATTTTTGTGAGCCATTTTGAAGAAAAAGGCAGGCATTTTTTTTGCGAATCTTACCAAAATCTAATCAGCACCAAGGTGATCCACAAGCGCCAATTACCCCTATTAGTTTGAAGTAAAAATTATTTTTAAATGTATTGAAAATAAAATCTCTTAAAACATTGAGTTTATACGATTCACTGTTTAGGAATAAAAACGAACAATCACCACGACGATTCTTCAAACGACATCTACTGTAAGAAATGCTTGAGCAACGTAACGCATTAAAGCCCAAATAACAAAATAACTGACAAACAAAATAATTAACACATTGTGCTGCATTATTTTATTATTTGTGCTTTTATACGTTACTCCAGTTTTTCTTATCCTTCGTACAGTGTGTATTGTACTAATTGACATCTAATGTATATACCTTAGGTCTATATATATTAAAGTGACCACGTCTTATTGAATAAAAGGGATTTCGGTACCTTCAGCTAACAATTTGAATAACGAACTCAGCAACAAAGCGGTATAGACAAAAAAAGTCAATTATAAAGTCGTAGAGATTGGTCTAATCAGTGAGAATTGACAACGAATCTGTTACAGAAGACATTTATGTGATACATATCATTATTGGTGAATGAATGTCCAATTTAAGAATGGTGACACTTAGATGGACAAAAAAATGTGTAGAGCCTTTTTAAAATGTCCTACATTAGAGCCAATGAACAAAAACAATAGTACTGAGCATTTGCAAGTGTCACCGTCTTAAAGGACCTGACGGTACAAGTGTCTGTTAGGTGTTCATTACCTACCATGTACGCGTTTTGTTCGTTCTTGGTATCGATTCCTACTCATTAGACAATGCTGTATAACTCTGCATTTAGCTTTTTCGTCTATCTCGTTTTATTGCCATATTTGTTATCCTAACTTTCAAAATTCTCAACTAAAGGCGCAACATTCACTTTTATGCGATCCAGCATTGTCACATTACTATAAATAAACCTAAAGTTTACACTCATGTACTTTTCCTTACAATATTATCGGGGTGTTTGAGGATTTAACCGTATATCTCAGTAACAGCTAATTATTCCTTGAAAACTACAATAGCGAGATATTGCAGCAAAGAGAAACAAAGCAATATTTCTAATATATAGTGAAAAGCATATCAATATGAGGTAAATCTATTGCTACCTTGCTTTTTAACACAACGACCTTCTAAACCTGTTCCGGTTGGCATTGGAACAATTAAACGCCATTTTGGGAACAAGAAGGAAAGAAACTGCAACGGTTAATGCCGTTACCATTCTAAAGGTTGGACCGGGAATAGAACAAAAGGTTATGGTAACGAATTATTTTTACGCGTTCGAAAACTGGTACATTCGTGATAAGGGGAACTGCGGAATTAGCAATTTTCATTGTATCGGGTGGGCAATCTGTCAAAAATATTTGGCAGAAGTTCAAAATCATTTTAAGAAATAATGGAAGTGCTTATTTAAGAGCAAGGGTGCACGTGATATCTTTGAGTCGAGATTCGATCTTGAAAACAGGAATTCCACTCTTAATTATTTTTCAATCCTGTCCCTTTTTGCTTTAAACTTTCGTTGCATGATTTTTTATGTACTTTCTCGTAAAGTATTTTTTTTCCAGTGGCGAATTAACAATTTTGGAAGTCCTATGCGCCATCAAAAAGTTAATATTAAACGTTTTGTTTTGTACTTTCAATTTGAGTGTCTTGCACACACCAAAAATTAACTGAAGTGCAGCTCAAATTGACTTTCTGATATCAGAATTTTTTTTTTCAAATTTTACAAAAAAAAAAAAATTTTTTGAAAAATCGGTATCAAGGGTCCAAATGATAACAACTATAGTGTATTACCCTTCACTTTAGAGGGATTGAAAAAATATTTCGGTTTATACTATACTTGGTATTGCCCCCCGGGGGCAACTTGCCCCCAAGCGGGGATACTAACGTCAAGAATGAAATAAATTTGTATAGTGGCTATTTTTCATAACAATAATTGAAATTATTAAATCTTGCGATCATTGAGCCCTAAATAAACCCTTTTATGCACGATAATATGCAATTAGGACCTGTGTTGTCATGTTGAATAAATATAAATTTTCGAATAAAATTCAACGTTTTCGCTCGAACTAAAACAAATCTATCTAATTTTTGATTTTATGATAACAAATCCGGATGTCAAGTTTTGAAATTCCATTGATATTTTTGGCTACTTTAGTGTACACAGGAAATAGACCACAGACATAAGACAGACAGACGGACATCACTCCAAAAATAGTAAACACGTTTTCGTCAAATTTTAAAACAAATGTTGACAATAAAATTTCGAAATCGAAAAAAATAATTTCTCATAGGATAAAGTAAAAATATGGGTAAAAACGAACAAGAACTGGGTTTACTACCACAAAAATGATAGTTTTAAATATGTAAATTTCCAGTTACAAACTTAAAATGGTAACTATATCTACATGGATGTGCTTTTTTTATTCTTTTATATATGAATTGCACAGAAGAATATAAGAATGTACATAACTATATAATAATTGTACATTAGAATGGGTATATTTTATTTTATGCTGAAAAGACCGTTTTAAATAAGTAAAGAGGCAGCATGATATGTTCATTTTACGTACTGGTTTACGTACTATCCATTTGCTTACCTGCTTAAAGGGTCCTTTAAAAAGAATCCATTTATCCATTTAAGCAGGTAAAAAAGTGGGCAAAATGAACATCTTATGTTATTTATTTACCTGTTTAAAAATGTGTTGTAAGCTTAAAATAAAATATACCCATTATTCCGTGCAGTTCCCATGTAAAAGTAAAATAATACATTCATATAGATATACAGTTACCTTTTTAAGTGTGTAACAGGAAAATGAATGCTTAAAAGTGTCCAAGAGGCAGTAACACCATATTTTTGTGTGTTTCTCCTCAAATACAGGGTTGCCATAATTAAAATAGAGAAGTTGCCCGATAGTGAGAAAAGTGTTGGGCCAAACTCAACCAAATTTGCAGTAAATACCATTTAGACCATGGGGTTTTGATTTTTAAAACAAAACAAAAATAGTTCGGATTTTTGCCACAGCGGGTCAAAGTGGCACTCTAAGGTCCATTTCTGGAGTAAAATAGGCACAGGAAGTGCAGAAAGTTAATATTTTACATGCATTTTGATATTGACATCACATTTTACATTCACATTTGCACTTACATTTTATCAAACATTTTAGTAATCATGTCTCCCATACGCAGTAGTGAGTTGCAGTAAATATGCAGATTTCCAAGCACAATCGTAAAAATGTAGCTCGCCATTGATTCTGACAAATTCTTTCCGTTTTCCTTATATCCTCGAAACTAGTTGTGATAAACTTGCTGCACGGACCATATTGAATGGGCTAATTAAAATATCAATGTATAATTGCTTTAAGAGCTTCATAAAATATTTTAAAATCAATTATTCCATTCAAATCAAAATCCCTGCAACAAATTCTCACTGATCGGATTCTTTATGTCAATGTCTTAATTTTAGTTGGCCAATTAAACAAGATAACAAAAAATTATAAGATTATTAAGATACTAGTCGTATAGTGATTACCAGGTATTGACATGAGAAACTAAAAAAAAAAGAATGTAAACTAAATCATAAACAATTGCATAAATGAAAAATTGTCTATGTTTTATATGTAAAAAAATCATTTATTAATAAATATGCATTAAGTATTATTATACTAGATTCTGACACAATTAAAGAATTGTTTGTGTTACGTTTAGAATGAAATTTTACAACTTCCAAATAAAGCATATACATACATATATGTGTGTAAACACAGTATTAATTGATATTTATGGAATAAAATTCAATAAATATAATACATCACTCAATAAGTCTCCGGTCTAACTAAGGAAAACAATTTTTTTTTTAGAAATTCGACTTTATTCATCAACATACTCTCCTTCAAGAGTAATACATTCATTCCAACGCTCCTCTAACTTTTCGATGCCGTTTTTGTAGAACGATTTGTCTTTGCTCTCAAAATAAGGCCTCAGTTTCGAAAATCACTTCTTCATTTGAGCCAAATTTCTTTCCCTGGAGCATCTTTTTGATGTCTACAAAAAGCCAGTAGTCACTGGAACCAGATCTGAAGAGTGCAGTGGATGAGGAAGCAATTCGAAGCGTAATTCATATAATTTAACCATCGTTTTCATCGACTTGTGACGCAGGGCATGTCTTGTTGTTTCTGGTCCGGTGTGAGCAAACGCGGCACCCACTTCGAAAGCAACTTACGCATGCTCAAATTTGCCCTGGTGCAGAGTCTCCATAACGCTTATCAAGTCACTATTTGGCTTCAACAGTATTTTTCCCCATCAAACAGCAATGTTTAATCAACACACGAAATTCTTTTTCATCCATTGTTTTGAAAATTACAAAACTGGGGTCACTAAAACCACTGTAACCTGTAAACTAATTGTCAGAATGTCATGAAATTTTGACACGTATCGCTTGAAGGTTGGTACTATCCAGAAATCATATGGGTCTGTCAAGAGTGTTGCCATATATGTGTCAGACCGGAGACTTATTGAGTGAAGTGTTAAAGAATATTTTACTCACATATTTCATTAAAACTTTGTAGTTGAATAAAAAAAACCGTTTTAATTGTAGTGTAGCTACTGCATGTATGCCGTCAAATGATCTCTATCATAACTCATCGTACACTGCACAATTCTTGATAATCATTTATTTAGATGGACTTGATATACCTATTTTTTACTTTCCCTGCAATACATGGTAATGTATAGGGAAAGTATTGGAATCATGCCGAAAATCACAACTCGAGTTTTCGACGGATCTACACGTTTCAAGACCTCTAGAATACGAAAAATCCATTTTTAGCGTGACGGCTGTGTGTGTGTCTGTGTGTCTGTCTGTGTGTCTGTGTGTCTGTGTGTCTGTGTGTCTGTCTGTCTGTGCAGATATTGTATCCACTCTAACTAAAAAATCTGATGTGGGCAGCACATGACTTTCCCTGCAGTCTTATATTTACGTTCTCTTTATTTTAATTAAATGTATTTCACTTTTATTCAATTTTCGTTCTCATTCGGTAATCGATCTTATTTTCAAAGGTGGTGTAGGGAAAGTACAAAAAACTAAAATATCTCGAGAACGGCTAGACCTAGTGTAATGGGGTTGGTCTTATTATTTTCTTCGTTAAAAATTACGTATTAAATCAGCATTTAATGGATATATTTGAGTATACCCAGTTTTTTATTTTAGATTTTGGCAATTTTTGCGGGCCATTTTGCAAAAAAAGGCAGGATGTTTTTTTCTGAATCGTACCAAAATCTAATCAGCACCAGGGTGACCTATACGTGACTCATCTACCGAATTTTGTGTAATTCACTTTTAATTCAATTTTCGTTCTCATTCGGTAACCGGGCTTATTTTCAAAGGTGGCGTAGGGAAAGTACGAAAAACTAAAATATCTCGAGAACGGCTAGTCCTAGTGTAATGGGGTTGATCTTATTCTTTTCGTCGTTAAACATTACGTATTAAACGGGCATTTAATGGATATATCTAAGTATACCAAGTTCTTTAGTTTAGATTTTGGAGATTTTTGCGGGCCGTTTTGCAAAAAAAGGCAGGTTATTTTTTTCCGAATCGTACCAAAATCTAATCAGCACCAGAGTGACCTATACGTGACTCATCTACCGAATTTTGTGAAATTCGGTTCATTAGTTTTTCAGCTAGAGTGGATACAAGCTTTTGCGGGCCATTTCGCAAAAAAAGGCGGGTTCTTTTATTCCGAATCGTACCCAAAACTAATCAGCACTAGCCCCGCCCACAAGTGACTTACCTACCAAATTTTGTGAAATTCGGTCCATTAGTTTTTTAGTTACAGTGGATACAAAATCTGCACAGACAGACAGACACACAGACAGACAGACAGACACACAGACAGACAGACAGACACACAGACAGACAGACAGACAGACACACGCACAGACGTCACGCTAAAAATGGTTTTTTCGTATTCTAGAGGTCTCGAAACGTGTAGATCCGTCGAAAACTCGAGTTGTGATTTTCGGTATGATTCCAATACTTTCCCTATACATTACCATGTATTGCAGGGAAAGTAAAAACAAATGGACCGAATTTCACAACATTTTGTAGGTAAGCCACTTGTAGGCGGGGCTGGTGCTGATTAGTTTTGGGTACGATTCAGAATAAAAGAACCCGCCTTTTTTGTGAAATGGCCCGCAAAAGCTTGTATCCACTGTAGCTGAAAAACTAATGGACCGAATTTCACAAAATTCGGTAGATGAGTTACGTACAGGTCACCCTGGTGCTGATTAGATTTTGGTACGATTCAGAAAAAAATAACCTGCCTTTTTTTGCAAAATGGCCCGCAAAAACTGCCAAAATCTAAAATAAAAAACTGGGTATACTCAAATATATCCATTAAATGCTGATTTAATACGTAATTTTTAACGATGAAAAGAATAAGACCAACCCCATTACACTAGGACTAGCCGTTCTCGAGATATTTTAGTTTTTCGTACTTTCCTTACGCCACCTTTGAAAATAAGTCCGGTTATCGAATGAGAACGAAAATTGATTTAAAAGTGAAATAAATTTAATTAAAATAAAGAGAACGTTAATATAAGTCTGCAGGGAAAGTCATGTGCTGCTCACATCAGATTTTTTGTTTCTATAGAAGGAACCATTTTTAATTTTGTATAAAACCATTCTTTTGACATGATGAATAAGATTTTACACATAACACTTCCACCCAAATACCGTTCTGCATATAAGGCCTATTAAGCTAGCAAGAACATAGCTTTGATTATACATTTCAATCATCTTTTGTTAATTATCTTTACTTGTAAGATTAATGCATTAATTGTGAATGCAATCACAAACTTTCACAAGCATAAGCACAATTTTAGCCATCGTGCCTTTTGCACTCAATTGATTCGAAAAAACGAGAACAGCAATTTTTACTTTCCCTGCAATACATGGTAATGTATAGGGAAAGTATTGGAATCATGCCGAAAATCACACCTCGAGTTTTCGACACTTTCCCTGCAATACATGGTAATGTATAGGGAAAGTATTGGAATCATGCCGAAAATCACACCTCGAGTTTTCGACGGATCTACACGTTTCGAGACCTCTAGAATACGAAAAAACCATTTTTAGCGTGACGTCTGTGCGTGTGTCTGTCTGTCTGTCTGTCTGTGTGTCTGTCTGTCTGTCTGTGTGTCTGTCTGTCTGTGCAGATTTTGTATCCACTGTAACTAAAAAACTAATGGACCGAATTTCACAAAATTTGGTAGGTAAGTCACTTGTGGGCGGGGCTAGTGCTGATTAGTTTTGGGTACGATTCGGAATAAAAGAACCCGCCTTTTTTTGCGAAATGGCCCGCAAAAGCTTGTATCCACTCTAGCTGAAAAACTAATGAACCGAATTTCACAAAATTCGGTAGATGAGTCACGTATAGGTCACTCTGGTGCTGATTAGATTTTGGTACGATTCGGAAAAAAATAACCTGCCTTTTTTTGCAAAACGGCCCGCAAAAATCTTCAAAATCTAAACTAAAGAACTAGGTATACTCAGATATATCCATAAAATGCCCGTTTAATACGTAATGTTTAACGACGAAAAGAATAAGACCAACCCCGTTACACTAGGACTAGCCGTTCTCGAGATATTTTAGTTTTTCGTACTTTCCCTACGCCACCTTTGAAAATAAGCCCGGTTACCGAATGAAATCGAAAATTGAATAAAAGTGAAATAAATGTAATTAAAATAAAGAGAACGTGGATATAAGTCTGCAGGGAAAGTCATGTGCTGCCCACATCAGATTTTTACTTTCCCTGCAATACATGGTAATGTATATTACTTTCCCTGCAATACATGGTAATGTATAGGGAAAGTATTGGAATCATACCGAAAATCACAACTCGAGTTTTCGACGGATCTACACGTTTCGAGACCTCTAGAATACGAAAAAACCATTTTTAGCGTGACGTCTGTGCGTGTGTCTGTCTGTCTGTCTGTCTGTGTGTCTGTCTGTCTGTCTGTGTGTCTGTCTGTCTGTGCAGATTTTGTATCCACTGTAACTAAAAAACTAATGGACCGAATTTCACAAAATTTGGTAGGTAAGTCACTTGTGGGCGGGGCTAGTGCTGATTAGTTTTGGATACGATTCGGAATAAAAGAACCCGCCTTTTTTTGCGAAATGGCCCGCAAAAGCTTGTATCCACTCTAGCTGAAAAACTAATGGACCGAATTTCACAAAATTCGGTAGATGAGTCACGTATAGGTCACTCTGGTGCTGATTAGATTTTGGTACGATTCGGAAAAAAATAACCTGCCTTTTTTTGCAAAACGGCCCGCAAAAATCTTCAAAATCTAAACTAAAGAACTAGGTATACTAAGATATATCCATTAAATGCCCGTTTAATACGTAATGTTTAACGACGAAAAGAATAAGACCAACCCCATTACACTAGGACTAGCCGTTCTCGAGATATTTTAGTTTTTCGTACTTTCCCTACGCCACCTTTCAAAATAAGCCCGGTTACCGAATGAGAACGAAAATTGAATAAAAGTGAAATAAATTTAATTAAAATAAAGAGAACGTGGATATAAGTCTGCAGGGAAAGTCATGTGCTGTCCACATCAGATTTTTTTTATCGGAACAGAATCTCTGCTCTCGACTCGAGATATCCAAGAAAAGAATTCACACTTTATAGTCATGTGCTGTCCACATCAGATTTTTTTTATCGGAACAGAATCTCTGCTCTCGACTCGAGATATCCAAGAAAAGAATTCACACATTATATATATATATATATATATATATATATATATTAAAAATCAAATTCCTCCCCCTTCCCATGGATAGGGAACACCTTCAATTTGGTTAAAAACACGCTCAAATGTTGAGCTAAATGTCACTAACTAAATAAAATAAAAAGAATATGGTCAGCTTTTACTTTAGGAATGCTGGGAAGAAAGGCGTGCCAATTCCTGCTATTGGTTATAGACAGAATGATGTTATTCCTATGAACGTATAATAGAATATGGGGGGGACAGTTCTATTCCACTGCCCTGAAGTGTTTTCGCTGAAGGTTGTTGAAAAGTGAAATATAACAAAAATGGCCCTGCACAAATAGTAGAATGTGTAAGATGAAAGCCCTTCTCATAATCCCAGCGGAATTGAGCTTAATTGCTGGTTGCAAAAATAGTGAAAGATTCCCAGATTGTAAAAAAATATGGGAGGTCTTAGCTTCCCTTTTCAAATTCACATTATTCCAGAGACATAAAATGTCATGTAAAAGGTGTGAGGGAGTGAAAACTGAAGATTTTATGACTTTTTATAGCTTTTCGTCTCTGCTGAGATTCTGGGAAAATTCCTTTTCCTTGACCACCTGAAAGTTGAGGAAAAATCTCCTGGTTGCAAAAAGACAGTTTTCTGTGCAAGTATTATGGTGAGTTTGAAATTCTAAACTTATCACAACACTAGTAGTACGTACTAATACAGTCAGCGTCAGCTGACTAAAATTGCATAACGCTTTGAAACATCACCTCTTTTCTTCGTGAAAATCTGCATATTTACTAGGACGCATTACTGAGTATGGGAGACATGATTGCTAAAATGTTTGATAAAATGTATGTAGAAAGCCCAGACCACACGACCAACCCGAAGGCTTATGGTAGCTGTTTGTGTGGCCGGGATAAAATGTATGTGTAGATGTGAATGTAAAATGTGATGTCAATATAAAAATGCATGCAAAATGTTAACTTTCTGTGCTTCCTATGCCTATTTTACTGCAAAAATGGACCTTAGAGGGCAAATTTGGTCCGCGGTAGCAAAAATCCGACCTATTTTTTTTCCTTTAAAAATCAAAACCCCATGTTCCAAATAGTGTGTACTGCAAAATTGGGTGAGTTTGGCCAAATAGTTTTCTCCACTATCGGGCTCTAAACACCTCTACTTTAATTATGACCACCCTGTATTTTAGTGTGTTGTACGTTTTTGATATCATAGTGCTTTCTTTCCATTTTAAATATTCTTATCGAAGAGTATACAGTGGAATCTATTAGTAGTTAATTCAAACTTGACATACAGAATATAATGTTTTTAGAAGAGTAGACTTAATTTCCAATTAACTGCATTGGGGGTGTTAACTCTTTACTGCATTGAGCGTTTGGTGCGACTGACTAGCATCTATGCTTGGGAGTTTCTGGGGTGAAATATGGAGAGTTACAAAAATTGTAAACGCTTTCAACGTATATACGCCCGCATTTACCCCACATACAGGGTGTCCAGAAAGTTCCGGAACGCGCAATATCTCTAGAAATACACTTCGGATCAAAAAATAAAAAACACGTATTCAATATTTTTAGAAAAGCTATCCAATGATACCAAAATTGACCACCCCCCTCCCCCCAGGGCAAATTTGAAATCTTCAATGGGAACCCCATTTTTTATTGCAGGTTTGGATTCTCCAGAAAAAATTACATACATTTGACCTACGATTTCTGATTTTTGCTCCCACAAACGGCGCTATAATCGAGAAAAACGGAAGTGGGGCACAAACGTTTAAAAACTGGAATGTCTCAGGAAATACACTTCGGATGGAAAAATAAAAAATTACGTGTTCAATATTTTCAAAAAAACTATCCAATGATGCTAAAATTGACCCCCCCCCCCCCCCCCGCTAACCGTTCACTTCAGCGACAACTGTTGACTTCAGTTTAGAAAACGGTTCACAACTACTTTTAGCACTACCCAGGAACAACGATGTGGGCGTAGTAGTTTTCTGTTCCTTTCGGGGTGCTTGATTAACATGAGTCCCCTAGCCTCTCATGATCAGGCTGCTTTTTCCTGTAACTCCCCTTCCCTCTCATGATCGGGGTGCTTGATTAACATGAGTTCCCTTGCCTCTCATGATCAGGGTGTTTTTTCTGTAACTCCCCTTCCCTCCCATGATCGGGTGTTTGAATCAAAATTGTAGGTCAAATGTATGCAATTTTTTCTGAAGAATCCCAAATCTGCAATTAAAAAGGGAGGGGGTCCCATTGAAGAATTCAAAGTTGTCCCCCCCCTCCCCCCCAGGAGGTCAAATGTATTAATTTATTACATTTGAAAACTTAAATTTAATCGTAAAAAAAGAACTTCATTCAAATGACGGCATTGAAATAAAAATTGCCTGGTTTAAACATCTCTAAAATGCGATACATTCCTTGGTAATATTTTTAAAATTATCATAATATTACAATAATATATTATATTTGAAAACTTCATCGAAAACAAATGAGCCTTATTCAAATGACGTCATCGAAGTATAATACGCCTGGCTCTCTCTATAAAAACAGCATTTCATTCCTAAATTTTTTCCATTCATTTCATTCATCACAATACTATAATAATTTATTTTATTTAAAAACTAAATACCATGGAGGTACAAGTAATTTAACTCTATGCATAAAACTGCATCGAAAAAGTCTCCTATAAAATTGTCTGTTTTCTATGTAAAATCAATGAATGTTTCATTCATATCAGCTATATTGCAGACTTCATGAGCTAAATAATTTTGCGTTAAAGAAATACAGCAATTCTTATACAACTCATTCTACATGTTTTGGTATATACATTCTCCATAAGTGAAAATTAGGCTTCGTTGAAGAAATAATCAAATTTGGATGATCATTTACACTCAAATATATTGTAATTGCGTTGTTTCAGTATATAGATACACAGAATTTAAGCAAAAATAAAGCGGTTTTAGGACATAAAATACTAAAGGACATACACATACAACACTAAACATGAATTAAAAAGAACTTTAAACATCACGATTTTGATACAAGATGAATGCCATATTTTATTTTGAAGTGAGTTACGTGATCTCTTCATATAATGGTCACGTGATCGCTTCATATAACGGTGTAATTATTATTTTAATTTTTATTTAAAAAACTACTGAATATATTTTGCTGAAATTTTTTCTATATATTTTATGGGATAATTTGAATATTTCCTAAAACTTTCGAAGGAATTTGTGAATTTTAAATCCGCTTAAAAATGTTTGAAAAATGAGGTCCCATAGAGTTCAATGTATTTCATTTTTTCCTCCCGGGTTCAATCCAAAACTATTTGGGTGATATTATTCATTTATATTCCCATAGATCCCACAGACCGTCTGAACAACATACTAAAATTTCATTGTGATAAAGTCATTTTTACGGCAGTTATCGTGCTAACGGACAGACAGACAGACAGGCAGAATGAACAAAGTCATAAACACTTTTCAACTTTGTTGTAAAGTGTTAAAAAGAACTAACAGTCACACACACTATTAAACTGTGAAAAAAAAATACCAAATTGACAATCTTCCAAACAACACTCGCCCTTACATGTAAAATTGCGTGTTTGTAACACAAGCTTCTATAAATGAAGAAAATTTTGATTTATTCGAAAATCATTTTCCTCTTCCTGAAGATAGAACATGCTAGCACGCTAAAATAACATAACAGCTGCGATTAATGTTATTTTGAATATTTAAAGTAATGCATAAAAATCCACCTCCCAACTCCAACCAACGCAGGCTATTAAAGAATGTTTACCAACGTGTGTAGGTAATGTTAGACACGATTTGCGGATGCGATACTGATATAATTTTTCATGCTTGAATTGCTCCATTTGCAGAGGAGTAAAATAGGAAACTTGTACTTTTGTAGCCGTGCAATAAAGTCTATTTTAGGCGTTTATATGAAACATTATGTGAAAATACCTCGAGTGTGAAATTCTGCTCGACTTTCTCATGCATTTATATTACATATATTCTTTAGATCCACTTCAATCATGATAAGCATCAGAATAAAAATAACATTGTATATATTTATATTTAGTTGTATGACTTGAATCATTATCGTAATGAACATAATTATAAGAAATCATAAATTAATCGTAATGATCATAATCATCACAATCACTTGAATCATGATTATAATCCTCATAAATTCACTTGAAACATGATCAATATCTAAATGGAGATAGAAAATGTATCTTTTCATGAACTAGAAAAAAAATTAGGAAATTTGTCTTAACATCAGGAAATTTCCCCCCCCCCCCCCCTTATATAATTTTTTTAAGAAATTATTTATGTATTTATTTTTATAAATTTTAGTATCTTTTTAAATTTCCCTTTTTTTATGTTTACAACGCAGGCCAGTGATGACGATGATTTGGTTACATTTTGATCATTTGCGATAATACTGTACCATTAACTACCATATACATACATATCATAGAACAAATTTTAGTTTTCTACAGACTACAGCACCACCACCATTTGCTTCTCCATAAAGATTATTATCTACGTCCATTAAAAATAACGTTATGAAAATCTAAAATTTCGGGGAATTCAAGTTCTAATCATGAGAATTACTACAAATGTTATATAGTTCTATTTTTTCACATAATTTATCTACACATAGAATTTTTATGGATGTTGGTGTATTTGTTTTCGAGCTATAGTGTCCCAACACACACACACACACATCACACACGCACGCGCACACACACACACACACCTCCGTCAAATGTAATAAATTAATATAGTATTGTGATAATTTTAAAAATATTACCGAGGAATGTATCGCATTTTAGAGATGTTTAAATAAAATTGCATTGCAGTTGGAAAGTGTTTCATAATCAATGCTTTATGCATGATTGATCTTTCTTATTATCATTTAGACCCACGATACCGCTTTTTATTATTTTTATTTTTTTGTAAAATTTGAAAAAAGAAAAAAGAAATCCTGATATCAGAAAATCAATTTGAGCTGAATTTCAGTTAATTTTTAGTGTGTTCAAAACACTCAAATTGAAAGTACAAAACAAAACGTTTAATAACTTTCTGATAGCGCCTTAAAATGCAACTACATCAATAGGGCTCCCGGAATAAATATTAGCGTAGGACTTCCAAAATTGTTAAGTCGCCACTGGAAAAAAAAATACTTTACGAGAAAGTAAATAAAAAATCATGCAACAAAAGTTTAAAGCAAAAAGAGACATGATTGAAAAATAATTAAGAGTGGAATTCCTGTTTTCGTGATCGAATCTCGCTCGACTCAAAGATATCACGTGCACCCTTGCTCGTAAACAAGCACTTCCATTATTTCTTAGAATCATTTTGAACTTCTGCCAAATATTTTTGACAGATTGCCCACCCGATACAATGAAAATTGCGAATTCCGCAGTTCCCCTTATCACGAATGTACCAGTTTTCGAACACGTAAAAATAATTCGTTACCATCATCTTTTGTTCTATTCCCGATCCAACCCGGTGGAAAGAATGAAATACATTGAACACTATGGGATCTCATTTTTCAAACATTTTTTATGCGGATTTAAAATTCACAAATTGCTTCGAAAGTTTTAGGAAATATTCAAATTATCCAATAAAACATATAAAAAAAAATTCAGCAAAATATAATCAGTAGTTTTTAAAATGAAAATTAAAATAACAATTATACCTTTTATATGAAGCGATTATCTGACCATTATATGAAGAGATCACGCTCAGTTTTGTCTCAAGCTTAGTACTGGGACATCGTTAATCCCAAACTAAGAAGGACGCCGATACCTGCAAAGGGGGATCGAATTATTTGGGATAGGGTATGTCAAATACCTGTTTTTCCTAGAGGTTCTTCGTTTGATATTGCCGCTGTCCCACCCGTAAGCAAAAGATTAATTAGTTTTATTTTGTTTAACACTCTATGGAGCTTAGCGTTTAAAATAATCATCTCAAATGGAAATTAACCCAGTTCTGTCTCATGTTCAGTACAATAAGTATGCATTGTTTCTGCCCTTTGCGTCACCGGGGAAATCTAACACTGTTAAAAATTCAGTTGCAGTTTTTTATAAATAAGTTTTATTTTGTCTAACAATCTATGGTGCTTAGCGTTCAAAATAAACATGGTTCAAGTGCTGGCTCATGCTCAGTACTATAAGTATGAAACTTTTGGTTTATTCGGTTAAAGTTTCTGGAGTGTCTAGAAATACACTTTTCGACTTCTATTGTGTCTTTCCTAGGAAGAGAAATCGAAATTCTGACTCCGATAAGTTCTATCTCTATGTCATAAGAATTGCAAACGACATTTGTAATAGGATTGCACGACAAGCAACTGGAGCGCGATCGCTGCGGGCGGTTTCTCACAGGCATCAGAGAAGATGGGAGATCCGCGCTGATGTGGCAAGGGTATCAATACATTGTATACACCGATTGGAGCTGATGGCGCCGTGGTGATAGTAGAAGATAAGCAATGATGACTCGAATCCTTTAAATTTACCTTTTTCTTTATTTGATGAGAAATTATCATGTTACAAATCATATACATCAAGAAGTATTAGACATCGAATTTATTGACGATGATACTTGAAGTTACACTTAGATTTCCAACATTACAGAGCAATATTCGTTGAATACAACGGCGGATCCGATAGTGGTTTGCGCCGGTTAGACATCTCAGAATAATCAATCTATGCTGAACAAATCTCGCGACTCTTCGAAATTACATTAAAATGCGACTTAAACAATTTACTTCATTATTAATTTAATTTTAGATACATCATTTTAAAATACATTCTGTTCTTTGCCCCGCGGACAAGAACACGCCCGACTGCTTTGGAATTACATCGCCAACTGAACTATTTACCAAAAACAGACATAAGCGTCTTTAATATACTTGCGCAAGTTTATGACGAAAGAAAAAGGGTTCCCATGTTAAATGATATGAAATGCAAATGTGCGGTACATGTACAAACGAGCGGGAACAAAACGCTACGCCAAGGTTTACCAAAACTGGCGGGAAATATCCAAAAAGGACGAATACAGAAATGGCGCTTTATCAATTTGGAATAAATTTTCAAGAACATGTTTTAGAATCGAAAGTAAATTAGAATTCGCCGAAAGTTAAATTTTGAAAGAAAATAATAAATAAACAAGGGCATGCATTTCATAACAATACTATAAGTGGACATAATTTCATCCTTCAAGATCACCAGAGGCTTTTGGAAAATTAAGTAAGTCTTTTCGAGCCCCTCCTCTTATGTTGCACTCTCCAGGGGGCGGGGGATCGAATATTCGGCTATGATAGGTCTCTTCCCTGGTTAATACTAACGCATGTGTTAAAATTCAGTCTTCTAAGTGACGGAAAGGATGACGGCTTCTGGAAAGTTTTGAAAGACTTTTTGACGCTCCACCTCACCTCACCCATCTCCTCCTCCCTCTGGAGATAAATTAAAAAAATCCAGTTTCGTTAATTTCTGTCCCACGCTCGATACTAATAGTGTACTAATGTCTCTTAAAAAAAGAAGAAGCTGGTCCTGCCTCTTGTTTTATTATAAGGTTTTAAATAATACTATTGATTGCCCTATTTTACTTTCTTGCCTGGAATTTCACATACCTGTCAATAATACCAGGAAAAAACTCTTTTTCACAATACTACCGTTAAACACAACTACATTAAATGCCATTCTATCTATAAATTTGTTGATCTATATAATACCTATTGTGCTGATATTGATATATTAAACTTGACTCCTGCCTGTTTTAAAAAAGCCTGTTTCAATGCGCTTGACATGTTTACCACTTAGTATTCTTGTATCCCATGTTCTGCACTTTTTAATTTCTTGTGTGGCTACTGTAACTGGATTTCATCTGTAGTTGCCACGTAAATAGAATAAAATAAAATAAAATATTAAGTCTTATATATCACCAAGGGATGTCTGGACGGTCTAGAAAGACACAAATACGTTAGACAATTATTTTATAATTTCCATGTTACCAGGACTTTTCTCATATTTTTAGGTCAAAGGAAAATTTGCCTATAAGTTTCATAAAATTTGGAATATTAGCATTGAGTCATGTGTTATACAGTGTACGATGTTTTAATGCACCACGTTGGATTTTTATCACAATGACACAATCTCACTTACAGCATACTCTATAATCCATATGGACTGTCTTCCACCGAGTGAAAACAGATCACGATAGTTATTCTGCACCTGTGGTAACTACGCTGGTCATTACGTGGGAGTACCTATATCTTCTAGGAAAGTAAGGTATTTAAACAATAGTACTCCACACGCTGAGGTCACATTCATATTCAGCCCTGCCCACTCCACAAGAATGTTTCGAGAACGAACCTAGTTAACATCAACCCTTTCCCAGTCGAACACGGAACAAAAGTAAGTTACTGATTTTTTTTTTTAGGCCACGCTGACCGTTATGAAAGTAGCTAAGACAATACGATAATAAGCAGTTCTTGTTGTGGCTGCTTTATACGTTTTCTTGCCCGAAGACCAAGAAGTGGCTAAATTATTTGTTTATTTACGCTACCCCGAGATGCATTAGCATCTTTGTCTGTGTTCACTTGCGCATAAACCTGAATTGTTTTTGTTTACAAAGAACTTTGTTAGGCCTAAGAATGTGGTATTTCAATACCACCGAAGAACAATATTCTTGATTGCTGCGTTGTTTTCGGGCTGTGTCCAGGAATACAAGTTTTCCGAACGTGGTCAGATCTCGTAGAGATAATATGCTTTTGTAGTGAACTAGAGAGGTGATTCAATACCGTCTGACATATTAAATGCCTTCCATTAATTGCCGAGAGTTGCAATTACCAAAGCTACCGCTACTAAAAAAAATGTATTGAAATTAGGGAGTTGAGATGCATTCAGGTTACGGTAATGTTTTGTTTTAACGATATAATGTTAGTGGGTTATCGGTAAACAATTTTGTAAAAAAGTGAATAATTGCAGAATAAGATGTGGTTTATTTTTTAGCATTGTTTTAACCAAGCTGGGCAATTGTTCCAGTTTTTTATGTTATAATGAGTAGATTTTTAATTAGCTAATTTTTATTGCAAGAATGTAGTTAATTTTTGCAAAAGGTATTGTATAAAATTATTTCATCACTCTCAGTGCAGTGGTATAAAGAAATAATTTTTGAAAGAAAATGCAAGAATGGATAGAAAAAAAATGCCATTTAACCTGCGCTTTGCGCTTTCAAAATGAGTGATCATTAAATGTAACAAATAAACACAAAAATGATTTACATTTTTCGGAATATCAAAAATTCTTTCATATTTAAGCATAAAAATGGTACCCTTTTTCTCATTTAGTTAACAGGTTCAATGGGAAAAATATGTTTAATCTTATTTCCACCCTTGACAAAAGGATTTATTTATAGCAATTAAAACAACTATATAGCTTTATATTTACTAATGCTGCTCGATGTGCATTCTGCCCGTAAGTAATTTAAAAAACAGGATAATTCATGGGACATACTATAATAAAAGACAACACTCAATCACTGTTTGAGTAGCCATAACACGAAAGGAGGTATTATAACAGTCATTGATGTAAATAAGTTAAAAATGAGTCCAATATACAGCTTCGTTTTCAGTATCTGATGCCATACGTAACGTAGAACTCCAGAAAATTGCTCTTTATATATTGATATAGTTAATTTTTTCCTTTTTAAATGTTGGTAACAAAAGTATATCTAATTATATTTTCATGGCCTCTGAGAGGCAAAGTGGTATAGATTTTTAAAATCCCTTTGTATAATAGTCACCCCTAAATTTTAAAATTCTCGATTTTTTCGTTGACGGAAGCTAAGGCTGATTGAATGAGACAGAGAAGTAGATTATGTCTCAAACGGAAGTGTTCTACAATTTTGAAAAGTGTTTCAAACTGTTTTTATTATTCTTTTGAACTGTCACACAAAATTCAAATTATTCCAAGTATTAAAGTTTTCAGTTGGTCTAGAAAATGAGGCAGATCGAATGAGACCAAAAGCGAATTCTAGCTCCAGCGGAAATGCTCGACCATTAAGTAAAGTCGTTTTAGAGTTTGTTTTTTTATTATTGAATATTAATTAAATTTACTCCGATTCATTTCCCCTTTCGGCTTAAAAAAAATTCTTGAAATGTCTATTTTTGTTTACAGAACTGACTACAGATAGAGCTTTGATGACGACTCACATGAATTCAACATGAAATTATGTTGGTGTTATAGGGGTTCACTAAGAATTTTCAACTTCTGGTTCTCTGGATGTCACTTCCGATGAAAAATTTTACGTTTTTCGTGCAACATCTATTTCTCAAGATAACATATAGAACTCATAGGATGACTGATATGAATTCAATATCAAATTACGGAGTAGACAAATGCCTCGCTGAGGATTCTCACTTCCTGTTCTGGAGATGACACTGCCAGGGCAAGCAAGTGTTAAAGACCCAGACCACATGACTGGTCCGGGGGCTTACAGCAACTGTTTGAGTGGCCGGGAACAAACAAGCGTTGTTGTTGTTGTTGAGACCCAGACCGTCCAACCTACCAGAAGGGTGTAAGGTAACTGTTTAAATGGCAGGGAAGAGTCACCCAATTTAGACCGGAACCCAGTGGGGAAGTCATCCCCAGGGACCGTACCCTCCTTCCCCTACCACCAACCACTCGGATGGACTTTCGGACCCACATGTTTAACGTGATCGTTCTCCGCATGAACGCGGCGGCAGTTGTGGCAGCGTGCAAATCCAGCGCGCAAACCACCGGGCTACCGAACCCGAAATGTGCCAACAGCACGCGATCTTCCCAGGTGATCACCCATCCAAGTACTAACCGCGCCCGATACTGCTTGACTTCGGTGATCTAACGAGAACCGGTGATTTCAGCAAGGTACGGCCGTTGGCTGAACAAACATGTGTGCAAAAGTTCGTTAAAACGGTTAAAAGTTCAATCGAAAACAAAATTTAAACTCAACTTGCTAGCCCATGAAGGCTTCTTTATAAGTTTGTTATTCTGCTTGTCGTATTCACATAACGTCATCACTATTCACTGATAGTTTTAGAAATTCTGTATCAATTCAAATAGTTTTGGCCGCCTGCGTTTGAAGACTACAATACCGAAGGAGTAAACAATACACCATTACCTACATTTCAAGGCTATTTTTACAATCTATCACTTGGTCATTTTATGCTATTTAACCTGAATTATTATTATTTCAATATAAACACTTCCCTTTAATCGCTACCCTGAGAACTCCCGGATCTTCAGCGTATATGGGGCCTTGAAGTTTGGGGGAAGAAAGGCAATCTAACTGCAACTGTAGCTAATTTCTCTCAGTAACAAAGAACCAGCGGGGCTTTGTGCAAGGCGCTTCAAGTAAATTATTAGCCTTGGAATGTAGCCTCCAATTTCTTTGTAATGATGGATAAGTGAAGTGAAAGATGGCGTGAAAATAATTTGTACGTTCATAAGTGAAATAGTTTTCATTTCATCAGATATTTTTTTTCTTATCAACCTGAAAGTTTTTTTTTTTTTTCCTTCCCGAGAAAATATTTACAAGGTTTTCATTTTTGCTTCGTTGCTATAAAATATATGCAAAAGGAGAGTATTATGACTTGGTGGCAAAAATATTGTGTAACTTTGAAGATATATTAAATAATTAACTAGAATTTATTTTTCTCAAATTGTACAAGCAAAACATTCGG
Source organism: Amaurobius ferox (assembly GCA_951213105.1). Taxonomy (NCBI): domain Eukaryota; kingdom Metazoa; phylum Arthropoda; class Arachnida; order Araneae; family Amaurobiidae; genus Amaurobius; species Amaurobius ferox. Next base: position 30,409,737 of record OX578154.1, read on the forward strand.
AAAATCAGTATCGTACGTCCAAATGATTACAACTATAGCATGTTACACTTCACTTTAAAATACTTGAAGAAATATTTCAATGGATACCATACTTGACAATGTAACACCCCGGAGGCGGGCTTACTTTCCCCTCAAGGAGGCTAATGACGTCACGAACAAAAAAATTGTATCGCTGTTATTTTCACAACGATAATTAAAACTATTAAGTCTCGTAATAACTGAACCATAAATAAACCTTTTTATTCATGATTATGTCAAATTGTGTCCTATGCTGCTCTGTTAAAAAGATATAAATTTTAGAATAAAATTCAAGGTTTTCGCTTGAATTAAAAATAATTCTATTTAGTTCTAGATTTTTTATAACAAAGCTGTATATAAGTTTCGTGGAAATCCATTAATATTTGTGGCTGCTATTGCGTACACAAGAAATCGACCACAGACATCAGAGAGACATACAGACGGACATCACTCCAAAAACAGTTAAAACGTGTTCAAAAGGCCTTAAACAGACCAGTGGTTGCACTCAACCGGCCCGGGTTCAATTCCCTCCGCTGCCGAAACTGTCACCGTGTTTACGCGGAGTACGATCACGTTAAACATGTGGGTTCGTAAGTCCTTCCGAGAGGTTGGTGGTAGGGGAAGGAGGGTATGATCCCTGTGGATGCCTCTCTCACTGGGTTCCGGTTTAAATTGGGTGGCACTTCCCGGCCGTCCAAACAGATACCTTATACCTTTCTAGTAAGTCGGACGGCCGGGGTCGAAGAAGGAGAAGAAGAAGGTCTTAAAACATATATTTGCATCAAAATCTCGAAATCTAAAATTTTGGGGAAAACAATACTTTCCCAATTGTACATATGAGAAAATAATTTTTTTTTGTAACTCTGAGTAGAATGAAAGAGTTACTTAACCATTATTACTTTCTATTAATATTAACTTTTGTGCGTCATCCAAATATTTTACCTGATTTCTAGCTAGTCCATTTCCCTCATTCATCCACAAACTAAAAACAATTATCTTTCCCCGTTGTACTTATAACATATATGAATGCAATTCAATACACTTTCTTTTTTAATCGACTACTAACAAAATATCACCAATTAAAAAAACATATATAAAAATTTTTCAAGATTCGATAAGTAAAAAGTTTAATAAATTTATTTAAAACAAGAAAGATCAATCATGCTTAAAGCATTGATTAAGAAACACTTTCCAACTTCAATGCAATTTTATTTAAACATGTCTAAAATGCAATACATTCCTCGGTAATATTTTAAAACTTGTCACAATACTACATTAATTTATTATATTTGAAAACTTAAACCTTCATCGAAAAAAAAAATGAACTACATTCAAATGACGGCATTGAAATATAAATTGCCTGGTTTAAATTTCTCTAAAATGTGATACATTCCTCGGTAATAATTTTAGAATTATAATATTATGATAATTTATTATATTTAAAAACTTCATCGAAAACAACTGAAATTCATTCAATTGACGTCATAGAAAAAATAACACGCCTGTGTAATTTTTTCTCTCTCTATAAAAGCAACATTTCATTCATAAATAATTTCCCATTCATGTCATTCATCACAGTACTACAATAATTTATTTTATTTAAAAATTAAGACCATGGAGCTACAAGTAATTAAACTCTATGCGTAAAACTTCATCGACAAAAATCGTCCTTCTCTTTTTAAAATCACTTAATATTTCATTCATATCATCTATGCAGACTCCATGAATAAATGATTTTTTGTTAAAGAAATACAGCAATTGTAACACAACTCATTCTACATATTTTGCTGCTTACATTTTACATAGGTGAAAAATAGGCTTCGTTGTAGAAATAATCAAATTTGGATGAGCATTTAAACTCAAATATATTGTCATTGCGTTGTTTCAGTATGTAGATGCATAGAATTTAAGCAAAAATAAAGTAGTTTTAGGACGGATACAACACTCAATATGAATTAAAAAGAACTTTAAAAATCATGATTTTGAGACAAGATGGGTGCCATATATCATTTTGAAGTGGGTCACGTGATCATTTCATATCATGGTCACATGATCGCTTCATATAAGAGGTGTTATTATTATTTTAATTTTTATTTAAAAAACTACTGAATATATTTTGTTGAATTTTTTTTATATATTTTATGGAACAATTTGAATATTACCTAAATTTTTCGAAGCTATTTATGAATTTTAAATCCGCTTAAAAATGTTTGAAAAATTAGGTCCCATGGGGCTCAATGTATTTTATTTTTTCAACCCGGGTTCAATCCAAAACTAATTGGGTGATATTATTAATTTATTTTCCCATAGGTCCTTCAGACCGTCTGAACAACATACTAAAATTTCATTTTGATTAAGTCAATTTTACGGCAGTTATCGTGCTAACGGACAGACTGACAGACAGAATGAATAAGTCATAAACACTTTTCAACTTTGTTGTAAAGTGTTAAAAAATAGTAATAAATAATTTAAAAGTGAATACTTATAAAGTACTTAAAAGAAAACATATATTAATTGCTGCCACTACCCATTAAAATTATAAATTATTGCACTTGATACGTGCATGCAAAAAAGAAAATGGTAAACAATTAGCATTTTGGAAATATTAAAACTGTTACATATTTTAACAAGAAAGATCAATCATGCTTAAAGCATTGATTAAGAAACACTTTCCAACTTCAATGCAATTTTATTTAAACATGTCTAAAATGTAATACATTCCTCGGTAATATTTTAAAACTTCTCACAATAATACATTGATTTATTATAGTTGTAAACTTAAACATTCATCCAAAAAAATGAACTTCATTCAAATGACGGCATTGAAATATAAATTGCCTGGTTTAAACATCTCTAAAATGTGATATATTACTCGGTAACAATTTTAGAATTATCATAATACCACGATAATTTATTATATTTAAAAACTTCATCAAAAACAACTGAAATTCATTCAAATGACGTCATAGAAAAAATAACACGCCTGGCTCTCTTTAAAAAAGCAGCATTTCATTCATAAATAATTTCCCATTCATGTCATTCATCACAATACTATATAATAATTTATTTTATTTAAAAATTAAGACCATGTAGCTATAAGTAATTTAACTATATGCTAAAAACTTCATCGCAAAAAATCGTCCTTCTCTCGGTAAAGTCTATGAATATTTCTTTCATATCAGCTATGCAGACTCCATGAGCTAAATTCTTTTGCATTAAAAAAATACAGCAATTCCTATACAACACATCCTACATATTTTGCTGTTTACATTTCACATAAGTGAAAAATAGGCTTCGTTAGAGAAATAATCAAAGTTGGATGCTCATTTGAACTCAAATATATTGTCATTGCGTTGTTTCAGTATGTAGATGCACAGAATTTAAGCGAAAATAAAGAGGTTTTACGACGAATACAACACTCAATATGAATTAAAAAGAACTTTAAAAATGACGATTTCGAGACAAGATGGATGCCGTATTATATTTTGAAGTTGGTCACGTGATCGTTTCATATCATGGTCACGTGATCGCTTCATGTAAGAGGTGTAATTATTATTTTAATTTTTATTTAAAAAACTACTGAATATAGTTCGCTGAATTTTTTCTTATATACTTTATGGAACAATTTGAATATTACCTAGAATTTTCGAAGCAATTTGTGAAATTTAAATCCGCTTAAAAAATGTTTAAAAAATTTGGTCCCATTGGGTTCAATGTATTTCATTTTTTCAACCCAGCTTCAATCCAAAACTAATTGGGTGATATTATTTATTTATATTCCCATAGGTCCTACAGACCGTCTGAACAACATACTAAAATTTCATTTTGATTAAGTCATTTTTACGGCAGTTATCGTGCTAACGGACAGACAGACAGAATGAACAAAGTCATAAACACCTTTCAACTTTGTTGTAAAGTGTTAATAAAATAAACTACATAATCTTTCTTCAAGAAAACGATATAGATTTGTGCCAGCCTTAATTTTAATACTATTTGAAACAACCTGATAATTGAACAGCCATATATTTTGATTTGAACAACCATATAATTTTCACATATAATGCAACAATTTCTAAATTTTTAATAAATATATTTTAGGAAGGTATAGATCAAATAACCTTTCAAACCATTCGTTGGTATGTATCTGTATTATCCCAGTAAAAGTGTTGTTGTTGTTTCTGATGACCTCCTGTAATCGAAACACCCAGGAAAAACAAGAAAGATCAATCATGCTTAAAGCATTGATTATGAAACACTTTCCAACTTCAATGCAATTTTATTTAAACATGTCTAAAATGCAATACAGTCCTCTATAATATTTTAAAACTTATCGCAATACTACATTAATTTATTATATTTGAAACCTTAAACCTTCATCGAAAAAAATTAACTTCATTTAAATGACGGCATTAAAGTATAAATTGCCTGGTTTAAATATCTCTAAAATGTGATACATTCCTCGGTAATAATTTTAGAATTATCATAATACTACGATAATTTATTATATTTGAAAACTTCATCGAAAACATTTGAAATTCATTCAAATGACGTCATAAAAAAATAACACGCCTGGCTGTCTCTATAAAAGCAACATTTCATTCATAAATAATTCCCCCATTCATGTCATTCATCACAATACTATAATAATTTATTTTATTTAAAAATTAAGACCATTGAGCTACAAGTAAGTAATCTCTATGCGTAAAACTTCATCGAAAAATATCGTCCTTCTCTTTCTAAAATCAATAAATATTTCATTCATATCAGCTAAGCAGACTCCATGGACTAAATTATTTTGTGTTAAAGAATTACAGCGATTCTAATACAACTCATTCTATATATTTTGCTGTTTACATTTTACATAGGTGAAAAATAGGCTTAATAGTAGAAATAATCATATTTGGATGAGCATTTAAACTGAAATATATTGTCATTGCGTTGTTTTAGTATGTAGATGCACAGAATTTAGGCAAAAATAAAGTAGTTTTAAGACGGATACAACAGTCAATATGAATTAAAAAGAACTTTAAAAATCACGATTTTGACACAAGATGGATGCCATATATCATTTTGAAGTGGGTCATGTGATCGTTTCATATCATGGACACGTGATCGCTTCATATAAGAGGTGTTATTATTATTTTAATTTTTATTTAAAAAACTACTGTATATATTTCGCTGAATTTTTTTTTATATATTTTATGGAACAATTTGAATATTGCCTAAAATTTTCGAAGCAATTTGTGAATTTTAAATCCGCTTAAAAAATGCTTGAAAAATTAGGTCCCATAGGGCTCAATGTATTCCATTTTTTCAACCCGGGTTCAATCCAAAACTAATTGTGTGATATTATTCATTTATATTCCCATAGGTCCTATAGACCGTCTGAACAACATACTAAAATTTCATTTTGATTAAGTCATTTTTACGGCAGTTATCGTGCTAACGGGCAGACAGACAGAGAGACAGACAGACAGAATGAACAAAGTCATAAACACTTTTCAACTTTGTTGTAAAGTGTTAATAAAAACGAAAAATGCTTTAAGCATAGGATGTCCCAGAATTAGCCGTATATTTCAATGAAATGGGACGTATTTTTATAAAACTGATGTTCATTGATGTTTAACATGTATATTATGTATTATAAATTTAAAAATTTCTAAATTACTTCATCATAATTTTATTTTCATCTCTTTTCAGAGCACTATTAATAATAAATGCACGAGATTTCTTTGTTGTAACATCCCGTATTAAAGCAGTGCGATGTTACATCAGAAACAGATTTACAGGGTGATTTCACAGAACCGGTTATACAGACAAAGCGGTTCGCAAACTTGTGAACATCCTCACACGACGAGGTGGGAAGAAGACGCTCAAGGACATAATGTGTTATACATTTTTTAATATGTGTTATAAATTTTTTATGTGTGTTATAATTTTTTTAATTTGTTTCATATATTTTTAATATGTGTTATAAATTTCTAATGTGTTATACATTTTAGTATGTGTTATAAGTTTCTAATGTGTTATGCATTTTTAATGTGTTATACATTTGTAATGTATGTTATAAACCTTTTATATGTGTTATAAACTTTTTATTTGTGTTATACATTTTTAATATATCTTTAACAAATTTTAATATGTGTTATAAATTTTTACATTTATAGCACATATTAAACATGATAAATAACATTAAACATGAGTTTTTAAAATATTTGTCCCATTTCACTAAAATAGATAGAAAATTCTGGGACATTCTGTATATAAATAGAAGAAAATTTACATATTGGATTCTATATTGAGTACGACAGATTGTGGAACTTTCGTTACATAATATCAATTAATCCCTTATCATATTTATTTCATTATTTACTCCGTACCTCAGGCCCTAAGATGTTTTTCATCAAAAATAAAATCGGACGTAAGCAGCGCATGATATTCTCCATAGACTAACTTCCCCCCCCCCCTCAACCGTTTATAAATTCATTTAAATGTCATCGCACGAAGTAAACGCATCAAATAGATATTTATTTGAGATAATATCGGATGTACAGTTTTAAAACAATGTACGTTTATTTTAGCGGTTTAGCGCATCTTGAAATAACGCCAAAATTCTTAAAATCTTCAAAATGGTTTATTCTGAAGGTTTTTATAGTCTTGTTATTAAACATGTCGTTTCAAATAAGACTTCAATTAATACAATTAAACATTTTATTATTTTTTTCTATTTTTCCAGGCCATTTCGAAAAAAAAAAAGCTGCCTCAGTTTTTCAGAATTGCGTCAAATTGCTATATAAGCACAAAGGCAATAAGTGACTTAAGTAACAAGTTTCCTGACATTTGATCAAATAAGTTTGAGATATAATGTTGGCATACATTTAACACTCACACAAAAACTCCACTAGAAAATTTGTGTAAACAAATTAAAACTGTAAATTATAATTTTCAATCTTATTCCAATACTTTCTCGTTGTTTTCTATGCATTGTATAGAAAGTAAAATCAGCTTTTGTCTAAATAGTTGGAAATATCCTCAGCACGAATCAACAATTTTCAGAAGGATGTCTGTGTGTATATGAATCTGCTGATAAAAACTTGTATTTGGCATTAAGTCAAGGCCATTCCATCTATGGCTGGAGTGATGTAGCTGATATCATCGTACAATCAGAGAAACCTGAGTTCAATTCAAGGATCATGATTATAAAGCATTTTTAAATACTTTCTTACAGAATTTCTATAGAACATTTTTTTACTTTTCCTGCAATACATGGTAATGTATAGGGAAAGTATTGGAATCATACCGAAAATCACAACTCGAGTTTTCTGCGAATCTATACGTTTCGAGACCTCTAGAATACGTAAAAACTATTTTTAGCGTGACGTCTGCGCATGTGTGTCTGTGTGCCTGTCTGTCTGTTTGTCTGTCTGTGCAGATATTGGATCCACTCTAACTCAAAAACCAATGGACCGAATTTCATAAAGTTTGGTAGGTAAGTCACTTGTGGGCGAATTTGGAGTTGATTAGTTTTGGGTACGATTCGGGGTAAAAAAAACCCACCTTTTTTCGTGAAATGGCCCGCAAAAGTTTGTATCCACTCTAGGTAAAAAACTAATGGACCGAATTTTACAAAGTTCGGTAGATAAGTCACTTGTGAGATACCCTGGTGCTGATTAGATTTTGGTACGATTCGGAAAAAAATAACTTGCCTTTTTCTGCAAAATGGTCCGCAAAAATCGCCAAAACCTAAAATAAAAAACTGCGCATGCTCAAATATATCCCTTAAATGCTTGTTTTATACGTAATATTTAACGAAGAAAAGAATAAGACCAACCCCATTACACTAGGACTAGCCGTTCTTGAGATATTTTAGTAGTTTCGTATTTTCTCTACGCCACCTTTGAAAATAAGTCCAGTTATCAAATGAGAACGACAATTGAATTAAAAGTGAATTAAATTCAATTGAAATAAAGAGAGCGCGAATATAAGTCTGCAGGGAAAGTCATGTGCTGTCCACATCTGATTTTTTTGTATGGGAATGTACATTTGGAATTAAGGGAATGTACATTTTAAATTTAGGGGAAGTCTTTGTACATTTATACTACCTGTACTACAGGGTGTTTCTAAATTGCTGATCAAGAACGTTTAATCCGTTTGTACTAAACACATGCTTCCAACTGGAAACATTGTTTCAAATTGAAAAGTTTATATAAAATACTTTCAAAACTAGGAAAAGTATTTGCATAATATTGCAAAATCTAATTTTTATACAGCCCCTTAAGAGAAAAATGCCTTAATGACTCGAAAAATATTTATAAACTGTCATGTATTAATTAGCTAGTTTGGCGTCTGAACCTGTAAAATCAAAACGTCGAGAGTAACCTACGCGGGGAAACTACGCTCTTACCAAGCAATTTTCGAAAGAATTTAAGAACCTTCCACAAAATAAGTAGTGTAATGTGAGTACTTTTTTCCGATGCAAAACAATGTTCAATTGATTCACGTTTCCAAAAATTGTGAAATAGAATTATTTTATATAGCCCCTTTAGAGCAAAATGTCGAAAACCTTTTATAAACTTTGATGTAATAATTATCTAGTTTGGCATTCGAACCTGTAAAATCAAAGCTTAGGGAATAAAACAGAATTCGTGACCCAGGTGATAAAATCACGCTGTTACCAAGCAAATTTCGGAAGAATTGAAGAACCTCCCACGAAATAAATCGTGTACTTCGCGTACTTGTTTTTGATGCAAACCAATAATGATTTGATATAATGTTCCAAAAATTGTGAAATCTAATTTTTATACAGCCCTTTTAGAGCAAAATGCCCAATGACTCGAAAAACGTTTATAAACTTTGATGTCATAATTAGCTAGTTTGGCGTCTGTACCTGTAAAATGAAAGCGTGGAGAATAAAACAAAATTCGTGACCTACTCCAGAAAGCTACCATCTTACTAAACAATTTTCGAAAGAATTTAAGGACCTTCCACGACATAAGTCATGTACTATGCGTAATTGTTTTTGTTGAAAACCAATATTCAATTGATATTCGGTAAAATGTGAAATCTAATTTTTATACAGCCTCTTTAGTCCACGGAAATCGTTCATAAACTATCCGTAGTAACCGAAAATTTTGTGCAATTATACACAATTTAATGGATTCTGAAAAAAAAAAGAATTTGAATTTAAGTCTGTAAGGAAAGTCATGTGTCGCTCGCATAAAATGTTTTTTATCAGGAACAAATTTTAGTTCACCTTGTAATATAACATCCGTTTTTACGTAATAGAAGTTCACTAACATTGCAAAAATGTTTCGTTCGCAAATTGAATTTTCAAAACCACCTTCTGCAAACGGGAACCAAACGCCGCCGTGCCTTTAAAGAAATCTGCTATTTACCTTCACTTTTGACCCAACCTAGATCAATATTGGATCATAATGCTCACGCTAAAAAACCGTATCGTGGTCTTTCAAAACTTTGCCAGTTCCTTTTTTCGTTATCTTAAAGGGTGGAGTCATCACGACTTCTGGATAAAGGCAAAAATGTCACTAAATGATTACAAAAAAGCAATGCATCATGTTTACACTAGGAATAAAAAGATCTGATGTGGGCAACACGTGAATTTATCTATATAATGTAATGTCTGAAGATAGAAATAGCAACAAGAGGCTAACCTGAGATATAAAATTGCGGGAGGTGGTCAGTTGCACGTCAATCTAACCTTAGAGTGTGGAGAATGCAGAGTTGACTTCGCCAAATAAGAACTTGCAATTTCATCCTAGTGACTCAAAGGTAGAGCCTCGACTGATTAGTATGAAGATCTGAGATTGGATTCCCGGTAGGGACAGTAAAGCTATTTACTCGTACAATGGCCGCCGAAGAAATTAACCTTTCGTGTTAGTGTAGCGATGTTGGGGATCCTAGAGTAATTCTAGTACGATTAGTATGGGCTCAGTGGACTCTGGCATATTGGGAGCAGAGTTTTAAATCACGAGGCTAACGACAACGCAGGATACTATCTGAGATAGAAATAATAGTATCAAAAGGCTAACCTGAGATAAGAATTGCAAGATCTGGTTGGTTGTCAGTTAAAGTTAGGTTACACGTCAATCTGGCTTTAGGTGATGGAGAATGCAAAGATTCGACGATAATAGCTTACAATTCCATTCCAGTGTTTCAAAGGTATAGCGTCGGTAGGCCAGTACGGAAATCCGTGGTTCGACGACCGGTTGGGGGAAGTAAAGTTCTTCATAACTTCTTTTACAGCAAAATTATGATATACAAGATTCATGGGGCGCGACAGCCCAGTGGTTAGCTTGCTGGAATTTCATTGCACTCGGTTGGCCCGGTTTCGACTCCACCCACTGCCAAAACTGCCGCCGTGTTCACGCGGAGTACGATCACGTTATGCATGTGGGTCCGTAAGTCTTTCCGAGAGGTTGGAGGTAGGGGGAGGAGAGTTTGATCCTTGTGGATGCCTCCCTGACTGGGTTCCGGTCTAAGTTGGATGGCACTTCCCGGCCGTCCAAACAGATACCGTATACCTTTCTGGTAGGTCGGACGGTCTGGGTCGAAGAAGAAAATATACAAGATCCATGGCAATATATTATTGATATCGAATTTAATCCCAAGTGAATTGAAATTGAGCGATTTTGGTATATTTTGAGTCCGGATAGAATTATTTATCCATACTCACGTGCAAAGTCGTAGTCAAAAGCCATTATAAATTAATATGCTATACAGACATCACTTGAAAAATATTCGAATCGAGTTCAGGGATGTTTAAAACGTGATCTTTCGAAGAAAACTCGAATTCAAAATTTTGACACCCCTGAATACTTTCTCTTTACATTACACTATGTTTGTAGAGAATTAAAAATGGAGATTTTACGCCATAAAGTTTCAGTGATATTATTAAAGGTAAAGGCAGAGTAGGTTGTTAAAGTTTTACATTTGGTACGACACTAAACTTTAATTGATATGCTTTAAAAAAGGAATAATCAGCGGCGTAGATACAACACTTGAGGTTTGACTTTCATGACCATACAGATTTTATGTAATGTGAAGTACATTAAGATAACTACAACATTAAAGAAGAAATATCAATCATGCTTAAAGTTTAAACATGTCTAAAATGCAATACATTCCTCGATAATATTTGAAAACTTATCACAATACTACATTAATTTATTATATTTGAAAACTTAAACCTTCATCGAAAAAAATGAACTTCATTCAAATGACGGCATTGAAATATATATTGCCTGGTTTAAACATCTCTAAAATGCGATACATACCTCGGTAATAATTTTAGAATTATCATAATAATACGATAATTTAATATATTTGAAAACTACATCGAAATCAACTGAAATTCATTCAAATGACATCATAGAAAAAATAACACGCCTGGCTCTCTCTATATAAGCAGCATTTCATTCATGAACAATTTCCCATTCATTTCATTCATCACAATACTATAATAATTTATTTTATTTAAAAATTAAGACCATGGAGCTACAAGTAATTAAACTCTATTCTTAAAACTTCATCGAGAAAAATCGTCCTTCTCTTTATAAAATCAATGAATATTTCATTCATATCAGCTATGCAGACTCCATGAGCTAAATAATTTTGTATTAAAGGAATACAGCAATTCTAATACAACTCATTCTACATATTTTGCTGTTTACTTTTTGCATAAGTGGAAAATAGGTTTCGTTGTAGAAATAATCAAATTTGGATGATCATTTAAACTCAAATATATGGTAATTGCGTTGTTTCAGTATGTAGATGCACAGAATTTATGCAAAAATAAATTGGTTTTAGGGCGGACACAATACTCAATATGAATTAAAAAGAACTTTAAAAATCACGATTTCGAGACAAGATGCATGCCATATATCATTTTGAAGTGGGTCACGTGATCTCTTTATATCATGGTCACGTGATCGCTTCATTCAAGAGCTGTAATTATTATTTTAAATTTTATTTAAAAACTACTGAATATATTTGGCTGAATTTTTTTTTATATATTTTATGGAACAATTTGAATATTACCTAACATTTTCGAAGCAATTTGTGAATTTTAAATCTGCTTAAAATGTTTGAAAAATTAGGTCCCATAAGGCTCAATGTATTTCATTTCTTCAACCCGGGTTCAATCGAAAACTGATTGGGTGATATTATTCATTTATATTTCCATAGGTCCTACAGACCCTCTGAACAACATACTCAAATTTCATTTTGATTAAGTCATTTTTACGGCAGTTATCGTGCTAACGAACAGACAGACAGACAGAATGAACAAAGTCATAAACAGTTTTCAACTTTGTTGTAAAGTGTTAATAACACAGAATCCATGGATGTTACATATAAGGTGACTACAATAATGTTATTATAAACATACGATCAATATACAGGTTGTCAAGAAATGGCATGGATCTAGCAAATAACTCGAGAAGTATTAGAGGCATTGTATAGTTTTCTGCTGTTGCATTGAAAACCTTAATGACAGTATACAGTGAAACAATGTTAACGGGGATAGCCTATTTCTAGTGGGTTACGGGGTGGCTATCTCGTTTTCTGTTACCGATGGGGGGGGGGGGGGGGATCAACTATAAAGTAGTAAAGCTCTACAAAGTTGCAAAATTAGTATAAAGCATCTCTGCCATCCCTCAAAAGATGGAAATGAACCTTGAAAATTCACTATCGTCTCTCTAAAAGTGTAGTTTCGGCATGTCAGAACACCAAATGCAACCCAGAGGGCCTAAAATTTCATATATACTAATTCATGCTGAATCCAAATTTAAAATCCGGTTTTCAAAATAATCCTTTGATTTCGAGATATAGCATATCAAAGTTTGGACTTTCTTTCTGTTGCTGTTATTTATAATCTAGGAAAAAAATGCTTTGCCACAACATAGAACAATTACTGGGTCATGGGACTTTAAATGCCTGAAAAAATAAATGGAGGAAAGTATTCAGCTCATGGAGTTTACAGATGAGACCACCTCCATGATTCCATGGTTCAACAAGCAAATTAATATTAAGAGGTCATCCCAATTTAAAAATTCAGAATATAAATATTTAAGCCATAGAGTTAAAAGGTATTTCATATGTTATCTTAGTTTAGTTTCATTTAAATTCAAAGTCAACAAGAAAGATCAATCATGCATAAAGCATTGATTATGAAACACTTACCAACTTCAATACAATTTTATTTAAACATCTCTAAAATGCGAAACATTACTCTAATATTTTGAAAATTATCACAATACTACATTAACTTATTGTATATGAAAACTTAAAATTTCATCGAAAAAAATGAACTTCATTCCAATGACGGCATTGAAATATAAATTGCCTAGTTTAAACATGTCTAAACTGCGATACATTCCTACGTAATATTTTTAAAATTATCATAATATTACAATAATTTATTATATTTGAAAACTTCATCGAAACAAATGAATTTTTTCTAATGACGTCATCGAAATATAAATTGTGTGGCTCTTTAAATAAAAGCAGCATTTCATTCATAAACATTTTTCCATTCATTTCATTCATCTATGATAATTATATTTCTTTAAAACCTAAAATCAAGGAGGTACGAGTAATTTAACTCTATGCTCAGAACTTCATCAAAAAATCGTTTGCTTCTGTGTAAAATCAATGATTGTTTCATTCATATCAGCTATATTGCAGACTCCATGGGCTAAATAATTTTGCGTTGAAGAAGTGCAGCAATTCTTATAAAACTCATTCTACGTCTTTTGGTATTTACATCCTCCCATAAGTGAAAAGTAGGCTTCGTTGGAGAAATAATCAAAGCTGGATGATCATTTAAACTCAACCTTATTGTAATTACGTTGTTTCAGGATGTAGATGCACAGAATTTAAGCAAAAATAAAGCTGTTTCAGGACAGATACAACACTAAATATGAATTAAAAGAACTTTAAAAATCACGATTTTGACACAAGATGGATGCCATATATTATTTTGAAGTGGATCACGTGATCTCTTCATATAATGATCACGTGATCTCTTCATATAAAGGATGTAATTATTATTTTAATTTTTTTTAAACTACTGAATATATTTTGCTGATTGTTTTTTATATATTTTATGGGATAATTTGAATGTTTCCTTAAACTTTCGAAGCAATTTGTGAATTTTAAATCCGCTTAAAAAATATTTGAAAAATTAGGTCCCGCAGGGTTCAATTTATTTCATTTTTTCAAGCCGGGTTCAATCCAAAACTAACTGGGTTATATCATTCATGTATATTTCCGTAGGTCCCACAAATCGTCTGAACAACATACTAAAATTTCATTTTGATAAAGTCATTTATACGGCAGTTATCGTGCTAACGGCCAAACAGACAGACAGACAGGCAGACTGAACAAAGTAGTAAACACTTTTCAACTATGTTGTAAAATGTTAATAAAAATTATTTTAAACCGAAGAGCAAACAAACTCATTATCTATAAACTTCACCTCTAAAATTACTGTTTCATTTGATGGCAAGTTTTTGTACCAGGCACTCCTGACCTGGTCATTACCAGCCATTCCAAGTGAACTTCGTGATGTAGCTGGTATCGCTGATTTAAACGAATTACCTAGCAACACTTATCGTTCACATTATCGTTAAACACGAAAAAAAATCTTATACATTATTAGATACATATGTGTAATATCTATGCCAAAATCTATCAATTTTGCTTTGTAAACATATTTAATAACAGTTGGTTGATTGATTATTTAATATAAATCACTTGTGACTAAACAGGTAGATGTACACAAAGATAGTCTTATCGAATAGGATCTAATAAAAGTCATGCTTTTACATAAATCTATAATTTGAAATTAATGCTTACGAAAAACGCTTATTCATTTCGTGATCTATTTTTTTCTTCAAGAGTGGGTGGGACTTTCACGATGTTGAGTAACAGAAGAAGGCGGAGAAAAATAAAATATAATGTGGGCAAACACCTTTGTCTGCCCTACCCAATGAACTTTTATACTGTAAAAAATATGCATATGCTATCCTGTAGAAAGCAGTATTCCAGTTATAATATAGAAAGCAGTAATCCAGTTGCAATATAGAACGCAATTATCCAGCTGGCCTATAAAAAGAAGGAATAAAAATATCTTATTAGAAGCAGGAATACAGCTCTCCTGTAGAAAGCAGTAATACAGATGTCTTATAGAAAGCAGGAATACAGTTGTAGTATAAAAAGCAGCAATATATATCCTAGATAATTCCTACATCCAACAGGAATATATACCCTATAGGACTATCTGTCCTATATGAAGTAGTAATCTATCTGGTCTGTAGAAAATATTAATATATTAGGAATACAGTTGGTTCTATAGGAAGCAGGAATACATATGTCCTGTAGAAGGAATCCACATATAATACAGTGAGCAGGAATTCAGCTGTCCTGTAGGCATTAAGAATCCAACTGTCGTATAGAAAGAAGAAATATATCTGTCCTATAGGAAACAGGAATACAGTTGTTCTGTAGGATGTGGGGATGCAGATGTTCTATAGGAAGTAGGAATCAATCTGGCCTGTAGGAAACATTAATACAACTGTTCAATAAGGAGCAGAAATATATTTATCCTATAGGGAGCAGGAATACGGATGTCCTGTAGAAAACAGGTATCCAGATATACAGGAATCAAGCTGTCCTATAGGAAGCAGTAATACAGCTGTCCAAAGAAATCAATAATACAGCTGTTCTATAGACGTCAAGAATCCAATTGTCCTATAGGAAGCAGAAATATATCTGTCTTATAAGGAAACCGGACTGCAGCTGTTCTGTAGATGGCAGGAATACAGATGTCCTATTGGAAGTAGGAATATAGTTGCTCTACAGGAGGCAGTAATATAGTTGCCCAAAGAAATCAGGAATACAGCTGTTCTATAGGCATCAAGAATTCAGCTGTCATATATTAAGCAGAAATATGTATGTTCTGTAATGAAACCGGAATGTAACTGTTCTATAGGAAGCAGGAACACAGATGTCCTTTAGGAAGTAGGAATACAGGAAGCAGGAATACAAATGCCCTGTACAAAACAGGAATACAGATATACTATATTGAGCAGGAATCCGGCTGTCATATAGGAAGCAAGAATCTAGCTTTTCGATAGAAAGCATGAATCGAACTATCCTATAGGAAGCAGTAATACAGCTATCCTATAGAAATCAGGAATTTAGTTGTTCTATATGCAGCAAAAATCCAGCTGTCCTATAGGAAACAGACATATAGCTGTCCTATAGGAAGCAGAAATATAGCTGTCATATACAAATACCAGGAATCCATCTGTCCTATAGAAATCAGGAATTCAGCTGTTCTATAGACAACAAAAATCCGTCTGTCCTATAACGAGCAGATATATAGCTACTCTATAGGAAGGAGAAATATGACTGCTTTATAGGAAGCAGAAATATAGCTGTCCTGTGGGAAGCAGGAATATAACTGATATTTAGGAAACAAAGACATTTGGATGTTTAAAGAATTTAACAAAAACGTTTTTCAGGGCGATGTTTTCATTCCTCAAACTGTACCAAAACGAATTATTTTAACGCTCTAGCTTATACTGTTCACTTTATTTACACAAGAACCAATTTGACTGAAAATTGCAGTTTCCAGTTTAAATAAATACGAACAACTTTTAACAAATACGAATATGTATGTATTCATGCACATTCCAGACATGCCTGGCATTTTCCCTAAAACTCCTCTATGAACATAATGCCCGTCTTTCGTAAAAATTCAGTTAAATCCCAAAGAAATGCTTTACAGCGTAATAGCTCTACTATTCTCTTCAAAATATCAGACGAAAATGTACCTTTTCAAAGGGATATAATTAAGTTTTTACTCATTACTTAATAAGTTTCTTCATTTGCTATATCCTTTCCTGGAATTATATTAGTAATTGATGAGATAAGTTAAGAAGTACAAAAATATATAATGGTGTTTGTGATTTTCTGTTATAATGAGACAATCATAGTCAATCATCGATATGCTTAAGCTTAACTGTATATGCTTAACCGTCACAAATATGCTTAACCGTAAGTTAAAGCTTCAATTTTCAATTTTTTACTCGCTTTGAAAGTTCAAAAAACATAATATTGTTCATTTAAAATTATCTCCACACATAATATAACTAGCTAAATAAAACATGTCAATTATATATGGAAACAAATTAAAATTAAAGAAAAGTATAAAACAATTAAATTTAAAACACACTGACACTGATTGACATAAAAACTCTACATATAAAATGGATTACTTCATTAATATCTAGCTGCAAAAAACATAAAAAATTACGCATTTATCAAGTGTTAAAAAAGCTGCATCTTAAATGCATGCCAGTTTAAAAAAGAATAAGTAGCAATATAATCTATAATTTCATTCAAGAAGGTCAATAGTTAGAATGGAAAATACTTTAAAACATCTTATCCCCTGATAGACACGAGCTTGGATTAATAAGAACTGAATAAGCATGTTGGGCGCGTGCAATCTAGATACATATCCATCTTTTCATCAATCCGAAACGTTCAATCTTAAGAGCAAAGCTCTAGAGTAATTAGAAGTTGAGATATGGTCAAATGAGGGAAAGAAGCACAACCGAATTATAAGTACACTACGAATTGAATCGACAATGGTTTAAAGAAAATATAGTATATGCATTGAAAATTAAA
This sequence comes from Amaurobius ferox, assembly GCA_951213105.1. NCBI lineage: Eukaryota > Metazoa > Arthropoda > Arachnida > Araneae > Amaurobiidae > Amaurobius > Amaurobius ferox. The sequence goes on from OX578154.1 coordinate 30,427,470, forward strand.
TTTAAAAAAATTAATCGAACTCCAAAATAAGCTGCGACGTACCTCACTACCCGATTACGGTTTTTATCTTCAAATAAAACCTCTTCAAAAGAGAAGAAGATTTCTTTTAGGAAAAGAAATAAAAATAAATTTTGTATCTCTTTTTTCTTCTGTTGCTATCTTTTTCTTCTTCTGCTGGAACATATTCTGGAATACATATGTTGGAATAAATTGATTTCAAAAAGGCGAAATTTCTATCGAAATTTGTCATGTAAGTTCATAACATTTTCTTTTCCTTACAATACATGATAATGTATAGAGAAAACCTCGAAATTATGTCGAAAATCACAACTCGTGTTTTCTACGGATCTACACGCTTCAGACACTCTAGAACATGAAAACACTAATTTTAGAGTGACGTATGTGTGTGTGTAAATGCGTTTGCCTGTACAATGTATGTATCCACTCTAGCTGAAGAACTTATGGATCAAATTTCACAAAATTTGGAAGATAAGTCACTTGTGTGTGTTATCCCGATACTGATTAAATTTTGATATGATTCTGAAAGGAAGTAACTGCCTTTTTTACGAAATGGCCTGCAAAATAGTATGTGTCCATTTTAGCTGAGAATCCAATTGATCAAATTTCAAAAATTGTGCTGGATAAGTCAATTGTGGATTACTCTGCTGCTGACTTGATTTGCATGTTCTTTTTCGAAAAAAAAAAGAACTTTCTTTTATGAGAAATGGCCAGTAAAAATCGTCAAAATCTGTAGTACAAAACAATGTATGCTCAAATGTATCAATTAAACGCCTATTTTATACGTAATATTTAACGACAAAATGAATAAGACCGACCGACCATTCCCGAGATATTTTAAATTTTTCGAATTTTTGCTGCTATTTCGCCTTTAAAATTGCATCCAGCCTTTAAATGAAAACGGAAATTGAATTAAAACTGCAAATCCGGTGTCATTTCAAATAATTATCTGTGCTATTTTATACAATTAAACTCAATTTCAGTGAATTAGGAGCGAAAAAAAAGAGAAAATAAATTCAATTATTCTGTAGGGAAAGGTCATATATTGTCCACACCAAATTTTAAACTAATCGTTGGATTCAAGTGAAATTTTTCTAATATGGTTTTAATGATGAAATAAAATTAAATGTTAAAACCCAGAACAATATCTTTAAAATTCGCAATATTAAAAAGTCGATAAATTTATTACAGTGCATTTGTTAAACACCCTTTACTGCCGCTCAACAAATGTCTACGATTTTATAAATATTGCCCACATTAAATATAACTAACTTGTAAGTCGGAATTTTGACTTAAATGTCTATTGAAAACTTTTTAACTAATTCGAACTTTAAAAAAAATCGATGAGCTGAGAGTTTAACTACCCCTGTACCAAATTTCTTGGCTGCCCGAAGCTTCGATTTGCCACTATACACGACACATATATACATGCATACAGATATATTATTTTATTATGCAAGATATCCTGTTGCATTAGTGATTGGTAGATTTAGTAGTGAAGTACAAAAATACAAAATGGTGATTATATGGTATTTATGGGTTATCTTGTGCTGATCTTAACCATCGTTCTCAGTAATTGACTCCAATCGAATCAATGCCCTTTCAAAAACAAGACTTGCTCAGGTAAAAGAAATGAAATAGTATACTAAATGACTTTTAACTATTTATTTTGAACTACTTACAACTCTGCATAATGATATACAACAACACAAAGACAGACAAACTTAAACATAAATCGAAACTTCAAATTTGAGTCTTTTCTCGTTTTGAAAACATAAAAATCCTAATATCACTAATTCAAAAGGAACTCATTTTAAATAATTTCTGTACATTGTGTAACCATTCAACAAAATGAGAAAATTCGTCACAAGAATTAAAAAAAACTACATTTGCAATGCGTGCCAGCCTGCGAAAGGATAAGTAGTAGAACAGTCAGAAATTTTCATTAATAGAAAGTTCGAAATTTAGAACGAAAAACGCTTATTAAAACCTTTGGTACTCTGCCAAACACGCACTGAGGTTAATAAACAGTGGTTTTATTTTATACAAAGCTTCTTTATCTTTCCAAGGTTTTAATCGGTTTAGTTCTGTGTAAAGTGTTTGACATTTTTAAAATGTGTGTGATTGTGTAGCAATCAATTTCAGTGAAATTCAGTTTACTTCTTTAGTTCACTTGTTTTTTTCAACTTTCTTAAACACTTTAAATCTGTAGAACTATCCACTGCAATAATAAAAAAAAATTGATGTAGGCATCGCATGACTTTCGTTATATAATGCAATGAATTTACTTCTTTAACGGTGAAAAAGTGATGAAAAAATCCACGGCACAATGTTTGTAACGTTAAATTGTACATTTGGCGCTTTTCTGGATGACAACATTTAAAACTATTTCGTACACAATTAACTTATATTTTAAGCAACTATAAATTAACAATTATCAATATTGATATCATCCTCAATAAGCTATATAATCCATATATTTAAATATTTTAATATTAAATTCATCAATTAGGCGTCATATTCATTAACTTGGCGTCAGTTTTGCAATTCTGACGATATTTTCATCAATGTGAGGATAAATATCGCCAAGTTGGCAATATTTAGAACAGCATTTCTTATGTAATGAAAGGTATGCCTATCATATGACGGAATCAAAAATTTGCAAAACATTACATCCCATTTTGCGTTATTTTTATCAATTTGGTAACATTTTTATCAATTTAGCAATATTTAAAAACAGTCGTCAAGTTGGCTATATGCCGCCAAAATTCGTCGCCAGAATTCCGCCAACCGTTACAGATGCAGAAATAGGTTATTCTTATGTTCATTCAAAAATATTGAATTTTCATTAATTAGTTATCCTTTTCATTAATTTAGCATTATTCTAATCAAGTTGGCGACATTTTTTTTATCAATTTGGCTACATTTTTATCAATTTAGTGACATTTAAAAACTTGCCAAGTTTGTTATATTCCGCCAAATTTGTCGCCAAAATTTCACCAAGCATTATGGTCGGAGAAATAGGTTATTCTTATGGTAGATAAGAGACCAATGGCGTCCAAATACAAAACTTTTACCCAAAGTATCATCTCTTATAGTAGATTCTTATATTCTTTCCAAGATATTGAATTTTCATCAATTAGTCTTCATTTTCGTTGATTTAGCGTCATTTCATCAATTTGGCGATATTTTCGACAATTGGGCAACATTTAAAAACTCGCCAAGTGGGCGACATTCTGCCAAATTCGTCTCCAAAGTTTCGCCAAGCATTGTGAATGCAGATATAAGTTATTCGAGTAGTAGATAAAATATTAATGGCGTCAAATTAGAATGCTATTACCCGAAGTGTATTCTCTCGTGAATGGAACGAGCTAGATCTACGAGAATGATAATAATAAATTTATCGCATAGTATTACATATGAAAAGTGAGCAAATGTCACAATAGTTAATACTTTTTATGAATGTGTGATATTTTGATAAATTTACTTGAAAAATGTGCAATATCTTGAGAACGGTCCATGCTAACGTTCTAAAGTTTCTGTCAACCCTTTTCTAATAAAAAATTACATAAGAAGTGATTATTTAGGTAACTTTATTGAATGTTTAATTTTTTGATGATTTTTTCCAAATATCATTTCGAAATTCAGGTGAGTTCTGAACATTCTATTACCCGTGAAAATAATAAGCTTCCAGTATTCACTGATATGATTTTTGCAGCAAATTTTGCTCGAATCGCTCGATTCGTTCGTGAGATACCGTCTCCACAGACTCACTGACTGGCACACACACATACACACCGACATCACCTCAAAAACGTCTGATTTGTGTTCAGGCATGCTTGAAATATGATCTCCCGTCGAAAACTTGAATTCGAATTTTTTGACCCCTTCACAATACTTTCTTTATACATTATGTATAAAAAGAAAATAATAATTATCTGATGTATACTAGAAACAATACATATGCATTTCTTTATTTCAAGAAATAAATAATCTCTAAGTTTAAGCATCAAATTCCAGAGAAGATAAGGGGTTTACTAAGAATTTTTGCTTTCCTTCTTTTTTCACTCGAATTTCTCATATTAGAATATATATAAGTAGCTCGTGAATTTTTGTCTTTTTTTGCAAATTTTACAAAAAAATTTTTGAAAATGTTGCGCCAAATGGTCCAAATGATTACAAATATAACATGCTACGCATCATTTTAAAGGGCTTGAAAATATATTTTGATTGATATCAATGTTGGCAATGTAATCCCCGGGGGGTGACTCCCCCCCCCCTCCCTTAAGGATGCTAATAGCGTTACGAAAACAAAATTTTGATTGAAACAGGGATTGAAACAATTAAGTTTCGTAATAATTGATCCATAAATAACCCCTTTTACTCATGATTATGTTATATTTTGTCTTATTTTGATATGATAAGAAAACATAAAAATTGAAATAAATTTTGAATTTTTCACTCGAATTTTAAAATATATATATATCTGGTTCCATATATTTTGATAACAAAACTGAATATAAATTTTCGTGAAAATCCATTAATATTCGTGGCAGCTATCACGTGCATAAAGAAATTGACCACCGATAAACAAACAGACGGACGTCACTCTAAAAATGGTCAAAATGTGTTCGGAAAGTCCTAAAACATATATTGGAATCAAAATCGAAAATTTTCGTGAAAACAATACTTTCTCTATATGAGAAAATTAAATTACGCTTTCAAACATCTATTTCACAGGATTGGCAATAGACAGAGCTTAGATGGTGACTGTTATGATTGAACGTCATAAAGGGTAAGCTAAGGGTTCACTGAGGAGGGGATCCCATTTCTGGTTCTCAGGACGTCACTTCCGTTTTTTTTTTTTAAATTCGTATGACTGTATGAAATAAGTATTCCAAAGATAATAAAAATTCTTAATAGTTCAGTCAAAATTGAAGTGGGCACACCAATTGCCACCTTAAGGATAATCCTTCATAAATTTATTGTTCCAATTTATTCTATTTCGAACGAATTTTCTTATATGTATTGACAACTATTTTATGAAAACAGTTACTGCCGCTATACAGTACTATCTATGTCACATTTTAGAATCTTGAGAATAACAGCTGTATGCTTTGAAGGAATGATTTCAATCTATTTCTCTTTCACCTCTAAAAGTTTAATTTTAACTACTTGTTTAAAATCTTATTATTTAATTTGTGGTTTCAAATGCGGGTCAATCTCAGAATAATTTGTGGATCACAATTTGTTTGAAAAAAAGTAGATACATGAAATATAAAAGCCTCAAAACTCCTTAAAAGACGATAAATGAAGAATGTAAAAAAAAGCATTGAATTTCATATGTACATTTTATCTCTTAATATTCAAGTTGATAACAATTTAAATTGGGCTTCTAATCAATATGTGAAAGCATTTTTTAACTGAAAAAATATATAAAATAAAACTGGCGTACCTTGAAAAGCAGGTAGTGATTATTATGAGCAATAATTTTGTTTCATTGTATAAAGAAAAGTTATCGCTAAAAATCAAAGTGAAATGCCATTTCAGTAGATTAAAAGTTTAATGAGTTCTTTATTGAATTCGGTCGAATTGAAAAATAAGCAAAAGCTATGCATTTACCAATGCGTATTGCATCAAGCCATTACCATAAAATAATTAATATAAAAATATTTCGGATTGGAAATACAAATTTATTTTTATTTCTTTCGCAAACTATTCTAATTACCACTCATTTGACTTTTTACTATTCATGATGAGATTATAGTCTTATAAATTAATTTTGTAAGGTACATAGTAAATAGTTTTCTTCATAATTGGTTCAAACAGAATGTTTTACTGACATTCCACATAATATTAATTTAATCTAAAGCGTTATTTTGCCATTCCATTATTTATAAAAATATACTTGGCAAGGTAAAGATGGTGAGCTAAAAAGAGCTTTATCCAACAATTTTTATCCTAAAATTAAGCTATCCCCCTCCCCTTAAATTTTAGTTATTATTCCCCTGAAATTCAGCTAATATTGTCCTGAAATTCAGCTACCATTCCCCTGAATTTAAGCCATCATTCCCCTGAATTTCAGCTATCATTCCCCTGAAATTCAGTTATTATTGTCCTGAAATTCAGCTACCATTCCCCTGAATTTCAGCTACCATTCCCCTGACATTCAGCTATTAATCCCCTGAAATTCAGCTATTATTGTCCTGAAATTCAGCTACCATTCCCCTGAATTTCAGCTATAATTCCCCTGAAATTCAGCTATTAATCCCCTGAAATTCAGCTATTATTGTCCTGAAATTTGGCTATTAATCCCCTGAAATTCAGCTATTATTATCCTGAAATTCAGCTATTAATCCCCTGAAATTCAGCTATTATTGTCCTGAAATTTGGCTATTAATCCCCTGAAATTCAGCTATTATTATCCTGAAATTCAGCTATCATTCCCCCCGAATTTCAGCTATCATTCCCCTGAAATTCAGCTATTAATCCCCTGAAATTCAGCTATTATTGTCCTGAAATTCAGCTACCATTCCCCTGAATTTCAGCTATCATTTCCCTGAAATTCAGCTATTAATCCCCTGAAATTCAGCTATTATTATCTTGAAATTCACCTATCATTCCCCCCGAATTTCAGCTATCATTCCCCTGAAATTCAGCTATTAATCCCCTGAAATTCAGCTAATATTGTCCTGAAATTCAGCTACCATTCCCCTGAATTTCAGCTATCATTCCCCTGAAATTCAGCTATTAATCCCCTGAAATTCAGCTATTATTGTCCTGAAATTTAGCTATTATTTCCCTGAAATTCAGCTGTTATTTCTCTGAAATTCAGCTCGAATAGCAGAGCTCAATTTAATAGAACAGGATATCTCAGATTGCACAAATCCTTCATGAAATTGTAGGTGAAATTTTTAGAATTAGGGTCAGTTATTTTCCAAACTATTTTTAAGCCCTTTATAGTGAAGGGTAACACGCTATAGTTGTAATCTTTAATCCACGATATCTATTTTTTAAATTTTTTCTTATAAAATTTGAAAATTAAATTAATTCTGGTATGAGAAAGTCGAGTTGAGCTGCTCTGCAGTTAATTTATAGACATATTTTTAGCAAATACCGAGATCTGCTGAGTAGAATATGGTTGTCCTTAATTAGTCGAGATTATTTCCAAAATTCGAAATCTGGAGTTTCATAGTTTTCGTTTGGAATGTGATTGTTTAACGTGCGTTCACATTCTTAACAGTTAAATCTTTTCCAGGATAGAACGATATACAATTGAATTCGGGTAATATTACCTGTCAATTTTCAAGGAAAAATAATAAAAGACAAAGAGTGTTACAATCGTATTTTTCAGAAATGGAAAATACACAGAACTTTGAAGGGTATTTTCAAACACAAGTAAGAGGCAAATTACATCTTATAATTTTAATGTAAAACAATATTTTCAGAATCAAAAAGCATTTATTAATTTAGTAAAGATTACATTCCATAAACTATTAAATAAATTACTAAATAAAAAAAAAATTTTAAGAACTAACTTAGCTTTCATTCGTACGGTTCAAATTACTGATAGTGTAATTAAACTAAAAAAGCTTCCTATAAAGCAGCTTTAAACAGAAAATCAATGGTGCCAACTGGTTTCGAAGGCAGAAAATATCCATCCTCATCAAAACAAGCAAGATGTCCGACTTACACTCAATAAATTAAGATCCACTACTAACCTGTATAGCAGCAAACGTCACTATAGCAGGGAAAATGGTTAGCAATGACGAAAGATGAAAACGGTGATAAAATCGATCAACTTATATAACAGAATGACGAATCAATAGATCATAAAAGTCATTTTATTAAAAACATCCCTCAGACATATATACAATTTTTTAAAAAAGCCAGAGCGCTTTCGGGTATCATCATGCCCTTCCTCAGTGGCGTTAAAATAAGAAAAATTGCCAACATGCTTAAATACAATCCAGTACCGACAAGCTGAATTTGCATATCCTAAAATTGACATTACCACAAAACATATTTTTCCGTACACCAGATTTAAAAAATTACAAAAATTACAGAATCAAGAACATATATTGTCACAAGCCAGTTTAAACATCAATATACAAAACTAAATTTTATAAATTAAAGGTACATTTGTAAAGGTTTGATTCGCATGGAATCGAGGACGTGTCGCCATGCATAACTTAAAACATGGACGGGGTCAAAATTACAAATAGAAGTGCGATATAGATAAATAAAAGGGGATTTGTAGAGTAAAATAGGCCGGGGATTATTACAGCTGATCAAAAGGAAATAATTTAAAAAATCTGATGTGGGCAACACATGACTTTCCTTATATAATGTAATGAATTTACTACTTTTACAGTAAAAAAATAGGTTTTTCTTATAGTAGATACTAATATTCTTTCCAAGATATTGAATTTTCGACAGTTAGTCGTCATTTTCATTGATTTAGCGTCATTTTTATCCATTTGGCGAGGTTTTAGTTAATTTGACAACATTTCAAAAAGTCGCCAAGTTAGCGACATTCCGCCAAATTCGTCGCCAAAATCTCGCCAAGCGTTATGCACTACGAAATAAGTTATTCTTACAGCAGATAAATGACTATTGGCGTTCAAATACAAAAGTATTATTCAAAGTATCTTTTTTCATGAATGGACCGAGCTAGATCCACGAGAATGATGTCATTCAAATTATCGCATGGTATTACATATGAAAAGTGAACATGTTTCTCAATAGGAAATATTTTTTTTTTATTTTATATGACTTTTTGATAATTTTTTTTATAACTGTACAATATCTCGAGAACGGTTCATGTTAGCGTTCTAAAATTTATGTCAATCGTTTTCTAATGAAAAATTACATAAGAAATGTCTATTTGCGTAACTTTATTAGTGGTTTTGATTTTTTGACGATTTTTTCAAAATTTCATTCGAAAATTTAGGGGGGTTCTGAACATTCGATTGCGAATAAAAACAATGGGCTTCCAGTGTTTAAGGATTGAGATTTTTGTACCAAATTTGGTTTGAATCGGTCCATTCGTTCGTCAGTTATCGTCTCCACAGACTCACTGACACACACACACACACACATACTTTCACACACACACACACACACACAGACATCACTTCAAAAATGTTTGATTCGTGATCAGGGATGCTTGAAACGTACTCTCCCGTCGAAAACTCGAATTCGAATTTTCGACCCCGTCACAATACTTTCCTTTTACATTATGTATATAAGGAAAGTAAAAAGGGGTTTTAAATTATTATTAATCACTATTTGGGCAAGAGCAGTCGATTGCCTACCATTTTTAACGTCTCTGGCATGTTCTGCCAATCGAATACCAAACGTACGTTCAGTGCTACCTATATAAAACTTATAAACGCTATCTGGGGAAAGAAGGGGTCCAACATACACCCCTGCATGACTTTTAAAGTTATCTTTATCCCTGAATTTATCAGTACGAATACGATTAAATAAAGTGGTAACAGTCGAGTGCGCGGGTTTAAAATTAAACTCGGTACAAAATTTGATAAGAGGACGAAATATATTTGGATGGTACGGAACAGATGGAAAGAAAACAAACAGAAAGAAAGAAAGCGCGTTTCAATCTTTTTGGGACAACCTGTATATACGGTGATAAAAGCTTGTAAAAAACCTTTCTGGTCCAATCGGAAATCGAACTCTGGATCTCCAAACTGGCCAGTCTACTGTTGAGCTACTGCAACAATATTACAAGCTTTTATTTTTAAAGTGAACTCTGCTCCGAAAGTAGAAATGTAGATAGGATACTGCGAATGAACGGCTAAAGAGGAGGAATATGAACATCCAGAAAAAAGATTCAAAGCACTTGTTCATAAGTCATAAGTCAAACAACGTAAATAAGAATTCTGCTATAAATTAAAAGAGAAAACGTACCGGTTTGGATAAGTTACGAAACCGGTTAGTTCTGGACATGAGGAATGAAATTTGCAATTAACAGTCAATGTTTTGAAAGTGTTGGATTTGCAAGTTATATAGCTTGGTGGAGAATCGCGGTTTTCTTTTTCATCTTGACTGTCAAGTTAATTTTGTTTTAAACCTTGAAGTATTGGCTCCCTAGTATCATGTATATGTTACCACTAAAGCTCGAAAGCCGTTAATGTGCATATTACCTAGCTAATCTGCAAATTAATTGATTTGCTCCGTTAACGTGCGGAATCAAAACTTTTCCCGCATTTTACCTAGGTAATGTGCACATTAACGGCTTCCGTATCGTTAAAGTTCAAAAGTTACTTTCTCTTCGTTTGATTCTTTGTATTATAGTTTTTAATTGATTGATGATTGATTCTATCAACTAATTTGTTGATTGTTTGATTGTATTAACTTGATTCATATGTTTTGCAAATTTATTTCATTAATTGTCATAATATTTTAAACCGTTTGATTATTTGTATTATAGTTTTTTAATTGATTCATGATTGATTCTATCAACTAATTTGTTGATTGTTTGATTGTATTAACTAGATTCTTTAGAAACGTTGCTGTTGTTCCAGCAAAGATCTTATTTTCACTTTAATGAGTGCCTAGCAGGAAATGTGCAGATTATCTAGGTAATTTGCAGATTACCTAGGTAATTTGAGAAATGAAACAATTTTCGGCACTTTAACGGGTCACCCTAGTTAATCTGCATATTACCTAGATAATCTGTAGAATAACTGATTTCTGCACTTTAGCGGTAACATATGTTATTAAAATACTATGACGGAGTCGAAAATTCGAATTCTTGTTTTCGACGTAAAGCACAATTAACCATCCCTAAACTCAAATCTAACATTTTTGAGGTTTTGCGTGTGTGTATGTATGTGTGTGTGCGTGTATGTAGAGGCGATATCTCAAGTGAGAATAGAACGTTTAGAAAGAAATTTGGTACAAACATTAAAATCTGTGAAAACTGGAAGCGTATTGATTTTAATCGCAATTGATTGTTCGAAAGATCCCCAAATTTTTGACTGAAATTTTGGAAGAATCAGAACCTTCAATAACGTTACATAAATAATTATTCCTTTTGTAATTTTTCCTTTGAAAACTATTGACATACTTTAGAATACTAGCACGAAATTTGGTACAAACATTAAAATCGATGAAAATTGGAAGCGTATTGATTTTAATCGTAATAGATTGTTCGAAATGCCCCCAAATTTTCGACTGAAATTTTGAAAGAATCAGAACCTTCAATATTGTTACATAAATAATTATTCCTTATGTAATTTTTCCTTAGAAAACGATTGACAAACTTTAGAACACTAGCACGAAATTTGGTGCAAACATTAAAATCGGTGAAAACTGGTAAAATTATGTGAAAAAGTATTTCGTCAATTTGGAGCAAAATATCGCCAAATTGGCGGTATTTTGCACAAGATTGACGAAAACATCGTTAAAATTGCCAAAATTGCACTCAGTAAACGACACTGACGCCAAATTGATCAATAGTTGATTAAAATATTTTAATTTATGGACTGCATTGCTTATTGCGGATGCTATTCATATTGATAATTCTCAATTCAAAGTTGCGTGAAGTATAAGTTAATTGGGTACTTCAAAATAGTTTTGCATGTCGTCATTTATAAAAACACCCAATGTACAATTTTATACATCACTGTACGGTATACCATAGTACGATGAACATTGATCGTACAGATTTTATGCATCATTTTGTCACTGTGAAAGAAGTAAATTCATTTCATTATGTATGAAAAGTCATGTGCTGCTCCCATCAGATTTTATACTTTCACAGTCGATTTGGTGAATCGCAAAATTATAAATCGATAACATTATTATTGTAAATATATCAAACCATTGACACAATTCCTCAGCAAACATACCTGATCCAACTGCGTCACTAAAACTTTGATCAAATTTAAGGCAATCATACCAATACCGTAACCCTATCCTTTTCAGCGAGGTGTTGAACCATTCATCAAATAATCGTAAAATATACATTAATGCATTCAAGCACAGTATGACATCACGGCGATATGCCGATTTCGAGTGCAGCAACACACACACACACACACCCTTTACTTCGAAGCTCCACCCTCGGATAAAACAATGACAAAGTGGTTGTGTGGAGTGTGTTTGCACAATCGGCGAAGTCAAATATCGGCTCAAGGTGTGGTGTGGTGTGGGCTATGGCAGAAGTGAACAGTACAGTATGTCCCGGCCCAGATCGCAAATAGTAGAAACCATTAGACGTCCATCAGTTGTGATTGATTAGGGAAAGTTTCAGTCCAGTTTTGTATTTGAGCGATCCGGTGTTGCATTTGACTGAAATTTGACATGAGGCTGATTTGTATGACTGTATTTTGCTTTCCCTTCAATACGTGGTAACGTATAGAGATAGTATTAAGATCGTGTCGAAAATCGAGTTTTCAATAGATCGAAATGTTTACATATCTCTAGGATACGAAGATACTATTTCTAGCGTGACGTCTATGTGTGTGTGTGTGTGTGTGTCTGTGCAATGTATGTATCCGTCCTAGTTCAAAAACTATTTAGTAAAATTTCACTAGATTTGGCGAGTTAGTCACTTGAACTTCCCTAGTGCTGTTTGAATTTTATTTATTTATTTAAAAGATTACAAGCTGCAGAACAAAGTCCCAGTAACAGCGTACAAGATGAAATTGAATACAAAATATACCGATTAAAATATTATAAAATACATTAAAAAACAAACTAAAGACAACAAATGATTCTAAAAGCACTTGCGAATGAACCTCGGCATCACAATATATATGCCCTCTGGCGGGATTCGATCCCACAACCCGGCAATCGAGCGATCAGACGGAAACGTATGCCCCTGACCGCTCGACCACCGCATCGGCTCGACCACCGCATTAAAATATTATAAAATACATTAAAAAACAAACTAAAGACAACAAATGATTCTAAAAGCACTTGCGAATGAACCTCGGCATCACAACATATATGCCCTCTGGCGGGATTCGATCCCACAACCCGGCAATCGAGCGATCAGACGGAAACGTATGCCCCTGACCGCTCGACCACCGCATCGGCTCGACCACCGCATTAAAATATTATAAAATACATTAAAAAACAAACTAAAGGCAACAAATGATTCTAAAAGCACTTGCGACTGAACCTCGACATCACAACATATATGCCCTCTGGCGGGATTCGAACCCACAACCCGGCAATCGAGCGATCAGACGGAAACGTATGCCCCTGACCGCTCGACCACCGCATCGGCATTATTTGTTGTAAATATTTTATATTTTTATGTATTTTATGTTCATTCGCAAGTGCTTTTAGAATGCCCTTCTGCTCTTGGGGAGCCTCATTAAAGTGAAGCTGCATATTACCCTTCGCCAGGGGTCTGTGGACGTGGTGTAAGGCTTTCCTTCGCCACGGAGATTAGAAACAACAACAACACAACAAATAATTTTTAAAAGCAATTTCAGATGAATAAAAAACATCAAGATCATTGGGAAAGCTGTTGTACAATTTACAGAAATTATTAACGGCACAATAAAAAACAGTATTAATACTAAATGTGTTTTCAGAAAATAAACTCATGTTCCTGGTGGAATACTGGGGAAGATGGAACCCGACCCCACTCAAAACAGGGGGACAATCAATTTTGATACGATTCAGAATAAATGATCCGCCATTTTTCGCGAAATAGTCCTCAAATATCGTCAAAATCTAAAATAAAAGACTACATATCCCCAAATGTATCAATTAAATGATTATTTTATACATAATGTTTGACGACAAAAAGAATAAGATCAACACTATTACTTTATAACTAACCATTTTTGAGATATTTAAATTATTTCACATTTTTTCAACGTCACCTTTGAAAATTCTTCCAGTCGTCAAATGAAAATGAAAATTGAAATAAAACTGCAAATTCAATGTTATTTCAAATAATAACCCGTGGAGGAACCAGACCACTCGACCCTAGGGTATGGACAGCTGATTGAGTGGCCGGACATAATGACCCGTTGTTGTTGTTGTTGTTGAGACCCAGACCGTCCGACCTACCAGAAAGGTTTAAGGTGACTGTTTGGACGGCCGGGAAGTGGACATAATGACCCGTGTAATTTTTTTCTACAATTAAACCCAATTTAATAAATTATGAAAGAAAGAATGAGAAAAATAAATTTGAGTCTGTAAAGAAAGTCACGTGCTAACTAAATCAGATTTTTTTAAATTTTCTCATAATATTTAGCAAAGCACTGTTTAAAAATTTTTCCAATTTGAGATTTTGACAGAAAAGGAGTTTGAAGAAGAGCAAGTTTAAAGACCTTTCGAACACATTAAGAACATTTTCGAAAGAAATGTTCGTCTGCATATGTATGTAAATGTGCATGTGTGTGTGCATGTGTGCATGTGCGAGGGGGCGAGATATGAACACCGTAACTGAAGAACAAATAGTTGAACTACTATTAAATTTTGCAAAACTAACTCTCTTAAGGAATTATATTGAAGCGTTTTTACTAAATTTCATTTTTTTAACAACATATAGAACTTGGCGTTGAATATAATCGTTTTAATCGCATGTTGGTTCAGGTTTTGTCCCATAGTCGATATTATAAAGCGTGCACAATTACAGCCTTCAAGCTTACTAGGGGGTCTTCTGGAGGATCTGAAAAGATTTTCCGCCGCCTCCCCCTATCTGTTTTGCATTTTGACTTTTTAAAAATTTGATATTTAGCTTGGTTAGATTTTGTAACGTGATTGATACTATTAGAGTGCAAAAATTCACTAAGTCACCGCCGGGTTTGGGAAGGGTCTGTAGAGATTTTTTGTAAAAAAAATATACATTTTCTACTCCCCTAAAAAGGAAATTGAAAATTCCGAGTTCGTTAGATTCCGCCCTGTGAAAGATACTATAAGTGCGTAATGATTCATCAGTCATCTAAGTCACTGAAGAGAAGGCTACTGGAAAATCTGGAAAGATATTTCGAAACCTCTATTTTCTACCGCCTTTTAGCAGGAAATCGGAAGTTCTTCACGGTTAAGTTCTGGCCTGTGATTTATACTATAAACTTGTTTAAACATTCAGTTTTCTAAGTCATCGTTCATTCTAGAGTACTGCTGCCACCGATGCCGACAAAACACTTTTAAAATTTTCTGTCACAGCAATCGCCTGACCTATGGCATGAAATGATTTACAATTTCGCATGGTGATTTAGAATAGTGTGCCATATATCCAATTGCCATATATTCCAATTGTGCCCTATCTTGGTCACAATTGAATACAATTGTAGAGTTAAAAATTCATTTTTCCTCAAATTTTCTCCATTTATCTTCAAAATCAAACCACTTTTGACAACGCTGTTGCCATTTCGAAAGAAGTAATATTTAAAAAATTTAACGTTTAGTGATGAAAACTAAATCGATCGTTGAGACTTTCGCTATCGTTGGCTACCATTATTGTTACATTTTAAATTTCGTATTGCTGTAAATATGTAACTGAAACTTACATATTTGCACATCGCGGGCGGTGTAGGCCCGCGAAGTGAGCTTCGGTTTTATGTAAGCTTCCATAATTTTAAAGATTGATGCTCAAACAACGATTGGGTCATATTATCGCGGCTAATTGCATGTATTTTAGAGATGTTGAGGAAAAACTTGTTAGGTCACATTAGTTTGGAAATTCAATTAACGAGTAGGTCCGATATGTTTGGTAGTTCATGTAACGACTGGGCCACGTTGAAAGTGAGCAAGTAGTCAGAATTGCATGAAGATAGACAGCTTTAGAACGCTAGACAACTTTAGAACGCTAGCATAAACCGTACTCGAGATATTGCACATTTTTCAAATAAATTAATAAAAAAATCACACACATTGAAAAAATTATAATAACTGCTGAGAAACATGTTCACTTTTCATATGCAATACCATGCGATAAATTTGGTGACATCATTCTTGTGGATCTAGCTCGTTCCATTCATAGGAAAAGGTAGGACAACCTGAATTTTAAGTCGGACTATACCAAGGCTACCTATCAAATTTTATGAAATTCGGTACATTCTCCCGTGATGCTGAGACAAGCAGGCGGATTATCTTTTTACTTTCCTTATATACATATAAGGAATATATACATATAAGGAATATACATATAAGGAATATATAAGGAAAGTATTGTGACGGGGTCTAAAATTCGAATTCGAGTTTTCGACTGGACAGTACGTTTCAAGTATTCCTGATCACGAATCAAACATTTTTGAGGTGATGTATGTGTGTGTGTGTGTGTGTGTGTGTGTGTATGTGTGTGTCAGTGAGCCTGTGGAGACGATATCTCAAGAACAAATGGAGCGATTCGAATGAAATTTAGTACAAAAATCACAATGCGTGAATACAAGAAGCCTATTGTTTTAAACGTAATCGAATGTTCTGAACCCCCCTAAATTTTCGAGTGAAATTTCGAAAAAACCATCAAAAAATCAAATCCTTTAATAAAGTTACTCAAATAGACATTTCTTATGCAATTTTTCCTTAGAAAACGATTGACATAAACTTTAGAACGCTAGCATAAACCGTACTCGAGATATTGCACATATTTCAAATAAATTAATAAAAAAATCACACACATTAAAAAAATTATAATAACTGTTGAGAAACATGTTCACTTTTCATATGCAATATCATGCGATAAATTTGGTGACATCATTTTTGTGGATCTAGCTCGTTCCATTCATAGGAAAAGATACTTTGAGTAATACATTTGTATTTGAACGCCAATAGTCATTTATCTGCTATAAGAATAACTTCTTTCTCCGTCCATAACGCTGAGCGAGATTTTGACGACGAATTTGGCGGAATGTCGCCAACTTAGCGACTTTTTAAATGTTGCCAAATTAACGAAAATTTTGCCAACTGGATAAAAATGACGCTAAATTGATGAAAATGATGACTAATTAACGAAAATTCAATATTTTGGAAAGAATATAAGTATCTACTATAAGAATAACCTATTTTTTTGCTGTAAAAGTAGTAAATTCATTGCATTACATAAGGAAAGTCATGTGCTGCCCACATTAGATTTTTTTACTTAAAAAGCCTTGGGGAGATGTTTCTTTGCAATAAAATAAACAAAAGAAACAGTGAAAATAAACAAAAGAGAAATATATTTGAGAAGAAATATCATGAGCTGCCTACATCAATTGGGATCCTATATATTGTGACGTTCACCCGGGTAACGACAATCGTAGTGTTCTTGAAGAGATTTCCTCAATGTTCAACGCTATTTTTGATGGTCGCATCTTCTTTCAAGATATTTTCTTTTTTCTGACTGCAGATCTTAGTCAACTGTTGTTACTGAGCATATCACAAGTTGGTACCGACAGGATACTATATTGTTCTCGAAAGAGCTTACTTTCTAACCTCTTCACGCCTTGTCGGCTCATCAATCAATGTTGATTTTGCTCTTCCTCACAATTGTTCGAATGTTTCGGTAGGAACGCCTTTGTATTTTTTTTTCATTGAAAAGTTTTGTTTTAATCGGGGAATCAACGGGATTTTTTCATCTGGGATGCCGGAATTCAATATCAAGAGCTCGGTTGGTTTATAAGGAAAGAATGCTTGCTTATAATAAAATGATTCAGAAATTTCCTTGTGTAATTTTTAATTATTGCTTTGTTATGCGCTGTGGTAAAGAGTGATTAAATAATTTGAAAATACATAACCCAAGGGCTAGAATTAACCGATAAAATGTCTAATGCAGTACGTTTTAACAAAATGATAAATAAAATAAAATGGAATAGGACTGCCTAGTAATTAGAGTTCTGGAATTGCGCGGGGAATAGAACGTGGAAATCCGAAATAAACTCCCTACATCCCCTAAAATTTAATGCTGAATCCATATCAGGCATCATCTACTCTCTCTTTATAGACAATTCTGATAAATATTTGTTACAAAGTAAATGCAAGTTTTTGATTAAGAACTGACATTTCTCTAGAACAGGAAGTGGAAACCGTTAGTGAAACCCCTATCCAACTGTGGCAACTATTTGAAATACAAGAACTTAAATTAATGATTAACATTATTTATCATTACGTTGTGCATTGTGTTTGCAATAACCCTCCAATTATTTTATCATTAACATATCTATCTTTATCTCTTAACATGGCCTTAAATTCATCATAGTGGATTTATTAACAAAATCGTACATTGCTTTATTGTGACGCTATAAACCCTCCAATTATTTACTTTGCGTGAGTCCTGTAAAGGAATATTAATTATTACATTACCAAAAGGATTACACCAATTTAACATTAACAATAACATTTATTAACAACATAAATCTTTAACTATTCAATTAGAACACTTAACTATTCAATTAGAACATCATATCATTAAGTCGGATAGAACATTGTGAAACCATTAAACTCGCCTAAAATATATATATACGATCTGATTTTTCAATGGGCACATACCTTCAAGTCTGTCTTGGGTTTTGTCACCGCCACTTAAGTTGCCGATCATATCACCGAAATAATTCGCAGTATTCTTTCACCGACTCGTGATATCGACGAAAACTTTTACTCATGGCGCGCACACCCGCACTTATTGCATTCTCTTATTATCTGCACAAGTCATACTGTCATGTCTCCATCTTAAGTCGTATTATATCATCACTGCTCTAGTTGTTTGTTGATCAGTGTCCTTCTTAAGTCATGATCCCAGTTATATTTTTAAGTCATATTGTACAAGTTATCTGTTCCAAGTCATGTTAGTATGTCTATCTGATTCTCGGGTCACAGGTTGTGGTTCCCTCTTTCTCGGGGGCGTCATTTCCCCCTTGATTTCATTTGAAGCATTGAATGTGACGTAACAAGTACTTTCTCCATTGGTTAATCCTTTAACCAATAGAACCATTCTGCATCCTCGTACGGGCCAGCTCGGCCCCCATGGTTTGCTGTAAACCTCGACGTCACTCAGACTGGCAGTATTGTCCGAAGCTTTGAATCAATACATAACTGGTATAAACCTGTCTCACCAAAACACATATGAGATCTATTTCTGGTCTCACACTAACCAGAACTCCATACTGAAGCTCTTCATCATCTGAGCTCTTTCAATGGCCGATTTTGAAAAAAAAATAGATGTTTCAAGGGAAGTTTTTGAAGCGAGCGAAGAAAATAACCAAGCTTTGAAATTCCATACCTCTCTACTTAATTCCCCTACCTCCTTTGAAACTTGATTATGAATCCATATCAGTTATCATCTAAACTCTATCTATATATCCAATTCCTGAAAATAAATGCTTCAAGGAATATGAACATTTTTCAACCGGAATAAAGGAAAACCAGAAGTGGAAATCTTTAGTAAATCCTCTTGCCTTGCCTGGGATTTTAAATTGAATCCATATTAGCCTTCATCTCAACTCTGTGTGAAGCCAATCTTTTAAAGCAGATGCTACAAGGAAAAATGTTAAACCAGAATTGAAAAAACTGAAAGTAAAAATCCTTAGTATATCTCTAACCCCTCTTACATTTGATGCTGAATCCATATCAGCTGTTATCTATGCCCTTTCTTTGGGTCACCCTGGGAAATATGATTTTGCATAGAAAAAGTAAATTTGTTTTATCTAAAGTGGCATCTCCAGAAACGAAAATAGAAAACGTTAATGTGCTATCTTATATCTTTTCATAATTTTATACTGAATCCATATTAGTCATCATCTAAATTTTATATATAGCCTATCGTGAGTAGAACATTTTTGAAGAGAAAATGTGTAAAGAACCATTTAATGTCTGATTGACGTACAACTGGCAATTTTACTAGCCACCCCCGCTATTTTTTACCTCGGATTAGCCTCTTACTGCTATTTTTATCCTCCATGTTAGCTTTTTGTAGGGTCGGTGATCTCCTGAATTGAAATAGTGGCTCAATCTTTCAGAGTCAATTGAATCTGTACTAGTCGTATTAGGGTTACTTTCAGGCCTCCGCCATCTTTGCACTAACCAACAGGTCTGATTCGCCCGGGTGCCATTTTAAAGAACCTTGCTGTCTCAACCGGGAATCGAACCACGGATCTCCATACTGGCCACCCGATGCTCTACCGCTGAAATTCTAGGACGAAATTACAAGATCTTATCATCGAAGTGGAATATGCAAATGGAGAAGAAACGGAATGGGAATTATTTTTGCACCTTATATCTTCCAGAATATGATGATGTATCTAAAGCAGTTACCATGTAAGCTCTAATTATAGCCAATTGTGAATAATAGATATAGAACATCTATTTTTAAGAAAAATAGAATTTTTGAACCAGAAAGGGGAAATAATAAAACGTGAAAACCCTTACCTCCTTCAACATTTATTGCTGAATCTATAATAATTAGCACCCAAGTTCTATTTATAATAGATCCGAAGAAACATATACTTCTTAATGTTTTGGTAGAAACATAGATGATAAATTTGATAGCCACCAAAAATTAGACACATGCAATATTGTCAAGAATATGCCACTCCAAATCCTACAAACTACAAGGGTTTGCCGATATTAGCACCGATCAATTATAGCGGATGGCGATTAATGATCCTAATATTACTTTCCCTATAATATATGGTAATGTATTGGGAAAGTATCGAAATAGCGTCGAAAATCGCCACTCGAACTTTCGACGGATATGCACATTGCAAGTATAGATAACGAAAAATATATTTTCAATGTGACGTCTAAGTGTATATCTGTGATATTGTTGTTGAGACCCAGACCGTCCGACCTACCAAAAAGGTGTAGGGTAACTGTTTGGACGGCCGGGACGTGCCACCCAATTTAGACCGGAACCCAGTGGGGAAGGCATCCACAGGGACCGTTTCCCCTACCACCAACCTCTCGGAAGGACTTACGGACCCACATGTTTAACGTGATCGTACTCCGCATAAACACGGCGGCAGTTGTGGCAGCGTTCAAATCCAGCGCGCAAACCACCGAGCTACCGCGCCCGAAATGTGCCAACAGCACGCGGTGTTCCCAGGTGGTCACCCACCCAAGTACTAACCGCACCCGATGCTGCTTGACTTCGGTGATCTAACGAGAACCGGTGTTTTCAGCACGGTAGGGCCGTTGTGTCTTTCTGTGTATTGTATGCATCCACCCTAGCTAAAAATCTAATGGACCAAATTTCACAAAATTTGATAGGTAATTCACTTGTGGGTTACCCTGGTGCTGATTATATTTGGGTATGATTTGGAAAAAAGAACGTCCCTGTTTTTACGAAATGGCCCGTATAAAAAATATCTATCTACTTCAGCTGAAAAACCAATTAACCAAGTTTCTCAAATTTTGGTAAATAAATCACAAGTCGCCTTTGTAAGTACGTCCAGTCAAACGAAAATTTAAATAAAGTAGAAAATTCAGTGTAATTTGCAATAATTGTCCTTGTTATTATGTGCAATTAAACTCACTTTAATGAATTAAAAATAGAAAGAGATAATGCATCTGACTCTGTAGGGAAAGTCATCTGCTACTCACATCAGATTTTTTATAATCTGCAATCGTATATAATTCACGTCATTGCTCTCGTAGTCCACGCCTTTAGTCGACTTAATCTCAACGATTGTGCAAACACATACTATAAAACAACCCTGTCAATATCTTTTGTCTTCTTTAAAGGTTGGGCCTGGTCGTAAAGGGTGTGTGTGTAATTGCATTCGAAATCGCTATGTCCTTGCGCTTGAAGACTGTGAAGTGACTTCAATACTCTGTTAATGAATGTGTTACACTGTTAAAAATGTGTTATGCGGTTTTCTGGTTCTTCAATGAATGGTTAGACAAACGGGTGCTAATGATAAAGGAAAATACCAGTGTTACCGCTGTAAAATTCACTTTTTGAAAAAAAAAATCGGCAGTTACTCCAGTCCGATGGAACTGAAATGAATAAAGTTATTTAAAATTGAAGTAGTTTATAATATTAAATTATCGAAAATGCAACTAATCTATTATATATACTAATTGCCAAGTGTCCGTCTGTCCGTCTGTCTGTCTGTCACGTTTTTTAGGCACTTCCCGAATAGATAGAGACTTGCAATTTGGTACAATGCCCGGTCGCTCGATAAAACCCCCTGGAAAAATCGAATTTTCGAAAACGTTCTATAGAGGGGGTTCGCTACACAAAAACGTTCGAAAAGTGAAATGATGGGAAAGCATACTTTGCGATGAGATAGAATTAAAAAAATAAAATTTAAATTTGGTGTATGGGTAAATCATTCGAAAGGAAGAAAGTGTGAAATCTCAGATTTCCAATATATTATTCTTAATGGGCTGCCGCACACCAAAACGTTCGAAAAGTGAAATGATAGGAAAGTTTTGCGATGAGGTAAAGACTTCAAATTTGGTGTGTGAGTAAATCGTTCGAAAGGAAGAAAGTGCGCAATTTGAGATTTCCAATATTTTCTACTTAAGGGGGTGCCGCACACCAAAATGTTCGATTGACAGAGTAAATGAGAAAACGCTCCTTTAAAATTTGATAGATGCTTGGAATTTGGTATATGGGCTAATCATTTGAAGGAAACACCCAAGATGAATATAGTTCTTCAAAAATTTTTGTTTAAGGGGGTGCTCCTGAGTAAAACTTTCGAAAAATGAATTGATAAAAAACCATTCTTCGGAATGAGATAGAGATATCAAATTTGGTGTAAGGGTAGATAGTTTAAAAGTAAGAAAGTGTACAATTTCAGTATACCAATATTTTCTACTTTAGGGGATGCCGCACACCAAAATGTTCGCGTTTCGGAATAAAGAAGGAACGCCCCTTTTAAAACGTGATAGAGGCTTGATATTTGGTATATGGGCGAATCATCTGATAGAAATCACAAAAAGAATGGAGTTTTTCAAAAATATATAGTTAAGGGGGTGGGTACTCCACACAAAAGCGTTCGAAAGATGAAATGTTAGAAAAGCATGCTTCGCGATGAGATAGAGACTTCAAATTTGGTGTACGGATAAAAAGTTGGAAAGGAAGAAAGAGTGCAATTTCAGTTTTCCAACATTTGTAATTGTAGGGAGTGCCGCTCACTAAAATGTTTGATTTGCCGAACAAATGAAAAACGCCTCCTTCACAATGTGATTGAGGCTTGAAATTTAGTATATGGCTAACCATTTGACGAAAAATCCAAAGATGAATACAGTTTGACAAAAATGTTCTTTAACGGGGTGCTACACAGAAAAAAGTTCGAAAGGTGAAGTGATAGAAAAATATACTTCTCGATAGGATAGTGACTTCAAATTTGGAGTACGGGTAGATAGTTTGAAAGGAAGAAAGTGTGAAATTTCAGATTTCCAATATTTGCTACTTTAAGGGGTGCGCACACTAATATGTTCGATTTTCCGAATAAATGAGGCACGCTTCAGTTTAAATGTGATATGGGCTTGATATTTGGTATAGGGTCAATCATCTGATAAAAAACACAAGACAAACAAAGTTTTTCAAAAATGTTCATTTATGGATGTGTTTCACAGAAAAAAGTTCCAAAGGAGAAATAATAATATAGGGGTGCCTCGGGATGAGATAGACATTAATGTAGTGTACGGGTAGATAATTCGAAAGAATATTGCAAATTTAGTTTCCCAATATTTTCTTCTTTAGGGAGTTCTGCACACCAAAATATTCGATTTGTCGAATAAATGTGAAACGCGAATTATTAAAAAATTTACATTATTCAGGGATTGCTTATTGGGAGACCGTTGATTTTCAATGGGTATTTGGCTAGTATATTTCGAAAGCTAAAAACTCTATATGAAATACATATGTCCTGGTATGGAAAATTTTCAGTATTCTTAAAATTGATAAGACGATAGATAAAAAAATGTAAGAGTTTTGTAGAAACAAATTACTTATGTAGAAACCAGATTTTCCACTGAACATTTTTGTCGCTCACAATTTTTATCTATGTTATTTAGTTTAGAAGATTTTATGAGTGACAATAAGTAAAGCAAAAACTCGCATGGAGAAAAAAAAAAAATTTTTCTCATTTTTGAAAAACATTGCTTAAAAATTTGAAATTATTCTTGAAAATTCATAAATGGTACCATATATCTCAGAAAACAAGTATCAATTGTTCGTACTTTTATCTATTATTTTTTACTGTACAATTTTACTGCTAACTGTTTCTATTTAACGCCTGAACTTTAAAAATACTTCGTTGTAACGTACTCGGCTCTGTTGAAAGGTTTGGAGAAACAAAAAAACTGTTAGCGTTTGCGAAACTGCCTTGAGATGCAGATGTATCTTTATCTTCTACACACCTCAATGTCCTCCAGTTTTATGTGGAAGGGAAATGTCTTAATTTCCACAGCTTTGTACTACTTTAGTTTGTTGTATATGTCACCGAGGAAAGGAATCTTTGGATTTCGTTTTTCATACAGTGCGCGAAAAAAGTATAAGGACAAGCGAAAACTCGCCAAATCTAGAAATCTTTTAGACGGAAATGTATGCAAATGTCTTAAGTAAAAATATTGATAAAATTTAGTTCTTTTTCATGTAAATTAGCTAAATTTTCCAAAAATATGTATAAATTTACTTTATAAATTTTAAACCCATGTGATCTTCGAAAAAAGTATAAGGACAACTGTTTTTTCATCTAAAATTATAGTAAAATTTGCATATTTGAAGGCAGAAAATAACCATTTCAAATATAAAGACTGGGTTTCTAAACAAAATTCACATTTGACTCATTTCTTCACGATTTTTGTACGATGCCAAAAGGAACTCGTCTGTCTGACCTTTGGAAAAGGGAAAATTCTTGCTTTTAAAGAATGTGGATTGAGTGGACATGAAATTTCGAAAAAATTAAAAGATCTAAAACTGTAGTTCATGATTTTCTGAAAAGAACCTGGAATGTATGAAATGAAAAAACGAACTGGAAGACCAGAAATTCTAAAGCATCCACAGAAAAGAATGGTTGTAAGAAGAACTTGCGAGAAAAAAGAAACTGCAAATGAAGTTAGAAGAAATTTGGACTTACCATGTTCCCCACGAACAGTTCAAAATGTTTTGAATAAGCATCCGAATATTTGGTATGGAAAGTAATAAGGCAAGGTATTCCGAATATTTGGTAAGGAAAGTATGGAAGTTAATGTAACGTTCGCCTCTTAAAAAGAAACATAAGGAAAGAAAACAGGAGTTTTAAAAAAAATACATATCTCTCTGTCCAAATGAATTGGTGTAATCGTTTCGGGCGAAAAGAAGTTCAATCTTGATGGGCCAGATAGTTTTCGCTATTTTTAGTATAATCTGCGTAAAACCAAAGAAGTTTTTCCAAACGTCAATACGGTAGGGGCACAGTAATGATTTGAGGCGCTTTTGCAGCAAACAGAACCACGCCTATAGTCTTTATCAACTACAAAATGAACTCTGACAAATATGTTGATATGTTATGCGAACATTTGTTACCTGAGGCCCCACTAATTACTTCAAGAGACTATATTTTCCTACAGGATAACGCTTCCATACACGTTACTAAGAGTGCAAAACACTGGTTTGAAGCTAATTCAGTAAATTTACTTGATTTTCCTGGCGAAGAGTCCCGATCTCGATCCATTAGAAAATTTAAGGGGCCTTCTAGTCCGAGAAAATTATAAAATTGGCACACAATATCAGTATAAACAGGATCTTGTGTTAGCGATCAAACAATCTGGGAATAACATTTGCATAGACACTTTAAAATAACTTTCATCATCAATGATCTCTCGGCTTATTCAAGTAATTGAAAAAAAAGGTTGTTTTCTTGATTATTAAGGGAAATGTTAAGTAATTTAGAACATGTCCTTATACTTTTTTCTATATTTTCTTTAGTAATAATCTTCATGAGGTCAACTTCTGCAAGGTTCATATTTGTTATTTTATGTGTTGTAAATGTTATTGTATAATTTCATATTAGAGGTCAAAAGTATCAGAAATTCATTTTGATAAAGTGAAAATAAAGTATATTTTCATTCAATTATATGTTTCACGTATATTATATTCAATTTATGTTGTCCTTACACTTTTATCGAGCACTGTACTTAGGAAGCCGCCTTTAAAGAGCGGTGAACTTTTACCTGCCGAAGGAGGGAGTAAAACCCTTTTGAAAGAGATTGATTTCGATTTTAGAATCCGAAGGCAGTAGTCGCACATCCTTCTGCAGGTCACGAACCAAATTTCGGCCAAGAGCCGATTCTTCAAAATGTATATGAGTTTAAATCTTCAAATTTGTTAATGCAAATATTTCTTTTATGCATTAAAGTTTTACTTTTAAATTTTATCTGCTGTTTCTTAATTGTCCGCTCGGCACTACAACAGTACTACGTTATACAGGGGTGTCCAGTGCTATTGCTGCCCAATGGCTATTTCCACAACCGTTAGTCACAGAGATAGACTTCCAATTACAAAAATGCTTTAAGTTTTAAAATCTATTACCTTAGAAACAGTTTAAATCAATAAATACATTTCTGAAAGAAATACGAAATATAAATTTTTATACAGTCCCCCGGTTCTACCAATTATATGTAGGAAAATCATCCTCATACAATTTCATGCAAAAAAAAAATCTTCCTTTTACGACCAAAATTCACCGAATTATGAGACATTAAACTTAATGACTTAAATCACTTTTCCACGCGTAAAAATGTCCCGTTTCAGGCAACCAACCAATCAGGGACCGTATTGACCATTTCTCAGCACAAAAAGTGCTCCAAATTTAAACAGCTATAAGTCGGGCAATTTTGGTCGTAAAAGGATGATTTCTTTTTATTTTGTATAAAATTGTATGAGGATGATTTTCCTAAATATAATCGGTAGGACCGGGGGAATGCACAAAAATTTATATTTCGTATTTCTTTCAGAAATGCATTTATTGATTTAAACTGTTTCTAAGATAATAGATTTTAAAATTTAAAACATTTTTGTAATTGGAAGTGTATCTCTGTGACTAACGGTTGAGGAAATAGTCATTGGGCACCGATAGCACTGGACTCCCTGTATAGCTAACATTCGCTTTAACAAAAGTTTGTATTTGACAAAAAGAGATGAAGATATACAAATATTGACATTTTTTGCATATTTATAAGTTGCACCCTATTTCAGGTAAAACAAGTATAAATTACAGAAATTGCTATCAATTACGTTAAGAGATATATGCGTCAAAAGTATTTACATTTTTCGTAACACTCCGATTTCAGCCAAGGATACCCCAAATACAACCACATCAAAAATCTGATATGGTTAGCACATGATTTTCTCTACATGATGCAATGATTTTACTTCTTATGCAATGAAATAATAATGTACACAAGGTACAATACAATATTTAGGAGTTCAATTGTACATTAAAATTGGGCTCTTTTCTTAGCGGCGAAATGTAAATCTGATGTAGGCAGCACACGACTTTCCCTACATGATGCTTTGATTTTACTTCTTATACGGTGAAATATTAATTTACAAAAGGTACAGTACAATATTTAGGGGGTTGACATGTATATAAAAACTGAGCTCTTTTCTTGGTGACAAAATGTAAATCTGATGTGGGTAGCACACGACATTAAAGACTCAAATTTATTTTCAAAGTATTTATTTGATAATTCATAAAATTGAATTTAATTGCACTAAATAACACGCATAATTATTTGAAATTACACTTTATTTGCACTTTCAATTGAATTTCCATTTGGTAATTGATCGTATTTTCAAAGCCGAAATAGAAAAATTGCAGAAACGGAAATATCTTAAGGACGGTTAGATCCAAAGTATTGATGTTGGTCTTATTCTTCTCATCGTCCAAACTTAAGTACACCGTAAAACATTTGCAAGCATGTTACTGACAGTTAAGGGAATCAGCTGTCTATAATGGGGAGTTGTTGTTGTTGAGATCTAGACCGTCCAACCTACCAGAAAGGTGTAAGGCAACAATTTGGACGGCCGGGAAGCCATAATGGGGAGTAAAGTTCCTGACAGTTATGATAATATATATATATGCTCAAATGCATCCATCAATAACTTGTTTTAAACACTGTAAAACAATCTGCAATCGTTGCTCATCTTTTCAGCTACTTTATCATCATTTTGGCAAGCTATCAGAAAAGCCGCAATTACAGGCGTTCATAAGCGATCCAGCTTCATTTCTGAAATATTCAGCTTATTATCGTCTACTGAAGTGTTTTTTCTGTATATATATATATATATATATATATATATATATATATATATATATATATATATATATATATATATATATATATATGTATATATATATATATATATATATATATATATATATAAATATATATATATATATATATACATATATATATATATATATATATATACATATATATATATACATATATATATGCATATATATATATACATATATACATGCATATATATATATATATATATATATATATATATATATATATATATATCTATATATATATATATATATCTATATATACATATATATATATATATATATATATATATATATATATATATATATATATATATATATATATATATATATATATATATATATATGTGTATATATACAGAAAAAACACTTCATTAGACGATAATAAGCAGATTATTTCAGAAATGAAGCTGGATCGCTTATGAACGCCTGTAATTGCGGCTTTTCTGATAGCTTGCCAAAATGATGATAAAGTAGCTGAAAAGATGAGCAACTATTGCAGATTGTTTTACAGTGTTTAAAACAAGTTTTTGATGGATGCATTTGAGCATACGTAGCCTTTTATTTTAGATCTTGACGTTTTTTACGGACCTTTTCGATATAAAGGGCAAGTTCTTTTTCCCGAATCGTACCAAAATCTAATCAGCACCATGGTATCCCACAAATAAGTTACCTATAAAATTTTATGTAAAACTTTGTCCCTTAGTTTTTGAATTAAAAGGGACACACACAGACGTCACTCTAAAAATGGGTTTTCCGTGTTCTAAAAGTTCTAAAATGTGCAGATCCGTCGAAAACTCCTGTTGCGATTTTCGACAGGGTTTCAATACTTTCCCTGCAATACAGAATAATATATGGAGAAAGTAAATATATTTATATTCAAAATTTTAAATCAAATTAACTTATATGTCAGAGAACTAGAACTTGAGAATTGGTTAAATATTTAGCATTCGCTAAGAAAAATAGTTCATATATATTAACCGAATTTAATAATTAGAAACGATTAATACATTCCTTATATACATAATATATGAAGAAAGTAATGTGACGGGGAAGTATTGTGTTAAAATTCGAATTTGAGTTTTCGACGGAAGAGCACGTTTCAAGCATCCCTGATCACGAATCAAACATTTTTGAGGTGATGTCTGTGTGTATGTGTGTGTGTCAGTGAGCCTGTGGAGACGATATCTCACGAACGAATGGAGTGATTCGAATGAAATTTGGTATAAAAATCGCAATGCATGTATACTGAAAGCCAGTTGTTTTCAAACGGAATCGAATATTCAGAAACCCTCTAAATTTTCGAGTGAAATTTTGAAAAAAATCATCAAAAAATTCAAACCTTTAATATAGTTACGCAAATAGACAATTCTTATGTAATTTTTTCTTATAAAACGATTGACATAAAACGATTGACATAAACGCTAGCATGAACCGTTTTTGAGATAATGCACATTTTTTAAATATATTTATCAAAAAATCCCATAAATTAAAAAAAATATATTAACTGTTGAGAAACATGTTCACTTTTCATATGTAATATCATGCGATAAATTGGGTGACATTATTTTCGTGGATCTAGCTCGTTCCATTCATGAGAAAAGATACTTTGAGTAATACTTTTGTATTTGAAAGCCAATAGTCATTTATCTGCTATAAGAATAACTTATTTCTCCTTCCATAACAGTTGGCGAGATTTTGGCGGAATGTCGCCAACTTGACGACTTTTTAAATGTCGCCAAATTAACGAAAATCTCGCCAAATGGTTAAAAATGAAGCTAAATCAATGAAAATGACGACTAATTGACGAAAATTCAATATCTTGAAAAGAATATAATAAGAATAAGCTATTGTTCTGCTGTAAAAGTAGTAAATTCATTGCATTATATAAGGAAAGTCATGTGCTGCCCACATCAGATTTTTTTTATTATCAGATAAAACCTGTTGTTTTGGTTTCAATCGATAGATTCTTGAAACTCAATACCTTATTCTTTTAATACGATTTTCAAATATCAATCTAAATAAGACTTTTATATATCAGTAATGTATTCTGTATTTCATAACTTACTTTGAAACGGCGAATCCCGAAATTATGGCAACCATCCTCGTAAAATCGCCAAGTATGCGAGTACTTACAGCTATATATAAATATGCTATTGGCATTAAATCAACATCGCGTAAATTGAAATTGTCGCTTTTGCCGAATTTAATGATCGAAACAAATACATTATCCAAACTCCCGTGTAAAATCCACATCAAAATGAAGTTGGTATTTGATTAATTTTCCCCGAATTAAATGAAAATTGTCGAAGTGTGTGGCGACAAAATGTGGAACCATGGAGTTAGAAAAAAGGAGATAAAACTCCTATAGATGGAACGTTTGAAAATGCCTTAATGCTTTGAGAATTACATCTAGGTGTCGCTAGTGTTAGTAAAGTAGCTGTTATTGCTACTTGATGCAATAGAAAGGCGTAGTATTTAGTATATGTATTTTTTATTATTTATGAATTAAAGATTCTCTTATTATGAGTATAATTAACCAGTATTTTTCATGGTTGTAAGATAGAATGCAGAATATTGGGAGATAAAAATAAATTGAGAGATAAAATAACTTTGAATACGTAGGAATATTCTTTATTGTTTTAGTTCTACTTTGAATTGCGCTAATAATTTATTTTTACAAAATTGGCAGCTTATATAATATTTTCTGCCTTTCGCCATAGAAAAGCATACAATGCATAGCTATTCAGCTGATCCCAACGCCACCTGAATGATTGTCTCAAACGATATTTTTATGAAGTTTTAACTTCTTACTTTTACCTCCATGTGAGAAACTAAAATAATTAGATCCACTAGAATGATATTAACAGATTTATGGTATATGTAAATTAAACGTATTTAACAATACTCACTACTACTTTAATTTTATATACTTATTTGATAAATTCATTTTAAAAATCGAGCAATATATCGAAACTGTTCATGCTAGCGTTCTAAAATTTGTGTCATTCGTTTTGTAATGAAAAATCACGTATAAAATGTTTATCTATTTAACGGTATTGAAAGTGCTATTTATTTAATAAATTTTTCAAAATCACCACTATCTGAACAGCATACCCGAGCACCAGTACTAATACCTAGCTTAGAGCCATCACTCTAAAATTAGTCGAAACGTGTTCAGGAGGTCCTAAAACATGTATTAGTATCAAAATATCGAAATCGAAAATTTTCATGAAAACAATATTTTCTCTATACTTAATAGTATGTTTATGACTTTCTCTATACTCAATAGTATGTATATTTAATAAATTTTTCAAAATCACCACCATCTAAACAGCATACTTGGGCACCAGCTCGAATACTTAGCTTGGAGCCATCACTCTAAAAATAGTCGAAACGTGTTCAGGAGGTTTTAAAACATGTATTAGTATCAAAATATCCAAATCGAAAATTTTCATGAAAACAATACTTTCTCTATACTCAATAGTATGTTTATTACTTTCTCTATACTCAATAGTATGCTTATTACTTTCTCTATACTCAATAGTATGTTTATTACTTTCTCTATACTCAATAGTATGCTTATTACTTTCTCTATACTCAATAGTATGTTTATTACCTTCTCTATACTCAATAGTATGCTTATTACTTTCTTTATACTCAATAGTACGTTTATTACTTTATACTCAATAGCACGTTTATTACTTTCTCTATACTCAATAGTATGTTTATGACTTTCTCTATACTTAATAGTATGTTTATTACTTTCTCTATACTCAATAGTATGCTTATTAATTTCTCTATACTCAATAGTATGTTTATTACTTTCTCTATACTCAATAGTATGCTTATTACTTTCTCTATACTCAATAGTATGTTTATTACTTTCTCTATACTCAATAGTATGCTTATTACTTTCTCTATACTCAATAGTATGTTTATTACTTTCTCTATACTCAATAGTATGTTTATTACTTTCTCTATACTCAATAGTATGTTTATTAATTTCTCTATACTCAATAGTATGCTTATTACTTTCTCTATACTCAATAGTATGTTTATTACTTTCTCTATACTCAATAGTATGCTTATTACTTTCTCTATACTCAATAGTATGTTTATTACCTTCTCTATACTCAATAGTATGCTTATTACTTTCTTTATACTCAATAGTACGTTTATTACTTTATACTCAATAGCACGTTTATTACTTTCTCTATACTCAATAGTATGTTTATGACTTTCTCTATACTTAATAGTATGTTTATTACTTTCTCTATACTCAATAGTATGTTTATTACTTTCTCTATACTCAATAGTATGCTTATTACTTTCTCTATACTCAATAGTATGTTTATTACTTTCTCTATACTCAATAGTATGTTTATTACTTTCTCTATACTCAATAGTATGCTTATTACTTTCTCTATACTCAATAGTATGTTTATTACTTTCTCTATACTCAATAGTATGTTTATTACTTTCTCTATACTCAATAGTATGCTTATTACTTTCTCTATACTCAATAGTATGTTTATTACTTTCTCTATACTCAATAGTATGTTTATTACTTTCTCTATACTCAATAGTATGCTTATTACTTTCTCTATACTCAATAGTATGTTTATTACCTTCTCTATACTCAATAGTATGCTTATTACTTTCTTTATACTCAATAGTACGTTTATTACTTTATACTCAATAGCACGTTTATTACTTTCTCTATACTCAATAGTATGTTTATGACTTTCTCTATACTTAATAGTATGTTTATGACTTTCTCTATACTCAATAGTATGTATATTTAATAAATTTTTCAAAATCACCACCATCTAAACAGCATACTTGGGCACCAGCTCGAATACTTAGCTTGGAGCCATCACTCTAAAAATAGTCGAAACGTGTTCAGGAGGTTTTAAAACATGTATTAGTATCAAAATATCCAAATCGAAAATTTTCATGAAAACAATACTTTCTCTATACTCAATAGTATGTTTATTACTTTCTCTATACTCAATAGTATGCTTATTACTTTCTCTATACTCAATAGTATGTTTATTACTTTCTCTATACTCAATAGTATGCTTATTACTTTCTCTATACTCAATAGTATGTTTATTACCTTCTCTATACTCAATAGTATGCTTATTACTTTCTTTATACTCAATAGTACGTTTATTACTTTATACTCAATAGCACGTTTATTACTTTCTCTATACTCAATAGTATGTTTATGACTTTCTCTATACTTAATAGTATGTTTATTACTTTCTCTATACTCAATAGTATGCTTATTACTTTCTCTATACTCAATAGTATGTTTATTACTTTCTCTATACTCAATAGTATGCTTATTACTTTCTCTATACTCAATAGTATGTTTATTACTTTCTCTATACTCAATAGTATGCTTATTACTTTCTCTATACTCAATAGTATGTTTATTACTTTCTCTATACTCAATAGTATGTTTATTACTTTCTCTATACTCAATAGTATGTTTATTAATTTCTCTATACTCAATAGTATGCTTATTACTTTCTCTATACTCAATAGTATGTTTATTACTTTCTCTATACTCAATAGTATGCTTATTACTTTCTCTATACTCAATAGTATGTTTATTACCTTCTCTATACTCAATAGTATGCTTATTACTTTCTTTATACTCAATAGTACGTTTATTACTTTATACTCAATAGCACGTTTATTACTTTCTCTATACTCAATAGTATGTTTATGACTTTCTCTATACTTAATAGTATGTTTATTACTTTCTCTATACTCAATAGTATGTTTATTACTTTCTCTATACTCAATAGTATGCTTATTACTTTCTCTATACTCAATAGTATGTTTATTACTTTCTCTATACTCAATAGTATGTTTATTACTTTCTCTATACTCAATAGTATGCTTATTACTTTCTCTATACTCAATAGTATGTTTATTACTTTCTCTATACTCAATAGTATGTTTATTACTTTCTCTATACTCAATAGTATGCTTATTACTTTCTCTATACTCAATAGTATGTTTATTACTTTCTCTATACTCAATAGTATGTTTATTACTTTCTCTATACTCAATAGTATGCTTATTACTTTCTCTATACTCAATAGTATGTTTATTACTTTCTCTATACTCAATAGTATGTTTATTACTTTCTCTATACTCAATAGTATGCTTATTACTTTCTCTATACTCAATAGTATGTTTATTACTTTCTCTATACTCAATAGTATGCTTATTACTTTCTCTATACTCAATAGTATGTTTATTACTTTCTCTATACTCAATAGTATGCTTATTACTTTCTCTATACTCAATAGTATGTTTATTACCTTCTCTATACTCAATAGTATGCTTATTACTTTCTTTATACTCAATAGTACGTTTATTACTTTATACTCAATAGCACGTTTATTACTTTCTCTATACTCAATAGTATGTTTATGACTTTCTCTATACTCAATAGTATGTTTATTACTTTCTCTATACTCAATAGTATGTTTATTACTTTCTCTATACTCAATAGTATGCTTATTACTTTCTCTATACTCAATAGTATGTTTATTACTTTCTCTATACTCAATAGTATGCTTATTACTTTCTCTATACTCAATAGTATGTTTATTACCTACTCTATACTCAATAGTATGCTTATTACTTTCTTTATACTCAATAGTACGTTTATTACTTTATACTCAATAGCACGTTTATTACTTTCTCTATACTCAATAGTATGTTTATGACTTTCTCTATACTTAATAGTATGTTTATTACTTTCTCTATACTCAATAGTATGCTTATTACTTTCTCTATACTCAATAGTATGTTTATTACTTTCTCTATACTCAATAGTATGCTTATTACTTTCTCTATACTCAATAGTATGTTTATTACCTTCTCTATACTCAATAGTATGCTTATTACTTTCTTTATACTCAATAGTACGTTTATTACTTTATACTCAATAGCACGTTTATTACTTTCTCTATACTCAATAGTATGTTTATGACTTTCTCTATACTTAATAGTATGTTTATTACTTTCTCTATACTCAATAGTATGCTTATTACTTTCTCTATACTCAATAGTATGTTTATTACTTTCTCTATACTCAATAGTATGCTTATTACTTTCTCTATACTCAATAGTATGTTTATTACCTTCTCTATACTCAATAGTATGCTTATTACTTTCTTTATACTCAATAGTACGTTTATTACTTTATACTCAATAGCACGTTTATTACTTTCTCTATACTCAATAGTATGTTTATGACTTTCTCTATACTTAATAGTATGTTTATTACTTTCTCTATACTCAATAGTATGCTTATTACTTTCTCTATACTCAATAGTATGTTTATTACTTTCTCTATACTCAATAGTATGCTTATTACTTTCTCTATACTCAATAGTATGTTTATTACTTTCTCTATACTCAATAGTATGTTTATTACTTTCTCTATACTCAATAGTATGTTTATTACTTTCTCTATACTCAATAGTATGCTTATTACTTTCTCTATACTCAATAGTATTTTTATTACTTTCTCTATACTCAATAGTATGCTTATTACTTTCTCTATACTCAATAGTATGTTTATTACTTTCTCTATACTCAATAGTATGTTTATTACCTTCTCTATACTCAATAGTATGCTTATTACTTTCTTTATACTCAATAGTACGTTTATTACTTTATACTCAATAGCACGTTTATTACTTTCTCTATACTCAATAGTATGTTTATGACTTTCTCTATACTTAATAGTATGTTTATTACTTTCTCTATACTCAATAGTATGTTTATTACTTTCTCTATACTCAATAGTATGCTTATTACTTTCTCTATACTCAATAGTATGTTTATTTAATAAATTTTTCAAAATCACCACCATCTAAACAGCATACTTGGGCACCAGCTCGAATACTTAGCTTGGAGCCATCACTCTAAAAATAGTCGAAACGTGTTCAGGAGGTTTTAAAACATGTATTAGTATCAAAATATCCAAATCGAAAATTTTCATGAAAACAATACTTTCTCTATACTCAATAGTATGTTTATTACTTTCTCTATACTCAATAGTATGCTTATTACTTTCTCTATACTCAATAGTATGTTTATTACTTTCTCTATACTCAATAGTATGCTTATTACTTTCTCTATACTCAATAGTATGTTTATTACCTTCTCTATACTCAATAGTATGCTTATTACTTTCTTTATACTCAATAGTACGTTTATTACTTTATACTCAATAGCACGTTTATTACTTTCTCTATACTCAATAGTATGTTTATGACTTTCTCTATACTTAATAGTATGTTTATTACTTTCTCTATACTCAATAGTATGCTTATTACTTTCTCTATACTCAATAGTATGTTTATTACTTTCTCTATACTCAATAGTATGCTTATTACTTTCTCTATACTCAATAGTATGTTTATTACTTTCTCTATACTCAATAGTATGCTTATTACTTTCTCTATACTCAATAGTATGTTTATTACTTTCTCTATACTCAATAGTATGTTTATTACTTTCTCTATACTCAATAGTATGTTTATTAATTTCTCTATACTCAATAGTATGCTTATTACTTTCTCTATACTCAATAGTATGTTTATTACTTTCTCTATACTCAATAGTATGCTTATTACTTTCTCTATACTCAATAGTATGTTTATTACCTTCTCTATACTCAATAGTATGCTTATTACTTTCTTTATACTCAATAGTACGTTTATTACTTTATACTCAATAGCACGTTTATTACTTTCTCTATACTCAATAGTATGTTTATGACTTTCTCTATACTTAATAGTATGTTTATTACTTTCTCTATACTCAATAGTATGTTTATTACTTTCTCTATACTCAATAGTATGCTTATTACTTTCTCTATACTCAATAGTATGTTTATTACTTTCTCTATACTCAATAGTATGTTTATTACTTTCTCTATACTCAATAGTATGCTTATTACTTTCTCTATACTCAATAGTATGTTTATTACTTTCTCTATACTCAATAGTATGTTTATTACTTTCTCTATACTCAATAGTATGCTTATTACTTTCTCTATACTCAATAGTATGTTTATTACTTTCTCTATACTCAATAGTATGTTTATTACTTTCTCTATACTCAATAGTATGCTTATTACTTTCTCTATACTCAATAGTATGTTTATTACTTTCTCTATACTCAATAGTATGTTTATTACTTTCTCTATACTCAATAGTATGCTTATTACTTTCTCTATACTCAATAGTATGTTTATTACTTTCTCTATACTCAATAGTATGCTTATTACTTTCTCTATACTCAATAGTATGTTTATTACTTTCTCTATACTCAATAGTATGCTTATTACTTTCTCTATACTCAATAGTATGTTTATTACCTTCTCTATACTCAATAGTATGCTTATTACTTTCTTTATACTCAATAGTACGTTTATTACTTTATACTCAATAGCACGTTTATTACTTTCTCTATACTCAATAGTATGTTTATGACTTTCTCTATACTCAATAGTATGTTTATTACTTTCTCTATACTCAATAGTATGTTTATTACTTTCTCTATACTCAATAGTATGCTTATTACTTTCTCTATACTCAATAGTATGTTTATTACTTTCTCTATACTCAATAGTATGCTTATTACTTTCTCTATACTCAATAGTATGTTTATTACCTACTCTATACTCAATAGTATGCTTATTACTTTCTTTATACTCAATAGTACGTTTATTACTTTATACTCAATAGCACGTTTATTACTTTCTCTATACTCAATAGTATGTTTATGACTTTCTCTATACTTAATAGTATGTTTATTACTTTCTCTATACTCAATAGTATGCTTATTACTTTCTCTATACTCAATAGTATGTTTATTACTTTCTCTATACTCAATAGTATGCTTATTACTTTCTCTATACTCAATAGTATGTTTATTACCTTCTCTATACTCAATAGTATGCTTATTACTTTCTTTATACTCAATAGTACGTTTATTACTTTATACTCAATAGCACGTTTATTACTTTCTCTATACTCAATAGTATGTTTATGACTTTCTCTATACTTAATAGTATGTTTATTACTTTCTCTATACTCAATAGTATGCTTATTACTTTCTCTATACTCAATAGTATGTTTATTACTTTCTCTATACTCAATAGTATGCTTATTACTTTCTCTATACTCAATAGTATGTTTATTACCTTCTCTATACTCAATAGTATGCTTATTACTTTCTTTATACTCAATAGTACGTTTATTACTTTATACTCAATAGCACGTTTATTACTTTCTCTATACTCAATAGTATGTTTATGACTTTCTCTATACTTAATAGTATGTTTATTACTTTCTCTATACTCAATAGTATGCTTATTACTTTCTCTATACTCAATAGTATGTTTATTACTTTCTCTATACTCAATAGTATGCTTATTACTTTCTCTATACTCAATAGTATGTTTATTACTTTCTCTATACTCAATAGTATGTTTATTACTTTCTCTATACTCAATAGTATGTTTATTACTTTCTCTATACTCAATAGTATGCTTATTACTTTCTCTATACTCAATAGTATTTTTATTACTTTCTCTATACTCAATAGTATGCTTATTACTTTCTCTATACTCAATAGTATGTTTATTACCTTCTCTATACTCAATAGTATGCTTATTACTTTCTTTATACTCAATAGTACGTTTATTACTTTATACTCAATAGCACGTTTATTACTTTCTCTATACTCAATAGTATGTTTATAACTTTCTCTATACTTAATAGTATGTTTATTACTTTCTCTATACTCAATAGTATGCTTATTACTTTCTCTATACTCAATAGTATGTTTATTACTTTCTCTATACTCAATAGTATGCTTATTACTTTCTCTATACTCAATAGTATGTTTATTACTTTCTCTATACTCAATAGTATGCTTATTACTTTCTCTATACTCAATAGTATGTTTATTACTTTCTCTATACTCAATAGTATGTTTATTACTTTCTCTATACTCAATAGTATGTTTATTACTTTCTCTATACTCAATAGTATGTTTATTACTTTCTCTATACTCAATAGTATGTTTATTACTTTCTCTATACTCAATAGTATGTTTATTACTTTCTCTATACTCAATAGTATGCTTATTACTTTCTCTATACTCAATAGTATGTTTATTACTTTCTCTATACTCAATAGTATGTTTATTACTTTCTCTATACTCAATAGTATGTTTATTACTTTCTCTATACTCAATAAAATGTTTATTACTTTCTCTATACTCAATAGTATGTTTATTACTTTCTCTATACTCAATAGTATGTTTATTACTTTCTCTATACTCAATAGTATGCTTATTACCTTCTCTATACTCAATAGTATGTTTATTACTTTCTCTATACTCAATATTATGTTTATTACTTTCTCTATACTCAATAGTATGCTTATTACCTTCTCTATACTCAATAGTACGTTTATTACTTTATACTCAATAGCACGTTTATTACTTTCCCTATACTCAATAGTATGTTTATTACTTTCTCTATACTTAATAGTATGTTTATTACTTTCTCTATACTCAATAGTATGCTTATTACCTTCTCTATACTTAATAGTATGCTTATTACTTTCTCTATACTCAATAGTATGTTTATTACCTTCTCTATACTCAATAGTATGTTTATTATTTTCTCTATACTCAATAGCATGTTTATTACTTTCTCTATACTCAATAGTATGCTTATTACTTTCTTTATACTCAATATTACGTTTATTACTTTATACTCAATAGCACGTTTATTACTTTCACTATACTCAATAGTATGTTTATTACTTTCTCTATACTTAATATTATGTTTATTACTTACTCTATACTCAATAGTATGCTTATTACTTTTTCTATACTCAATAGTATGTTTATTACTTTCTCTATACTCAATAGCATGTTTATCACTTGCTCTATACTCAATATTATGTTTATTACTTTCTCTATACTCAATAGTATGCTTATTACCTTCTCTATACTCAATAGTACGTTTATTACTTTATACTCAATAGCACGTTTATTACTTTCTCTATACTCAATAGTATGTTTATTACTTTCTCTATACTCAAAAGTATGTTTATTACTTTCTCTATACTCAATAGTAGGTTTATTACTTTCTCTATACTCAATAGTATGTTTATTACCTTCTCTATACTCAATAGTATGCTTATTACTTTCTTTATACTCAATAGTACGTTTATTACTTTATACTCACTAGCACGTTTATTACTTTCTCTATACTCAATAGTATGTTTATGACTTTCTCTATACTTAATAGTATGTTTATTACTTTCTCTATACTCAATAGTATGCTTATTACCTTCTCTATACTCAATAGTATGTTTATTACTTTCTCTATACTCAATAGTATGCTTATTACCTTCTCTATACTCAATAGTATGTTTATTACTTTCTCTATACTCAATAGTATGTTTATTACTTTCTCTATACTCAATAGTATGCTTATTACCTTCTCTATACTCAATAGTATGTTTATTACTTTCTCTATACTCAATAGTATGTTTATTACTTTCTCTATACTCAATAGTATGTTTATTACTTTCTCTATACTCAATAGTATGTTTATTACTTTCTCTATACTCAATAGTATGTTTATTACTTTCTCTATACTCAATAGTATGTTTATTACTTTCTCTATACTCAATAGTATGTTTATTACTTTCTCTATACTCAATAGTATGCTTATTACCTTCTCTATACTCAATAGTATGTTTATTACTTTCTCTATACTCAATAGTATGTTTATTACTTTCTCTATACTCAATAGTATGTTTATTACTTTCTCTATACTCAATAGTATGCTTATTACCTTCTCTATACTCAATAGTATGTTTATTACTTTCTCTATACTCAATAGTATGTTTATTACTTTCTCTATACTCAATAGTATGTTTATTACTTTCTCTATACTCAATAGTAGGTTTATTACTTTCTCTATACTCAATAGTAGGTTTATTACTTTCTCTATACTCAATAGTATGTTTATTACTTTCTCTATACTCAATAGTATGTTTATGACTTTCTCTATACTTAATAGTATGTTTATTACTTTCTCTATACTCAATAGTATGCTTATTACCTTCTCTATACTCAATAGTATGCTTATTACCTTCTCTATACTCAATAGTATGCTTATTACTTTCTCTATACTCAATAGTATGCTTATTACCTTCTCTATACTCAATAGTATGTTTATTACTTTCTCTATACTCAATAGTATGTTTATTACTTTCTCTATACTCAATAGTATGTTTATTACTTTCTCTATACTCAATAGTAGGTTTATTACTTTCTCTATACTCAATAGTAGGTTTATTACTTTCTCTATACTCAATAGTATGTTTATTACTTTCTCTATACTCAATAGTATGTTTATGACTTTCTCTATACTCAATAGTATGTTTATTACTTTCTCTATACTCAATAGTATGTTTATGACTTTCTCTATACTTAATAGTATGTTTATTACTTTCTCTATACTCAATAGTATGCTTATTACCTTCTCTATACTCAATAGTATGTTTATTACTTTCTCTATACTCAATAGTATGTTTATTACTTTCTCTATACTCAATAGTATGTTTATTACTTTCTCTATACTCAATAATATGTTTATTACTTTCTCTATACTCAATAGTAGGTTTATTACTTTCTCTATACTCAATAGTAGGTTTATTACTTTCTCTATACTCAATAGTATGTTTATTACTTTCTCTATACTCAATAGTAGGTTTATGACTTTCTCTATACTTAATAGTATGTTTATTACTTTCTCTATACTCAATAGTATGTTTATTACTTTCTCTATACTCAATAGTATGCTTATTACCTTCTCTATACTCAATAGTATGTTTATTACTTTCTCTATACTCAATAGTATGTTTATTACTTTCTCTATACTCAATAGTATGCTTATTACCTTCTCTATACTCAATAGTATGCTTATTACTTTCTTTATACTCAATAGTACGTTTATTACTTTATACTCAATAGCACGTTTATTACTTTCTCTATACTCAATAGTATGTTTATGACTTTCTCTATACTTAATAGTATGTTTATTACTTTCTCTATACTCAATAGTATGCTTATTACCTTCTCTATACTCAATAGTATGTTTATTACTTTCTCTATACTCAATAGTATGTTTATTACTTTCTCTATACTCAATAGTATGTTTATTACTTTCTCTATACTCAATAGTATGTTTATTACTTTCTCTATACTCAATAGTATGCTTATTACCTTCTCTATACTCAATAGTATGTTTATTACTTTCTCTATACTCAATAGTATGTTTATTACTTTCTCTATACTCAATAGTATGCTTATTACCTTCTCTATACTCAATAGTATGTTTATTACTTTCTCTATACTCAATAGTATGTTTATTACTTTCTCTATACTCAATAGTATGCTTATTACCTTCTCTATACTCAATAGTATGCTTATTACTTTCTTTATACTCAATAGTACGTTTATTACTTTATACTCAATAGCACGTTTATTACTTTCTCTATACTCAATAGTATGTTTATGACTTTCTCTATACTTAATAGTATGTTTATTACTTTCTCTATACTCAATAGTATGCTTATTACCTTCTCTATACTCAATAGTATGTT
The DNA here is from genome assembly GCA_951213105.1 of Amaurobius ferox. Classification (NCBI taxonomy): domain Eukaryota; kingdom Metazoa; phylum Arthropoda; class Arachnida; order Araneae; family Amaurobiidae; genus Amaurobius; species Amaurobius ferox. Next base: position 30,470,428 of record OX578154.1, read on the forward strand.
TATTACTTTCTCTATACTCAATAGTATGTTTATTACTTTCTCTATACTCAATAGTATGTTTATTACTTTCTCTATACTCAATAGTATGCTTATTACCTTCTCTATACTCAATAGTATGTTTATTACTTTCTCTATACTCAATAGTATGTTTATTAATTTCTCTATACTCAATAGTATGCTTATTACCTTCTCTATACTCAATAGTATGTTTATTACTTTCTCTATACTCAATAGTATGTTTATTACTTTCTCTATACTCAATAGTATGCTTATTACCTTCTCTATACTCAATAGTATGCTTATTACTTTCTTTATACTCAATAGTACGTTTATTACTTTATACTCAATAGCACGTTTATTACTTTCTCTATACTCAATAGTATGTTTATGACTTTCTCTATACTTAATAGTATGTTTATTACTTTCTCTATACTCAATAGTATGCTTATTACCTTCTCTATACTCAATAGTATGTTTATTACTTTCTCTATACTCAATAGTATGTTTATTACTTTCTCTATACTCAATAGTATGTTTATTACTTTCTCTATACTCAATAGTATGTTTATTACTTTCTCTATACTCAATAGTATGCTTATTACCTTCTCTATACTCAATAGTACGTTTATTACTTTATACTCAATAGCACGTTTATTACTTTCTCTATACTCAATAGTATGTTTATTACTTTCTCTATACTCAATAGTAGGTTTATTACTTTCTTTATACTCAATAGTACGTTTATTACTTTATACTCAATAGCACGTTTATTACTTTCTCTATACTCAATAGTATGTTTATGACTTTCTCTATACTTAATAGTATGTTTATTACTTTCTCTATACTCAATAGTATGCTTATTACCTTCTCTATACTCAATAGTACGTTTATTACTTTATACTCAATAGCACGTTTATTACTTTCCCTATACTCAATAGTATGTTTATTACTTTCTCTATACTTAATAGTATGTTTATTACTTTCTCTATACTCAATAGTATGCTTATTACCTTCTCTATACTTAATAGTATGCTTATTACTTTCTCTATACTCAATAGTATGTTTATTACCTTCTCTATACTCAATAGTATGTTTATTATTTTCTCTATACTCAATAGCATGTTTATTACTTTCTCTATACTCAATAGTATGCTTATTACTTTCTTTATACTCAATATTACGTTTATTACTTTATACTCAATAGCACGTTTATTACTTTCACTATACTCAATAGTATGTTTATTACTTTCTCTATACTTAATATTATGTTTATTACTTACTCTATACTCAATAGTATGCTTATTACTTTTTCTATACTCAATAGTATGTTTATTACTTTCTCTATACTCAATAGCATGTTTATCACTTGCTCTATACTCAATATTATGTTTATTACTTTCTCTATACTCAATAGTATGCTTATTACCTTCTCTATACTCAATAGTACGTTTATTACTTTATACTCAATAGCACGTTTATTACTTTCTCTATACTCAATAGTATGTTTATTACTTTCTCTATACTCAATAGTAGGTTTATTACTTTCTTTATACTCAATAGTATGTTTATTACTTTCTCTATACTCAATAGTATGCTTATTACCTTCTCTATACTCAATAGTACGTTTATTACTTTATACTCAATAGCACGTTTATTACTTTCTCTATACTCAATAGTATGTTTATTACTTTCTCTATACTCAATAGTATGTTTATTAATTTCTCTATACTCAATAGTATGTTTATTACTTTCTCTATACTCAATAGTATGTTTATTACTTTCTCTATACTCAATAGTATGTTTATTACTTTCTCTATACTCAATAGTATGCTTATTACCTTCTCTATACTCAATAGTATGTTTATTACTTTCTCTATACTCAATAGTATGTTTATTACTTTCTCTATACTCAATAGTATGTTTATTACTTTCTCTATACTCAATAGTATGTCTATTACTTTCTCTATACTCAATAGTATGTCTATTACTTTCTCTATACTCAATAGTATGTTTATTACTTTCTCTATACTTAATAGTATGTTTATTATTTTCTCTATACTCAATAGTATGTTTATTACTTTCTCTATACTCAATAGTATGTCTATTAATTTCTCTATACTCAATAGTATGTCTATTACTTTCTCTATACTCAATAGTATGTTTATTACTTTCTCTATACTTAATAGTATGTTTATTACTTTCTCTATACTCAATAGTATGTTTATTACTTTCTCTATACTCAATAGTATGTTTATTACTTTCTCTATACTCAATAGTATGTTTATTACTTTCTCTATACTCAATAGTATGTTTATTACTTTCTCTATACTCAATAGTATGTTTATTACTTTCTCTATACTCAATAGTATGCTTATTACCTTCTCTATACTCAATAGTATGTTTATTACTTTCTCTATACTCAATAGTATGTTTATTACTATCTCTATACTCAATAGTATGTTTATTACTTTCTCTATACTCAATAGTATGTCTATTTCTTTCTCTATACTCAATAGTATGTCTATTACTTTCTCTATACTCAATAGTATGTTTATTACTTTCTCTATACTTAATAGTATGTTTATTATTTTCTCTATACTCAATAGTATGTTTATTACCTTCTCTATACTCAATAGTATGTTTATTATTTTCTCTATACTCAATAGTATGTTTATTACTTTCTTTATACTTAATAGTATGTTTATTACTTTCTCTATACTTAATAGTATGTTTATTACCTTCTCTATACTCAATAGTATGCTTATTACTTTCTCTATACTCAATAGTATGTTTATTACTTTCTCTATACTTAATAGTATGTTTATTATTTTCTCTATACTCAATAGTATGTTTATTACCTTCTCTATACTCAATAGTATGTTTATTATTTGCTCTATACTCAATAGTATGTTTATTACTTTCTTTATACTTAATAGTATGTTTATTACTTTCTCTATACTCAATAGTATGTTTATTACTTTCTCTATACTTAATAGTATGTTTATTACTTTCTCTATTCTCAATAGTATGCTTATTACTTTCTCTATACTCAATAGTGCGTTTATTACTTTATACTTTATAGTATGCTTATTACTTTCTCTATTCTCAATAGTATGTTTATTACTTTCTCTATACTTAATAGTATGTTTATTACCTTCTCTATACTCAATAGTATGCTTATTACTTTCTCTATACTCAATAGTACGTTTATTACTTTATACTCAAAAGTATGCTTATTACTTTCTCTATACTCAATAGTATGTTTATTACTTTCTCTATACTTAATTATATGTTTATTACTTTCTCTATACTCAATAGTATGTTTATTACATTATGTTTATTCAATAGTATGAGAAAGTAATAAACAGACATATATATTCTTTTATTGTGTAAAATTTATACAATTAAAACAGTTCTTTATGCAATACTCATATATACTTTATGATATTTTAAAAGTCTTCAGATCCTTGGCTTTGTCGCAGTGTTCTTTTCCTCAATACATATTTTCCTAAAGCAAATAGCTGTAAATAAACCGTACTACCTCCTTGAAAACTCCACGAAATTAATCGCGTATGAAATCGAGGTTAAGTGTCTTTGATATTCCACAGTAAATCATTATTTTCCATCTGACCAAGTTCGTAGAATTTTGAAAATGTTTTACTGCTCAGTGTACGCAATAATGATTTTACGGCATAAGGTTAGTTACTCTTGTTATCTGTAACCTATGACTTCAGTCTGGTATGCAAATTAGTTGCTCATTAAAATAAACAACTGCAGTGATCGTTGGTCTAAATGGCTGATTGGAGTTCTCTATTGTATTATTGATGTTATTGGTCACGCTAGCGATGACCTCCGATTCGTTATATCGCAGTAAAAACTTTAATGTCCTTGGGTTAAAGAATTTGGGGCAGAAGTTAAGACTATTTTGCTTAGTTTGCAATATATTGTCTGTAATTAATAATAAGTACTGGCCTATGACATTTCTATTCAGCAAGGTAAGTTGGGATTAACATTCAAATTTATAAAAATTATGTGTGACTTCGGCATGAAACCCATTCTTATTCGGCAAGGTCAGTGGAGATTGACATTCAAATTTAGCAAAATTATCTGTAATTTCAGCATGAAGACACTTTTTATTCGATTAGGTAAATGGAGACTAACATTCTAATTTAGCAATATTATCTGTGATTTTGGCATAAAGACCATTTTAATTCGGCAAGGTAAATGGAAATTAACATTCAAATGTAGCAATAATATCTGTGATTTTGACATAAAGACCTTCGACAAGGTAAGTGGAGCTTAGCATTCGAATTTAGCAAAATTATCTGTGATTTTAGCATAAAGACAATTTTTAATCAACAAGATAAGTGGAGCTTAACATTCAAATTTGGCAACATTTTCTGTGATTTTGACAGAAAAACTATTTTAATTCAGAAAAGTAAATAGAGATTAACATTCAAATTTAGCAATATTATCTGTGATTTTGGCATAAAGACCATTTTAATTCGGCAAGGTAAATGGAAATTAACATTCAAATGTAGCAATAATATCTGTGATTTTGACATAAAGACCATTTTAATTCGACAAGGTAAGTGGAGAATAGCATTCGAATTTAGCAAAATTATGTGTGATTTTAGCATAAAGACAATTTTTATTCAACAAGATAAGTGGAGCTTAACATTCAAATTTGGCAACATTTTCTGTGATTTTGACAGAAAGCTATTTTAATTCAGAAAAGTAAATAGATATTAACATTCAAATTTAGCAATATTATCTGTGATTTTGGCATAAAGACCATTTTAATTCGGCAAGGTAAATGGAAATTAACATTCAAATGTAGCAACCTGTGATTTTGACATAAAGACCATTTTCATTCGGCAAGGTAAGTGGAGAATAGCATTCGAATTTAGCAAAATTATCTGTGATTTTAGCATAAAGACAATTTTTATTCAACAAGATAAGTGGAGCTTAACATTCAAATTTGACAACATTTTCTGTGATTTTGACAGAAAAACTATTTTAATTCAGCAAGGTAAGTACAGATTAACATTGAAATTTAACAATATTATCTGCGATTTTGGCATAAAGACTGTTTAAATTTGGCATAGTAAGGGGAGATTTACAATCAAATTTATCAATATCTGTGATTTTAGCATAAAGGAAAATTTTATTCGGTTAAATCAGTGGAGATTAACATTCACATTTAGCAAAATTTTCTGTGATTTTTGCTTAAAGACTATTTTAATTCAGTAGAGTAATGGGAGATTAACATTCACATTTAGCAATATTGTCTGTGATTTTGGCATAAAATACTAGGACATAATTAAAACGGTAATTTTACTTTCTCTAAATTTTTTAATTCAAGAATTCGACTAACAAACCCACTTTAAACACTTTTGATTTCATTTCGGACAGATTTCGGACAGATTTCAGTGTGGCTCTAAAATAAAAAAATATATTTATCTCTGGGAAACGCCGTATAATCAAGTTGATAAAAAAATAGGTCTGTAATGATCGGCTGGCGTATACATATGACGATATTTTTGATATATTTTTGAGGTTATATTAGTACCACCTGGTTGAAAAAAAATACTATTCTAATTTCTTGTAACATAATGTTTTAACATTTGAAGTGCAGTGGTTATCATATTTTAAATCAACAGCAATGTAAAGTGTTCATTTAAGACATCAGCATATATGAATATAACATACCTGGAAAACCGAGCGTAGCTTGGTAAAAGAGAGGGTGGGTGCTGAGAGATAATTTTGTTGTGCATAAAGAATGTATAATTTGTTATGGTGTTAATTAAGACATCATATATGAATATAACATACCTGGAAAACCGAACGTTGCTTGGTAAGAGAGGGGGTGGGTGCTGAGAGATAATTTTGCTGTGCATAAAAAATGTATAATTTGCTATGGTGTTAATTAAGACATCAACATATATAAATATAACATACCTGGAAAACCGAGCGTCGCTTGGTAAAAGAGGGGGTGGGTGCTGAGAGATAATTTTGCAGTGCATAAAAAATGTATAATTTTCTATGGTTTTAATTAAGATATCAACATATATAAATATAACATACATGGAAAACCGAGCGTCGCTTGGTAAAAGAGGGGGTGGGTGCTGAGAGATAAATTTGTTGTGCATAAAAAATGTATAATTTGCCATGGTGTAAATTTAGGACATCAACATGAATAATTATCTAGAAGACCGAGCTTCGCTTGGTAAATGGAGGGTGGAACTGAGTGATAATCATGCTGTACATAGAAATGTTTATAATTTGCTGTGTTATTTCCAAAAATTTTAATACCAAATCAAAACCAAGTATTAGTTTTTTCGTTTTTTTGTTTTGTTTTGTTTTTTTGTATTATATTAAAAATGGGAATCAAAATTTTAACTTTTGTTTATTTCTTTTTCTTTAAGTTCCATAGGCGTTATATTCGGCAGTTCTGGTTGTGACGTTAGACGTAGTTGTTCTTCCAAGCGCTGATCACGTTGTTCATTGATTTCGTCTTCTAGATGTTGAGTAGCATGTTTTGTAGTCGCTGTACATTACTTACGATATAAAACTCGGAGATTCTTTCCATGACTTTCGCCTTAGCGTCTCGGATTGATCTTGTAGACGTTGTAGGATTAACTTTTTTATTTAAAAGAAGGCATTAGAGACAGGAATCCGACCGGTCATCTTCCAACGGTGTCGTGTTCTCTTTATTAAAGTAGAAATTCCGTTCCAACGTATTCCAGGATATCCATAAGACATATTTAGGCCCTTTTTCAGAATAGCACTTTACAAATATTTAAAGGAATACGTCGCTTTAACAAAAATACCAGATTTCAATTCAACAGCAATATTAAATGTCCATTTAAGACATCGCCATACATGAAGAATATGTAAATCAAACCAATATTGACCGAAAAGAAAGGTTAATTTTTCAGTTGATAATAGTAACAGACCTTATAATACGGCTACTCATTATCCATACCCACAGTACTGCAGTCACGCAAGCTCTGATTTCATCAATATAAAGACCAGTCTTCTGCGTCTACGATATCGGAAACAAGAAGGACAGTTGTTTATTTTGCAATTACCCACCTTTGTCTGACACTAAAAGAAAGTGAAATGAAATACTACAGGCTGATAGTTAAAGAAGTTTACACGAGTTTTTCTAATGAACGTGGTAGTTGTAGTTATTAATCAGGGTAATGTGCGTTCAAGCTGATTGCTATCAAACCTTGGGGCAAGCTTGTTACTGGTAGATATAAAATGTTTGCTTTTAATATTCCTAGTCAATGTCGGTTTGGAGTGACGGTTTGATAACATCACATATATTTAATAAAGAATAGTACAGTATCGCAATATGCTTGTCAGTATTTGCATTATGAAGTGTATGATGTGGAAAAGAAGTGATACAGATGTGCTTACGTATGTTGTATGTGGATAATCATAAATAATAAAGGATAATAAAAGGAGACATAGGTGTGTGTGTGTGTTAGATATATATATATATATATATATATATATATATATATATATATCTTCTTTTACAAGTGGGAACTTAAAATTTGATGCCCAGTTTAATCGTTTGATTAAACCCCCCAAGTATTGTCCAATTTTTCAAAATATTCATTTGCGGGATGCTCAACACCAAAGCGTTCGAAAAGTGAAATTGCAGAAAATCGCACTTCGCGATGAGATAGGGGCTTTAACTTTGGTGAATGGGTAAATAATTTGAAAACAATAAAGTGTAAAATTTCAGTTCCTCAATATTTGCTACTTTAGGGATACCAAACACCGAAATATTCGATTTTATGAAAAACGAGAAAAGCCTTCTTTTAAGTGAGATATAGACTTGCAATTTGGTATCTAGATTTTTCGTTCGATGAAAATCCCAGTAAAAATCAAATTTTTAAACATTATTCTTCAGAAGGCAAGGATTTCCACAACAAAATGTTCGAAAGATAAAATGATAGAAAAACATACTTTATGATAACATAGCGACTTTAAATTTACTACAAGGACAGATATTTCAAAAAGAATAAATGAGATCAAATATATGAGCAAAGTTTTCTTTTAAGTGATATAAATACTTGCAATTTAATATACGGATCAATCGTTCGATAAAACAATGTTTATTAGGTTGAGGATGAGGATTATGCTCTACATCAAAACATTGTGAATGTAATATAACAGAAAAACATACAAATAGATGTTTTAAATTTGGTATAAAGGCAGGTAATGTCAAAGAAAAATAGTGTGCAATTTCAGTTTTTCAATATTTGCTACATTAGGGGTGTTGCACCCCTCAATTTGCGAATAATGAGAAACGCCGTATTTCAAATAAGGAAACTAGAAAACACGGATCAGGAATATTTGATAAAACTTCCAAGAAAAATCGATTTTTTCATAAAAATTTATTTCTGAGATGCCCCATATACCAAAATATTCAAAATGTTCGACCCCGTCTTCTAAATGTCAAATGAGAGATAGACTAGAAATTTGATGCTTGAATCAATCAAAGAGTATCCCTGTAGCACCTTTTCGTAAAACCTCCGGAAAAATAGAATTTTTCAAAAATGTTCAATTAAGGAGGTGCTCCACATCAGAACGTTAGAGGTATACAATGATAATAAAACGTTAGTTAATAATGAACAAAAAAATTAATATAATTACTTGAAATATAGTGCAAATGAGATTGTTTGATAAAGCTCACTTATGATTCCATAATCATTTAACAACAAAGTAGAAACATTTAAATTCTGACAACTATATAACTGTGTAAATTGCCGTTCGAAATATGTTTATTGTGATATCATTGATTTTCTACGGGAATACGGTCAGTTCTTCCATATATAACACATCACTCAATAAGTCTCCTTGTCTGACACATATATGGCAACAATGTTGACAGACCCATAGCATTTCTGGATAGTACCAACCTTCAAAGGATACGTGTCAAAATTTCATGACATTCTGACGATTAGTTTATAGGTTAGTGGTTTCAGTGACCCAATTTTGTAATTTTCAAAACAATGGATAAAAAAGAATTTCGTACGTAGATTAAACTTTGTTTTTTGATGGGGAAAATACTGTTGAAGCCAAACAGTGGTTTGATAAGCGTTATAGAGAGACTCTGAACCAGGGAAATTAACTATTATTGACTGGTATGTTGAATTTAAACGCGGTCGTACAAGCACCGATGATGCTGGACGCTCTGGTCACCCAAAATCGGCAGTTGTTCCGGAAAAGATAAAAAAAGTCCACAAAATAGTTTTGAAAGACCTTAAAGTGAAGTTGCGTGAGATAGCTGACACATTAAAGATATCAGAAGGTAGTGTGTTTACAATTTCACACGAAAATTTGAGCATGCGTAAGTTGCTTTCGAAGTGGGTGCCGCGTTTGCTCACACTGGACCAAAAACAACAACGCGTCGACGATTCAGAGCACTGTTTGGAGCTGTTCAAGCGAGATAAGAAAGATTTCTTCCGTCGGTATGTGACAATAGATGAAATATGGATCCATTACTCCACACCTCAATGAAAAAAATGCTCCAGGGAAAGAAATTTGGCTCAAATGAAGAAGTGATTGCCAGAACTAAGGTCTATTTTGAGAGCAAGGACAAATCGTTCTACAAAAAAGGCATCGAAAAGTTAGAGGAGCGTCGGAATGAATGTATCACGCTTGAAGGAGAGTATGTTGATGAATAAAGTCGAATTTCTAAAAAAAAATTGTTTTTCTTAGTTAAACCGGAGACTTATTGAGTGATGTAGAATGTATGTATTTTTAAATACATCAAAATATTCCTGTGATGGATTTTCCGATTCTTACTTCGCCGCATGTAAAAAGGGGAAATTAGAACAATTCTATAGTTTTTCAAAAATATGAGTATATATCTTCGCCTACTAATGATATTTTTTTCAATTACTCTTTTATTTAACACTTTACAACATAGTTGAAAGGTGTTTATAACTTTGTTCATTCTGTCTGTCTGTCCGTTAGCACGATACCTGCCGTAAGAATGACTTTATCAAAATGAAATTTTTGTATGTTTTTCAGACAGTCTGTGGGACCTACGAAAATATAAATGAATAATATCACCCAATTAGTTTTGGATTGAACCCGGATTGAAAAAATGAAATACATTGAACCTAATCTAATTGGGACCTAATTCTTCAAACATTTTTTAAGCGAATTCAAAATTCACAAATTGCTTCGAAAATTTTAGGAAATATTCAAATTATCCCATAAAATATATAAAAGTAATTTCAATAAAATATATTAGGAAATTTTTTAAATAAAAATTATTTAATATGGGAAGAAAAACAAATTCAATTAAATTCTGAAACTTGCTATATCCTCCAGAAAGAAAAAAGATATATATTATATAATAAATACTTTTCCAAGAGTTTAGTTGTTTTATATATAAGAGATGTTTCACTTTTTAAAATAAATATGGTAGATAACAATTTTTCAAATTTTTTAAATAAAATAAATTATTATAGTATTGTGCTGAATGAAACGATTGGAAAAATGTTTATGAATGAAATGCTGCTTTTATATAGAGATGATTTATATTTCGATGACATCATTTGAATAAAGTTCCTTTGTTTCGATGAAGTTTTCAAATATAATAAATTATTATAGTGTTATGATAGTTTTAAAAATATTGCCGAGGAATTTATCGCACTTTAGACATGTTTAAACCAGGCAATTTATATTTCAATGCCATCATTTGAATGAAGTTCATTTTCTTCGATGAAGTTTTCAAATATAATAAATTAATGTAGTATTGTGATAATTTAAAAAATATTACCGAGGAATGTATCGCATTTTAGAGATGTTTATATAAAATTGCATTAAAGTTGGAAAGTGTTTCATAATCAATGCTTTACGCATGATTGATCTTTCTTGTTTATTTTCTGGGAACTTCCAAACAAAAGCATAAAAATTGAGACTATTGATTTTCCTGTTGAAAAATTGAAAATTTTCATTCTCTTATTCTTCAGATGGTCCACTGAGTATTGCAACTGACAGTACAACCCGTATCCGTTTTCAAAAGAAACACTGGCGTATTTATCGTAAAAACGTTGCTGGGTTTTCGAAAACTCGCTATACATTCAAGCCATGCCTACATGAAAAAAATCTGATGTGGGCAGCGCATGACTTTCCCTGCAGACTTATATCCACGTCCTCTTTATTTTAATTAAATTTAATTCACTATTAATTCAAGTTTCGTTTTCATTTGGTAACTGGATTCATTTTCAAAGGTGGTGTAGATAAGAGACGAAAATACGAAAATATCTTGAGAACGGCTAGTCGTAGTGCAATGGGGTTGGTCTTATTATTTTCTTCGTTAAAAATTACGTGTAAAACAAGCGTTTAATGGATGCATTTCAGCATACGTAGTTTTGTATTTTAGATTTTCTCGATTTTTGCCGGCCATTTTGCAATAAAAGGCAGGTTAATTTTTTTCGAATCATACGAAAATCTAATCAGCCCCAGGGTGACCCACAAGCGACTTATCTACCAAATTTAGTGAAATTCCATCCAATATATTTTCAGATACAGTGGATACAAACTTTTGCGGGCCATTTCTCAAAAAAAGGCGGGTTCTTTTATCCTAAATCGTACCGACAACTAATCAACACCAGATTCGCCCACAAGTGACTTACCTACCAAAATTTATGAATTTCGGACAATTAGTTTCTTAGTTAGAGGGGATACAAAATCTGCCCAGACAGACACACAGACTCACAGACACACACACAGACGTCGCGCTAAAAATGATTTTTTCGTATTCTAGAGGTCTTGAAACGTGTAGATCCGTCGAAAGCTCGAGTTTTCTCGAGTTCGAGCGATTTTCGGTATGATTCCAGTACTTTCCCTATACATTACCATGTATTGCAGGGAAAGTAAAAGGAATCGTATTATCCATACGCGCATGCGCAAACTCAATGTGCACGTCCTGGTGTTTGATCGCGATTTGGAACATGATGTTATCTGTATATGTATTATTACTTTCCCTGCAATACATGGTAATGTATAGAGAAAGTATTGGAATCATGTCGAGAATCACTACTCCAGTTTTCGACGGATCTACACGTTTCAAGACCTCTAGAATACGAAAAAACCATTTTTAGCTTGACGTCTGTGTGTGTGTGTTTGTGTGTCTGTCTGTGTGTCTGTTTGTGCAGATTTTGTATCCACTCTAATTAAAAAACTAATGGATCGAATTTCACAAAATGTGAGCCACTTGTGGGCGAGTCTGGTGCTGATTAGATTTTGGTACGATTCGGAAAAAAATAACCTGCTTTTTTTTGCAAAATGGCCCACAAAAATTGTCAAAATCTAAACTAAAGAACTAAGTACGCTCAAATATATCCATTAAATATAATCCTTGTTTAATAAGTAATTTTTAACGAAGAAAAGAATAAGGCCAACCCCATTACACTAGGACTAGCCGTTCTCGAGATATTTTAGTTTTTCGTATTTTCTCTACGCCACCTGTGAAAATAAGTCCGGTTACCGAATGAGAAAGAAAAATCTGATGTGGGCAGCACATGACTTTCTCTGCAGACTTATATCCACGTTCTATTTATTTCAATTAAATGTAATTCACTTTTAATTCAATTTTCGTTCTCATTTGATAACTGGACTTATTTTCAAAGGTGGGGTGGAAAAATACGAAAAAAACTAATATATCTCGAGAACGGCTAGTCCTAGTGTAATGGGGTTGGTCTTATTCTTTTCTTCGTTAAAAATTACGCTTTAAACAAGCATTTAATGGATATATTTGAGCATACGTAGCTTTTTAGTTTAGATTTTGGCAATTTTTGCGGGCCATTCTACAAAAAAAGGCAGGTTATTGTTTTCTGAATCGTACCAAAATCTAATCAGCACCAGACTGACCTATACGTGACTCATCTACCGAATTTTGTGAAATTCGGTCCATTAGTTTTTCAGCTAGAGTGGATACAAGCTTTTGCGGGCCATTTCGCAAAAAAAGGCGGGTTCTTTTATTCCGAATCGTACCCAAAACTAATCAGCACCAGCCCCGCCCACAAGTGACTTACCTACAAAATGCTGTGAAATTTGGTCCATTAGTTTTTTAGTTAGAGTGGATACAAAATCTGCACAGACAGACAGACAGACAGACACACAGACAGACAGACAGACCCACAGACACACACACAGACGTCACGTTAAAAATGGTATTTTCGTATTCTAGAGGTCTCGAAACGTGTAGATCCGTCGAAAACTCGAGTTGTGATTTTCGGCATGATTCCAATACTTTCCCTATACATTACCATGTATTGCAGGGAAAGTAAAAATCTGATGTGAGCAGCACATGACTTTCCCTGCAGACTTATATTCTCGTTCTCTTTATTTTAATTACATTTAATTCACTTTTAATTCACTTTTCATTCTCATTGGATAACTGGACTTCTTTTCAAAGGTGGCGTAGAGAAAATACGAAAAACTAAAATATCTCAAATATCTCGAGAACGGTTAGTCCTAGTGTAATGGTGTTGGTCTTATTCTTTTCTTCGTCAAAAATAACGTATTAAACAAGTATTTAAAGGATATATTTGAGCACACGTAGTGTTTTATTTTAGATTTTGGCGATTTTTGGGGGCCATTTTTCAAAAAAAGGCAGGTTATTTTTTTCCGAATCATACCAAAATCTAATCAGCACCAGACTGTCCCACAGGTAACTTATCTACCGAATTTTGTGAAATTCGGTCCATTAGTTTTTCCGCTAGAGTGGATACAAGCTTTTGCGGGCCATTTCGCAAAAAAATGCGGATTCTTTTATCCCGAATCGTACCCAAAAATTATCAGCACCAGACTCGCTTACAAGCGACCTACGTACCAAATTTTATGAAATTCGGTCCATTAGTTTTTTAGTTAGAGTGGATACAAAATCTGCACAGACAGACACACAGACACACAGACTCACAGACACACAGACACACAGACACACACACAGACGTCACTCTAAAAATAGTTTTTTCGTATTCTAGAGGTCTCGAAACGTGTAGATCCGTCGAAAACTCGAGTTGCGATTTTCGGCATGATTCCAATACTTTCCCTATACATTACCATGTATTGCAGGGAAAGTAAAAATCTGATGTGGGCAGCACATGACTTTCCCTGCAGACTTATATTTACGTTCTGTTTATTTTAATTAAATGTATTTCACTTTTATTCAATTTTCGTTCTCATTCGGTAATCGGGCTTATTTTCAAAGGTGGTGTAGGGAAAGTACAAAAAACTAAAATATCTCGAGAACGGCTAGATCTAGTGTAATTGGGTTGGTCTTATTCTTTTCTTCGTTAAAAATTACGCATTAAACAAGCATTTAATGGATATATTTGAGCATACCCAGTTCTTTAGTTTAGATTTTGACAATTTTTGCGGGCCATTCTGCAAAAAAAGGCAGGTTATTTTTTTCTGAACCGTCCCAAAATCTAATCAGCACCAGGGTGTCCTGTACGTGACTCATCTACCGAATTTTGTGAAATTCGGTCCATTTGTTTTTCAGGTAGAGTGGATTCAAGCTTTTGCGGGCCATTTCACAAAAAAAGGCGGGTTCTTTTATTTCGAACCATACCCAAAACTAATCAGCACCAGCCCCGCCCACAAGTGACTTACCCACAAAATTTTGTGAAATTCGGTCAATTAGTTTTTTAGTTAGAGCGGATACAAAATCTGCACAGACAGACACACAGACACACAGACACACACACAGACACACAGACGGACACACAGACAGACACACACACAGACGTCACGCTAAAAATGGTTTTTTCGTATTCTAGAGGTCTCGAAACGTGTAGATCCGTCGAAAACTCGAGTTGCGATTTTCGGCATGATTCCAATACTTTCCCTATACATTACCATGTATTGCAGGGAAAGTAAAAATGAATTAAAAGTGAAATAAATTTAATTAAAATAAAGAGAATGTGGATATAAGTCTGCAGGGAAAGTCATGTGCGGCCCACATCAGATTTTTTTAAGTAGCAGGCACTTATTTATTGGAATAATAAAAATTACATTGCTTGCGGAAGACATGACCAATATATAAATTCGTCTAATTGTGTTGAGATTGTTTACATTAAGGTGTAAATTATGCCCGTTAACGTAGAATGTAATATCTCTGCAAGAGAAGAATTTCATTTTTGTGATTTAAAGGATGTATGCGTATTACGCACATTAGGCAGATGAACGCGGATTGCATGCAATTTTCTCTGTTCTTTATGCGAATAAAATGTATTTGTCTTGCTATTTTATATAAATGCCCTGCTTTAACTCACGGGAAACGCCGACAAAATTTGTTGCAAGGAGCGTTGGCGCTTAAATGCAAGGGAAGCTTAACATCTCTTCTGTATTCTCTACTATTTTAAATCGTAAATATTCCATTATTACGGAAATGCTTACAGATCCTTGAAGTTCGTTCTAACTGGACTTTACCCAGTTGTTGTCCTGACCTTGATTTTACATGTTGTTTTCATCTCTGTCCCATGCCCATCCTTTGAAGCGTATCTTTTTCACTATCCAGTGTGACACAACATTGACCTTTTTTCTACGGAAATACCAGCTATAACTACAAAAGCAGAACAACAATCAGAATTATAATTATCCATAATTATAGTATTTGAAAAGAAATAAAAAAGGGTGGGTGTAATAAAGCCTTACCACACCCAAAATACTTCTTCACCCACACCTTGAACAATTCGGAAGTAATGACAATAAAACAATAACCCCCACCTTACGGAGTTTGTAGAACTACAAAGACCATCCTTCATTTTTTTATACAGTCGTCGGATGCTACCTGGAACAATCGAATACAGAGAATGCAATCATTCTGAGATATCCTTAAAGGCTGATGCTTTAGAAAGGGACATCCAGCGATCGGGATTGGCTGATACAACCGTGTCCTCATCAAGGTTGTCCTAATTCCAAGCGTTGATCAAGGACTTTCAGATGCCAAGGACAACAAAAGTGAGCAAGAAAACCAAGCCCATTACAATCACCACCCTCAAATTGGGTACCTCTGGCGAAATAAAGTGAAGTGAAACGATTTTTAACTTTGTATTTTCAGTTCTCTGTTTAAAGATCTGTCCCATGCAGTTAGAGAGGAGGAGGAGATAAAACTGTATGGATGAAACGCTAGAAAATGCTATAATGTTTTGAGAATTATATCTAGGCGTCG
Organism: Amaurobius ferox; assembly: GCA_951213105.1. Lineage (NCBI taxonomy): Eukaryota > Metazoa > Arthropoda > Arachnida > Araneae > Amaurobiidae > Amaurobius > Amaurobius ferox. Next base: position 30,486,647 of record OX578154.1, read on the forward strand.
CTAGTGCTAGTAAAGTAGTCGCTATTATTCGTTGATACAAATGAAAGGCGTAGTATTCCGTATATGCACTTTTGATTACTTTTAAATTAAGAGTTCCCTAATTATGAGTATAATTAATCCGTATTTTTTCACCGTTGTACGATAAAGTACAAAACATAAGGAGATAAAAACAAATTTAAAGTAATATAATTCGGAATTCGTAGGAATATTTTTTATTGTATCAGTTGAAATGTGCATTGCGCTAATAATTTATTTTTAGAAAATGGACAGTTTAAATAAACATTTTAGGCCTTTCGTCATAGAAATACATACAGTGCAGGGCTACTTCAATTATTATTTCAAACGATATTGGTGTTTTCTTAATATGAAGTTTTAACTCCTTACATTTGCCTCCATAATCTGTCCTCCCTCTCCTTCACTTTCGCGTTATGTATGGAAGATGAAGACCCGATAAACTAGCAGGATCAGCCCAAAAAATAACTGGGCACTGTGTATTGTCTGAATACAAGATCTCAGCAGGGATATACAGAGCATAGATTTCATCTCGGGAATTGTAAAAACAGAAAATTTGATGTTTGCAACACATTACTTTCCTTATATAATGCAATGAATTTACTACTTTAACAATAAAAAAAATCTGATGTGGACAACACATGACTTTCCTTATATAATGTAATCAATTTACTACTTTTACAGTAAAAAATAGGTTTTTCTTCTAGTAGATACTAATATTATTTCCAAGATATTGAATTTTCGACAATTAGTCGTCATTTTCATTGATTTAGCGTCATTTTTATCCATTTGGCGAGATTTTCGTTAATTTGGCAACATTTCAAAAAGTCGCCAAGTTGACGACATTCCGCCAAACTCGTCTCCAAAATCTCGCCAAGCGTTATAGATGGTGAAATAAGTTATTCTTACAGCAGACAAATGACTATTGGCGTTCAAATACAAAAGTATTACTCAAAGTATCTTTTTCCATGAATGAAACGAACTAGATCCACGAGAATGATGTCACCCAATTTATCGTATGGTATTACATATGAAAAGTGAACATGTTTCTCAATGGGAAATATTTTTTTTTATTTTATATGACTTTTTGATAATTGTTTTGAAAAATGTGCAATATCTCGAGAACGGCTTGTGTTAGCATTCTAAACTTTATGCCAATCGTTTTCTAATGAAAAATTACATAAGAAATGTCTATTTGCGTAACTTTATTAGTGGTTTTGATTTTTTGACGATTTTTTCAACATTTTATTTGAAAATTTAAGAGGGTTCTGAACATTCGATTGCGTATAAAAACAATAAGCTTCCAGTGTTTACGGATTGAGATTTTTGTACCAAATTTGGTTCGAATCGGTCGATTCGTTCGTCAGTTACCGTCTCCACAGACTCACTGACACTCACACACACACACACAAACACACACACAAACATCACTTCAAAAATGTTTGATTTGTGATCAGGGATACTTGAAACGTGCTCTCCCGTCGAAAACTCGAATTCGAATTTTCGACCCCGCAACAATACTTTCCTTATACATTATGTATATAAGGAAAGTAAAAATATGATGTGGCCAACACATGACTTTCCTTATATAATGCAATGAATTTACTACTTTTACAGTTAAAAAAAATTTTATTCTTATAGTTGATACTTATATTCTTTCCAAGTTATTGAATTTTCTTCAATGAGTCGTCATTTTCATTGATTTAGCGTCATTTTTATCCATTTGGCGAGATTTTTGTTAATTTGGAAACAATTAAAAATATCGCCAAGTTGGCGACATTCCGCCAAATTCGTCGCCAAAATCTCGCCAAGCGTTATGGACGGAGAAATAAGTTATTCTTACAGCAGATAAATGACTACTGGCGTTCAAATACAAAATTATTACTCAAAGTATCTTTTTTCCTGAATGGAACGAGCTAGTTTCACGAGAATGATGTCACCAAATTTATCGGATGGTATTACATATGAAAAGTGAACATGTTTCTCAATAGGAAATATTTTTCTTTTTATATTGTATGACTTTTTGATAATTTCTTTGAAAAATGTGCAATATCTCGAGAACGGTTCATGTTAGCGTTCTAAAATTTATGTCAATCGTTTTCTATTGAAAAATTACATAAGAAATGTCTGTTTGCGTAACTTTATTAGCGGTTTTGATTTTTTGACGATTTTTTCAAAATTTCACTCGAAATTTTAGGGGGCTTCTGAACATTCGATTACGTATAAAAACAATAGGCTTCCAGTGTTTACGGTTTGCGATTTTTGTACCAAATTTCGTTCGAATCAGTCCATTCGTTCGTTAGTTATCGTCTCCACAGTCTCACTGACACACACACACACACACAACATACTTTCACACACACACACACACACACACAACATACTTTCACACACACACACACACACAGACGTCACTTCAGTACTTTTACAGTAAGAAAATAGATTTTCCTTATGTACTTATATACTTTCCAAGATATTGAATTCGACAATTAGTCATCATTTTCATTATGACTTAGCGTCATTTTTATCCATTTGGCGAGATTTCCATTAATTTGGTAACATTTCAAAAAGTCGCCAAGTTGGCGACTTTTGAAAATATTCTTCACTAAAATCTCGCCTCGTTAGGGACGAAAAAATAAGTTATTCTTAGAGCAATTAAATGACTATTGCCGCTCAAATACAAAAAGATTACTCAAAGAATATTTGCTCAAGAATGGAACGAGCTAGATTCACGAGAATGATGTCACTCAATTTATCGCATGATATTACATATGGAAAGTGAACATGTTTCTCTACAGTTAATATATATATATTTTTTAATTTATGGGATATTTTTATGAATTTATTTGAAAAATTTCGCAATAAATCGAAAACGGTTCATTCTAGCGTTCTAAAGTTTATATCAATCGTTTTGTACGAAAAAATTACATACAAAATGTCTATTTGAGTAACTTTATTAAAAGTTTTGATTTTTGGATGATTTTTTCAAAATTTCACTGAAAAATTTAGGGGGGTTCTGAACATTCAATTCCGTTTAAAAACAATCGGCTTCCAGGATTCACGGATTGTGATTTTTGTACCAAATTTCATTCGAATCGCTCTATTCGTTCGTGAGATATCGTCTCCACAGACTCAGTGACACACACACACACACAGACATCACCTCAAAAATGTTTGATTCGTGATCAGGGATGCTTGAAAAGTGCTCTTCCGTCGAAAACTCGAATTCGAATTTTCGACCCCGTCACAATACTTTCCTTCCGGCCATCCATTAAGTTGCTCTATGTCTTAGGATGAGTCGGATGGTCTGGGCTTTCGATAATACTTTCCTTATACATTATGTATATAAGAAAAGTAATTATAAATAAGTATATTTACGTATGAATATAATTCTTTTTCGTTTAATGATGTGACTTTTTTGCCACTTTTTAAACATTTACTACTGCTTTTGCAGTAAATTACGTAATTGTCGGTAATTGGGAAAGTGCTTATATTGACCCAGGGTTTATATTGTATACATGTTTATTTTGCATGGTCTGTCTGCATATGCGTATTAATAGTTTGAAGTTTTTACTCTTCTGGTAAGTAAAGATTTAATTGTACATATTTTAGGCCCTAAATTAACAATCTTATACAATGTTCACTTTCTCATATACGTAGTATTGAGGAAGTATTGTTTTCACGAAATTTTTCGATTTCGATATTTTGATGCCAATATAGGTTTTAAGATCTCCTGAGCATGATTTGACTATTTTAGTCCGTCTGTCTGTCTGGGGTCGATTTCTTGTGTACACTATAACGACCATAATTATAAGGAGTTTCACAAAACTTTATATCTGGCTTTGTTATCAAAAAGTACTAGAGCTATATAATTGTTTTTAAATTCAAGCGAAAATTTCGAAATTTATTTGAAATTTTATATTACTTTCCTTATATACAATAATGTATAAGAAAAGTATTGTGACGGGGTCGATAATTCGAATTGAGTTTTCGACGGGAGAGCACGTTTCAAGCATCCCTGATTACGAATCGAACAATTTTCAGGTGATGTCTGTCTGTCTGTGTATGTGTGTGTGTCAGTGAGTCTGTGGAGACGATAACTGACAAACGAATAGACCGATCCGAACGAAATTTGGTACAAAAATTACAATCCGTGAATACTGGAAGCCTATTGTTTTTATACGCAATGGAATGTTTAGATCTCTCACCCCTAAATTTTCGAGTGAATTGAAAAAATCATCAAAAATCAAAACCTTTAATAGAGTTACGCAAATAGACATTTCTTATGTGATTTTTCCTTAGAAAACGATTGACGTAAACTTTAGAACGCTGGCATGAACCGTTCTCGAGATATTGCACATTTTTTAAGTAAATTTATCAAAAAATCTCATAAATTAAAAAAAATATATTAACTGTTGAGCATCATGTTCACTTTTCATATGTACTATCATGCGATCAATTTGGTGACATCATTCTCGTGGATCTAGCTCGTTCCATTCATGAGAAAAGATAGTTTGAGTAATACTTTTGTATTTGAACGCCAGTAGTCATTTTTCTGCTGTAAGAATAACTTATTTCTCCATCCATGAAGTTTGGCGAGGTTTTGGCGACAAATTAGCGGAATGTCGCCAACTTGGCGGCTTTTTTAAATGTTGCCAAGTTAACGAAAATCTCGCCAAACTGATAAAAATGACGCTGAATGAATGAAAATGACGACTAATTAACGAAAATTCAATATCTTGGAAAGAATATAAGTATCTGCTATAAAAATAACCTATTTTGTTTTCACTGTAAAAGTAGTATATATATTGCGTTATATAAGGGAAGCCAAGTGCTGCCATATCAGATTTTGTTTTTTTAACGTGGCAGCATTGGACGCAATTTGACATAATCATGAAATAAAAAGTTTATTTATGGCCCAATAATCACGATACTTAATAGTTCCAATCGTTGTTATTAAAATAGCCGCGATAGAAATTTTTTTATTCGTGACGTTCTTAGCCCTTTCGGGGGGGGGGGTGAGTGTTACCTCCCCCAGGGCGGTACATTGTCAAATATGGCATCGGTCAAAAGATGTTTTCGACTCCTTTTTTTGTGAAGGGTAATACGACATAACTGTACTCATTTTGACTCATGATACTATTTTTTTCTCATGATACTATTTTCTCATGATACTATGTTTTTCTTAATATTCTTTGAAAAATAAAATCTACTAAAAATAGATTCTGCTATGAGAAAGTCGAGTTTGGCCACACTCTAATTAATTTTTATTTAAAATGAACCTTTAATTATCGAAAATCATTTATTAGGATTACAATATTTAATACAACGAAAAGCGCTGGAAGATGTACAATTAAACGACAAGGAAATATATGTGTCCAATTGAAAACATCTCTAGTGGGCAGCACATGACTTTCCCTGTAGACTCATATTCACGTTCTCTTTATTTCTTCAATAATACATTACATTCAGTTTAATTGCACAAAATAACGACCACAATTATTTAAAATTTCTCTGAATTTGCACTTTTAATTCAAATTTTTTTCTCATTTGTGAACGTTTTGCTTACGGGTGGGACAGCGTCCATCTCAAACGAAGAACCTCTCACAAAGACAGGTATTTGACATATCGTATCCAAAACAGTTTGATCCTCTTTTTCAGACATTGGCGTCCATGGACGCCAATGTCAGCAAAAGGGATCCCAATGTCTGCAAAATGTCTGCAATGGCGTCCATGGACGCCAATGCCTGAAAACTGGGATTGAACTGTTTGGGATAGGGTATGTCAAATACCTGTGCTTTAGAGGATCTTCGTTTGGGATTGACGCTGTACCACCCGTAAGCAAAAATGTTAACTGGATTTTTTTTAGAGGTGTCGTAGCGAAAACACAAAAAAACTAAAATATCTCGAAAACGGCAAGTTCTAGTGTAATGGGATTGATCTTATGCTTTTCACCGTTAAAAATTACGTATAAAACAAACATTTTATTGATATATTTGAGCATACGTGTTTTTTTTTATTTTAGATTTTGACAATTTTTGCAACCATATCACAAAACAAGACAGGTTATTTTTTTCCAAATCGTACTAAAATCTAATCAACACCAGGGTAACCCATAAGTAACTTATCTACAAAATTTTATAAAATTTGATCAATTAGTTTTTCATCTAGAGCGGATACAGGAAATTTTTGATGGGACAATTTGCAAAAAAAAAGCGGGTTCTTTTATCCCGAATCGTACTAAAAACTAATCAGCACCAGGGCCATACTCATGTGACTTACCTACCAAATTTTATGAAATTTGGTCCATTAATTTTTGAGTAAGAGTGGATACATACATTTCACAGACAGACACACACAAAGACGTCAAGCTAAAAAATAGTTTTTTTTTATGTATTCTAGATGTCCCAAAACGTGTAGATCCGTCGAAAATTAGAATTGCTATTTTCGGCATGATTCCAATACTTTCCTTCTACATTACCATGTATTGTAAAAATATATACTGTCAAAGGTTCGGGTCAGTCATGTGTAGTAACCACTGATGTAGCTGTTAATATAATAAGGCCCGATACAAAAATCTCAGGTTTGAATCCCAGTTCCGGTTGATTGAATTTTTACGGATAAAATATTTCTGTTCTGCAATTAGCTTCCGAGCAAAAATATGTTGTTTTCGCCCTATGGAGTATATATATACTTAATTGTATATACTTATTGTATTATACTTAGTTTTGCTTTAAAATCGTTCGGTCGTCCGGAATCAGGGACCGAACCGGAAAGGATGAGTCCCGATGTGGTATTGGTTACATCACACCTACCTTACAAGAAATTACTTATCTTTTGAAAAATAAAAATATATTTGTATTTTTAGCGCTAAATATTTGTATGTTTAGTGTAGTTTTTATCAATTTGGCGAATTTGTATCAATTGGGTGACATTTTCGGCAATTTTACAACATTTAAAAAGTCAGCAAGTTGGAGTTATTCCGGCAAATTCGTCATCAAAGTTTTACCAAATATTACGAACCGAAAAATAGGTATTTTCATTGATTTAACGCCATGTTTATCAATTTAGCGACGTTTTCGTTAATTTGGCAACATTTAAAAATCGCCAAGCTGGCGGCATTCCGCCAAATTCCGCCATCCGCCAAAATTAACTTCAGATATTTTTTATATAGTCACAACTTCGATTAATGTAAAACTTTGTTTTTCTACAAGAAAAAAAATTACAGCTTAGGTAACGCAATAAAATTTAGCATTTTATTGCATCTTTGTAAAACCTAAAAGTAAATTCTAACTCGTACTTAAAAAGATTCCGTAAATTTATCAGCTTTGAAAATTGTAAATTTAAAATTTTATTTCATAAGTGTATATGTTTAGTCCCTACTTCGAAACATTTAATATATTTTACACCTTTGAAAATCGTACAAATAAAATTTTATTTTATACTTAAAAATATGTAATGAGTATATTTTTATCATCACTTGTGTTTGCAAGATATTATTCACAAATTTCAGAAAACCTTAAACATACTATTATGGGAAATCACCTTAGAATTTTGAAAAAAATATCTGATGTCGGCAGCACATCACTTTCCTTATATAATGCAATGAATTTACTACTTTTACAGTAAAAAAAATATATTATTTTGTTAGTAGATATTTATATTCTTTCCAAGATATTGAATTTTCGTCAATTAGTCGTTATTTTCATTGATTTAGCGTCATTTTTATCCATTTGGCGAGTTTTTCGTTAATTTTGCAACTTTTAAAAAAGTCGCCAAGTTGGCGACATTCCAACCAATTCATTGTCAAAATCTCGCCAAGCGTTATGGATATAGAAATAAGTTATTCTTATAGCCGATGAATGACTATTGGCGTTCAAATACAAAAGTTTTACCCAAAATATATTTTCTCATGACTGGAACGAGCTGAGTCACGGGAATGTGGTCACAAATTTATCGCATAATATCACATATGAGAAATGAACATATATCACAATAGTTAATATTTCTTTTTATTTTATGATTTTTTTTGATAAATTTATTTGGAAAATGTGGGATATTTCGAGGATGGTTCTTGCTAGCGTTCAAAAATTTATGTTAATCGTTTTCCAATGAAAAATTACAAAAAAAAAAAAACTATTTGTGTAACTTTATTAAAAGTTTTGATTTTTTGATGATTTTTTCAAAATTTCACTCGAAAATATAGGGGGTTCTGAACATTCGATTGCATTCAAAAGCAACAGGCTTTGAGTATTCCCGGATTGCAATTTTTGTACCAAATTTCATTTGAATCACTCCATTCGTTCGTGAGATATCGCCCCCCCCCACACACATAGACATACAGACTGACAGACAAATAGACAGACAGACATCACCTCAAAAACGCTGAAAATAAGGAAAGTAAAAAACTACAAAACTTACCTGCTAAAACTATAAACATACTATCTGGAACACATACATTTTCAGGTTTTTTCGAAAAAAAAATGTCAATATATTAAAATATTTTGAATTAATTTTATACTCGTATATTCATAACCTGGACCCTATTTCCAATAAAAAAAAATGAGAGTGTGGTTCAACTCGACCTTACCATACAAGAATTGATTTTTTTTCAAGTTTTACAAGAAAATTTTTGAAAAATCGGTAGAGGCTAATGACGTCACGAACAAAAAAAATTGTATCGTAGCTTTTTTTTTTTTTTGCAACAATGATAGAAACTATGAAATATCGAAATCATAAATAAACCCTTTTATGCATGATTATGTCCCATTTTGTTAAAAACGTTAAAAAATATATAATTTCAAGTAAATCTCGAAGTTTTCACTTAAATTTTAAAAATTTTCGATCTAGTTTTAGATTCTTTTTATAACAAAACCGGATACAAAATTTCGTGAAAATCCAATAATATGTGTTGCTGCTATCGTGTATAGAAAAAATCTACCATACACAGACAGGCGAACATTACTCCAAGAATAGTCAACACGTGTGTTCAGGAGGTCTTAAAATATATATTGACATCAAAATCTCGAAATAAAAAAATTTCGTGAAAACAATACTTTCTCAATACTACGTGTGGGAAAGTAAAAGAAGAAATTATTTACATTTTTATCTATTAGGCTCGGAGATGTGTATGTCCTCCGAAGTGTTTGCATTTTTCGTAACGCTCCGTTTTCAGTTCACAAAAAACCCAAACCGTAGATGTTATTCACATCAACAAACAAACCTATGCATTTAATTAATAACATAAACATCTTGATTTATCTGTCTATCTATCTATCTATGTTTGGGTAATGCTGCTACAAAATGTTGCCAAAGGTTTTTCAATCACGGAAAACATTTCATGCACTCTGAAGCTTTACGAACGTATGACGTTGTGGTGAAGAAAATTTTACATAAATACAACACTAATACTTACCCACAGTGTTCCCCAGTTGACCTTGAAAATGGTATATTGGGATCTGAATAGATCCAAGTACATTGTGTATATACTAAAAGAACCAGTAGATTTGTGACCACTTACACATTTATTTGAACACATGAATTATCAAACAAGGATACTAATACAAACACTACCGGTAGTCCCAAAAAGACTGAAACGCGCTTTAATTCTTTACCTGTTGAAAATAAGTGAGCAATATATTGCAAAAATGTTGAAAGTAAGGTAGGAAATCTGACTACGTTAATGGAATAGTCCTCCCATTAATTTTCAAAAATTACATTTTTTAAATTTTTATACGACCCCCTTAGACAAATTGGGTCAATCAGAAAATTTTTATTTTTAATACAACAAGATCATTAAAAAAACCACATATCTGTATCTTTAAAATCAACTGAATTATGATAAAGGTAAAAAATCTGACTTATGCCACTTTTCAGTACCATGTGCAAGGCTGTTGTATCAGTGAAAATACGGAAACATAAACAAATTGACGATGGAAATTGTTTAGATAAAAAGTACTTAAAATTACTTAATTATTGAGAAAGTACTTTGTTATTGAAAGGTACTTAAGAATCCGTGATTGCATCGTGAGCCTATGCGGAATTCCCAAAAATGTCTCCTATGTATTATCATCCAGTTTTATCATTTTTGTAATATGTCACAAATTTACATTTCTAATTTGATATAAGGTCCTCATTCACAATGTTCAATTTTCAATTAAATATAACTCGCTCGATTTTAAGATACAGATATGCGATTTTTGATTGATCTTGTTGCATTAAAAAAAATCTGATGTGGGCAACACATGACTTTCCTTATATAATGTAATGAATTTACTACTTTTACAGTTAAAAAAAATGTTATTCTTATAGCAGATATTTATATTCCTTCCAAGATATTGAATTTTCTTCAATTAGTCGTGATTTTCATTGATTTAGCGTCATTTTTATCCATTTGGCGAGATTTTCGTTAATTTGGCAACATTTCAAAAAGTCGCCAAGTTGGCGACATTCCGCCAAATTTGTCGCCAAAATCTCGCCAGACGTTATGCACTAAGAAATAAGTTATTCTTACAGCAGATAAATGACTATTGGAGTTCAAATACAAAAGTATTACTCAAAGTATCTTTTTTCATGAATGGAACGAGCTAGATCCACGAGAATGATGTCCCCCAAATTATCGCATGGTATTACATATGAAAAGTGAACATGTTTCTCAATAGGAAATATTTTTATTTTTATTTTATATGACTTTTTTATAATTTTTTTTTTAAATGTACAATATCTCGAGAACGGCTCATGTTAGCCTTCTAAAATTTATGTCAATCGTTTTCTAATGAGAAATTACATAAGAAATGTCTATTTGCGTAACTTTATTAGTGGTTTTGATTTTTTGACGATTTTTTCAAAATTTCATTCGAAAATTTTGGGGAATTCTGAACATTCGATTGCGTATAAAAACAATAGGCTTCCAGTGTTTACAGATTGTGATTTTTGTACCAAATTTGGTTCGAATCGGTCCATTCATTCGTCAGTTATCGTCTCCACAGTCTCACTGACACACACACACACACACAGACATCACTTCAAAAATGTTTGATTCGTGATCAGGGATGCTCGAAACGTGCTTTCCCGTCGAAAACTCGAATTCGAATTTTCGACCCCGTCACAATACTTTCCTTATACATTATGTATATAAGGAAAGTAATAAAAATTTTCTGATTGACCAAATTTGTCTAAGGGGTCGTATAAAAATTTTAAAAATGCAACTTTTTTTAAATAAATGGGAGGACTATTGCATTAAGGTAGTCATATTCCCTTCCTTACTTTCAACATTTTTGCAATTTATATTGCTCCCTTATCTCCAACAAGAATTAAAGCGCGTTTCAATCTTTCTGGTACACCCTGTATGCATTCAAAGTACCAAGCTTGACCTCGGGGTGTAAGGGATTGTTATGGTAATTGCAACTTCAAATTATCATTGATTAAAATTCAATTTGTCTTGTAAGGGAAATCTCCCCAAAGCTTAATTTTGCACTGACACTTAGATTGATATTAATATATAAATACACATTACATCACAATTGAAACTCAGTAAAACACAATACCTCCACCATAGATAAAATGTCTGGTAATTCCAAAAATAGAGAATTCCAATTCATAGTGAAGAGGGCCTGAGTAGGCGAGACCACCCAGTTCACAAGTGCCCACTGTTACAGGCGACCTTGCGGATATTGGGAGTAGGCTGGAGTGATGACCACTATATTCTCCACCATTCAACTACCGGTTGGTGTTAGATCCCGTCAAAAGATTGTATGCGTCCAGATCCTGGCTACACGCAGGCGATTCGAAATGTCACTAAGGACCTGGTAGCCTGCTGCCTAAGAACCCGTGTGGTGACAACAGAACCAAAGTGACTTCAGCTAACACTTGACAGGTATCGTCTGGACCTTGGTGTCAGCTAACACTTGACAGGGGCTTTAAATTTCGAGAGATTTGTAATTATCAGTTTGACATTTGCTACGACATCTCTTATGAAATTCATAACTTCTATCTTGAAGCATTCAAACTAAGGCGCCGAACTGTCCCATCTTGTCTGTGAGGAGGCATCGTGCAGAAATTCAGATACTGAAAAGTGAGTCCATGATGTGAGCGGCCCATTCCCTACATAATACAATAACTATAATCCTTCCACAGCAAGAACCTGAGAGGAAGCCATGGAGTTTTATGAGCGTATGATATCAAATACTGAAAGTGAGTCCATGATGTGGGCGGCCCGTTCCCTACATATCGCAGTGACTATAATTCTTTCACAGCAAAAACCTGAGAGGAAGCCTTGAAGTTTTATGAGCATATGATATCAAATACTGAAAGTGAGTCCATGATGTGGGCGGCCCGTTCCCTACATATCGCAGTGACTATAATCCTTTCACAGCAAAAACCTGAGAGGAAGCCTTGAAGTTTTATGAGCATATGATATCAAATACTGAAAGTGAGTCCATGATGACTCGTTCCCTACATAATGCAATGACTATAATCCTTTCACAGCAAAAAACCTGAGGAGAAGGCATGGAGTTTTATGAGCGTATGATATCAAATACTGAAAGTGAGTCCATGATGTGGGTGGCCCGTTCCCTACATAATGCAATGACTATTATCCTTTCATAGCAAAAAACTGAGAGGAAGCCATGGAGCTTTATGAGTGTGTGACATCAAATGCTGAAAGTGAGTCCATGATGTGGGCGGCCGTTCCGTATATAATGCAATGACTATACTTCTTTCTCAGCGAAAAACTGTGATGTAGCCGTGGAGCTTTACGTAGCGTATGGCATCAAATACTGAACGTAAGACCATGATGTTCTTTTATTTCTTATCATTTTATAAATTTTTATTTGAGATATACGACTCAACTTGGTAAAAGAACTCAACAAAAGTGGGAAACATTCTTGCATGATTTTTGTTTATTACTTATAGGGCAGAATGCCCGTGGGTATCACTAATAATAATAATAACATTGCTTTTCCAACATTTTATCTTTCGCAGGAAATTCAAAGGCAATTCACGCTTTCGAAATCTTTCTATTTCAATGCGGTCATCTATATAAATAATTGAATCGTCATAACGCTTCGACATATACTACAAGGAAGTTACCCCTATATTAAGAAATAAATGGTCGAATTCCCAATAATTGACTAATTCCCATCATTCAAGCACTGAAGCGAGTAAGCAAAATTAATTATTCAAATGATAATAGCGCAAGAAACCATTTGAAAATGGGTCACAAACAGCAAACGAACAGAATAAAAGGCATTTTTGGTAAATAAATATTGCATATTTAATTCGGTTCTAAAGTTAGAAATGTTCTTGTCAAGAGGGAATTGTAAATATTTCTGCATGATAGATGAGGATTACTTAAAACAGTTATTAATCCATTTTTCAGTTCTGTTCGTGCAAGCTTTTTATAGTTGGACAGGCAGCAATGAATTTATTTACCTCATCGCGTGCAAAAGACGTCTGCATGACATATGATAGGACATTGTATCTAACTACCGATCTGCGGATAAGTATTAGTATTTAAAGTATTTTTAGCAATATGCTGCAATTAAAATGTAAAAAAATCTGATGTGGACAGCAAATGACTTTCGCTACAGACTGAAACACATTCTGTTTTTATTTCTAAAATAATTCATTAAATTGAGTTTGATTACACAAAATAACACGAATTATTATTTGAAATTACATTGAATTTGCACTTTTAATGCAATTTTCGTTTGCATTTGGTAACTGCACATATTTATAAAGGCGGCGTATCAAAAATAAAAATAAAATCTTAAGTATCTCAAGAACGGCTAATCTCAGAGTAATGTGGTTAATCTTATTATTTTTATCGTCAAAAATTACGTATAAAACAAGCATTTAATTGATATATTTGAGCATACGTAGTCTTTTATATTAGATTTTAATGATTTTTGGGGGCTATTTTACAAAAAAAAAATTGCGAAATTTGGTAAATTTGGTTTTTAGCTAGAGTGGATGCATGCGATTTTTGCGGATCATTTAAAAAAATAGGCCAGTTCTTTGATCTCGAATCATACCAAAATCTAATCAGCACCAGGGTCACCTACAAGTAACTTACCTACCAAGTTTTATGAAATTTAGTCAATTAGTTTTTCAGTTAGAGTAGATAGATACATTGCACACAGAACACACACAGAAAGACGTCATTCTAAAAATAGTTTTATCGTATTCTAAAGGTCTCAAAATGCGTAGACCCGTCGAAAACTCCAGTTGCGATTTTCGGTAGGATTTCAATGCTTCCCTATATATTATGATGTATTGCAGGGAAAGTAATAAATGTGAACGAATGTGAATTAATGTAGAACTGGTTATACGATGGTTACTGCAGATAACAGCTTCCTTGAATATATTTTGCTTTTTATGCCCTCATCAGCATTGGATGGACGCTACTATAATAATGGTAAGAAAATTTACAATGTACTGCACTTTAGCGAACCTTCATGTGAAATGACAAATCCAAATCATACAACACATCCGACTTCATTAATCCATTTGGCAGTTCTGTTTGTGCAACATTTTATAGTCCGACAGCCCTTAAAGTTTACTTATCTCATTACGTGTAAAATATATGAACATGACATATGGTAGAACACTGTATCTTCTTCTTCGATCCAGACCGTCCAACCTTACCGAAGGTGTATCTGGAACGGCATCTACAGGCACAGTACCATCTTTCCAATGCCATCAACCTCTTGCAAGGACTTTCGGACCCACAGATTTAACGTGCTAATACTCGACGTAAACGCGGGGATAGTTTGGGTAGCACCAAGAATCGAAATCGAGTCCTCTGAGTGCGATCCCCGTGGTCTAACCATTTGGGTACACCCCCCTTCAGCATTCCATGTTAAACCTTTAGTGTAGAGGTATCCCATAGGAGGCGGCATCCACATAGATCATACTCTTCTTCTCCTACCACCAACTCCTCGGAAGGACTTACCCACATATTTAGCGTGCCCGTACTCCGCGTGAACATGGGGCCTGCTTGGAGGAATCGAACTCAGGTCATCCGAGTGCAATCCCCGCACGCTAATCATTGGGCTGTCCCGCAACTAGAACATTGTATCTTAACTACTGATTCATGGATCCGCATCAGTATTTAAAGTATGTTGTGATCATCTATGTGGAAACACAACTCTAATCCTACCACACAGCCGACATCAAATATCTTTAACATTTTGCTTACAGGTGGGGCAGCGTCCATCCCAAACTAAGAACCTCTCAAAGAGACAGGTATTTGACAGTTCGATCCCCTTTGCATGCATTGGCGTCCCTGGACGCCCTTCTCTCACCTGGCTGCAACCAAGTTTCACTGCCTATCTTACCACTGGCCACCTCGCTTCACCAAGTTTATAGTAATAATTGATAATCGATTACTGATAATTTATTTTCCAACCAAGAGCATTAGTTAGCAACCGTATTAATTCCACATTTAATCGATTAAGGATGTAGTCCTTTGGTTCAATTTTGAATAACGGTGAGAAATTTCGTAACAAAATTAGAAAATGAATTAGTTCATACTTTTACAATCGTAGTTAAATATATAAATAAATTGGAGCAATATGGTGTCTAAGAAAATGAAATTATTACCTTAAGTGATTTAAAACCAAACTGTTTTCAAATGTACTACAAAAATATTGAATAATTACAAGGGTTGTATATGCATTTTTATTAACACTTTACAACATATTTAAAAAGTGTTTATGCCTTTGTTAACACATTACAACATAGTTGAAAAGTGTTTATGACTTTGTTCATTCTGTCTGTCTATCTGTCTGTCCGTTAGCACTATAACTTCCGTAAAAATGACTTTATCAAAATGAAATTTTAGTATATTGTTCAGACGGTCAGTGGGACTTATGGGAATATAAATAAATGATATCACCCAATCAGTTTTAGATTGAACCCGGATTGAAAAAATGAAATACATGGAACCCTATCGGACCTAATTTTTCAAACATTTTTAAGCGACTTTAAAATTCACAAATTGCTTCGAAAGTTTAAGGAAATATTCAATTATCACATAAAATATATAAAAAAAATTCAGCAAAATATATTCAGTAGTTTTTTAAATAAAAATTGCATCCTTCATATGAAGCGGTCACTTGATCATTATATGAAGAGATCACGTGACCTACTTCAAAATAAGATATGGCATCCATCTTGTGTCAAAATCGGGATTTTTAAAGTTCTTTTTAATTCATATTTAGTGTTGTCTCCGTCCTAAAACCGCTTTCTTTTTGCTTAAATTCTGTGCATCTACATCCTGAAACAACGCAATTACAATATAGTTGATTTTAAATTATCATCCAACTTTGATTATTTTTACAACGAAGCCTACTTTTCACTTATGGAGGATATAAATACAAAAAGATGTAGAATAAGTTGTACAAGAAATGCTGCATTTCTTTAACGCAAAATTATTTAGGCCTTGAAGTCCACAATATAGCTGATATGAATGAAACAATCATTGATTTTACAAAGAAGCAAACGATTTTTTGATGCAGTTTTGAGCATAGAGTTAAATTACTTGTACCTCCATGATTTTATGTTTTAAATAAAATTAAATATTATAGTATTGTGATGAATGGAAAAATGGTTAAGAATGAAATGCTGCTTTTATTTAAAGAATCAGCCAATTTATATTGCGATGACGTAATTTGAAAATTTCATTTGTTTTCGATGAAGTTTTCAAATATAATAAATTATTGTAGTATTATGATAATTTTAAAAGTATTACCAATGAATGTATCGCATTTTAGAGGTGTTTAAACCGGCAATTTATATTTCAATGCCGTCATTTGAATGAAGTTCATTGTTTTCGATGAAGTTTTAAGTTTTCAAATATAATAAATTATTGTAGTATTGTGATAATTTTAAAAATATTACTGAGGAACGTAGCGCATTTTAGAGATGTGTAAATAAAATTGCATTAAAATTGGAAAGTGTTTCATAATCAATGCATTATGCTTGATTGATATTTCTTGTTATTTTAACCCTTGACCTATTTGGTTCAAATTCTATTTGAATCAATAGAACATGTTATTTATAAGAATATTTTTATTTATTACGGTTGCATTTTTTCCCGAAAATTTCAATACATCCTTATCGCTACACATTGCAAAATATTTCTTGAAGCTCCGGACCGAGCCCATCTGAACAGGCTCGACCCGCTGTTCCAGGTTCGTTTTCCTTCTTCTTTCGTCGACCATTCAAAGGCATAGTTCATTCAAACAGAACCTGCTAAGGGACTTTCTGAAAGGTAGGATAATACTGCATTACTATTAACTGCATCTACGGGCCAGTTTCAAGCAATAATATAATATTCAATTATGCCAAGCACAGTGCTCATGAGAGTGTATAGAAAGACATATCGTATACTATACTGATTATTACTTTCCCCTATATATATATTATGATGCATAAGGAAAGAATTGAAACGGGGTCGAAAATTCGAATTCAAGTTTTCAGCGGAAGACCATGTTACAAATATACCTGAACTTGAATCAAACGTTCTTGAGGTGATGCCTGTGCACGCGCGCGCGTGTGTGTGGGTGAGTGTTTGTATGTGTGTGTGTGAGTGTGTGTAAGAGTGTGTGTGTGCGTGTGTGTGTGTGAGTGTGTGAATATGTGTGTGTGTGTGTGTGTGAAACTGTGTGTGAGTGTTGTGTGTGTGTGTGCGTGAGTGTGCGTGCGGATGTGTGTATGTGTGAGTGAGTGTGTGTATGTGTGAGTGAGTGTGTGTAAGTGTGTGTATGTGTGACTGAGTGTGTGTAAGTGTGTGTATGTGTGTGAGTGCATGTGTGTGTGAGTATGTGTGTGTATGTAAGTGTGTGAGTATATGTGAGTGTGTATGTGAGTGTATGTGAGTGTAAGTGTAAATGTATGTAAGTGTGTGTGTGAGTGCATATATGTATGTGTATGCAACTATGTGTATGTGAGTGTGTGTGTGAGTGCATATATGTATGTGTATGCAAGTATGTGAATGCGTGTAAGTGTATCTGTGTGTGTGAGAGTGTGTGTGTGCGTGTGTGTGTGTGAGTGTGTGAATATGTGTGTGTGTGTGTGTGAAACTGTGTGTGTGTGTGTGAAACTGTGTGTGAGTGTGTGTGTGTGTGTGCGTGAGTGAGCGTGCGGATGTGTGTATGTGTGAGTGAGTGAGTGTGTGTAAGTGTGTGTATGTGTGAGTGAGTGTGTGTAAGTGTGTGTATGTGTGTGCGTGCATGTGTGTGTGAGTATGTGTGTGTATGTAAGTGTGTGAGTATATGTGAGTGTGTATGTGAGTGTATGTGAGTGTAAGTGTAAATGTATGTAAGTGTGTGTGTGAGTGCATATATGTATGTGTATGCAACTATGTGTATGTGAGTGTGTGTGTGTGAGTGCATATATGTATGTGTATGCAAGTATGTGTATGCGTGTAAGTGTATCTGTGTGGGCGTGTGTCTGTGTGTGTGAGTGTATATATATATGTGTGTGTAAGTATATATGTGTGTGTGTGTGTGTGGATGTGATATCTCACGAATGAAAGGAATATTTCTAACAAAATTTGGTGTAAATATTACAATCAAAAATATTATCCCAAATATTACCTCAAATTAAAAAAAAATATTTTCCCAAATATTACCATAAAGTAGTTATTACCCTAACTTATTAAGTTAGTAAATATTAAGTTTTTTATTTTAGTTATATTAAGTAATATTAAGTATTACCCCAAGTAAATATTAAGTAAATATTACCCCAAATTTAAAAGAATCATTGAAAAATCACAAACTTCAATAATGTCACTTAAATGATCATTTTTTATTTAATTTTTCGTTAGACAACGAATGACGTAAACTTTAGAACGCTAGCATGAACCGTTCTTGAGATATTGGACGTTCTGCTGATAAATTTATCAAAACTATTGAATGACATTAAAAAACAATTAACTATATTAACTTTTCATGCAATATTATGTAATATTTGTTCATGCAATAGTTGTATTTTTACGAACTATTCGCCAACAGTCATTTATATATTAAAAAAAGCTTTTCTCTCCGTTTGTCTGTAAGACTTGACGACAAATGTAACCAATAATTTACCCAAATATCTCTAACTTGGTGATATACCGCCACAGATTGATGAAAATATCGTTAAAATTGCAAAAATTAAGTTTTCTTTCCGTCTGTGCTAAAATGCTTGGCTATCGATTTAGCGGATTTGGCGACGAATGTAATGAAATATTACTAATTTAACAACATGTCGCCCCAGATTGATGAAAATATAGTCGAAATAGTAAAAGTGACGTTAAATGAACAGAAATGACGCCAAATTGATGAATAAATTATTAAAATATTTTAATATATATATTCTATCGCATAATGAGGATCCTATCAATATTGATAGTTGTTAATTTTAAATTGCGTGAAATATAAGTGAATTGAGTAGTTTATCCTTTACTTTAGTCATTCCAGCAAGAAATCGAAAATTTTCTTTAAACATATAACTTTTATAGAAATCCACTATCCAGTGCAGCTGCCGGTATCAATATACTAGTTCAATAGTGCATTGTTCTTCTCCACGGAATTGCCGATAAATTCAAGAACACTTAAAAAAATACTTGTATGAATAATTAAGGAGAGTGAAAATACTTGTTATTTTCTGTTATTTTTTTCAACCGCTGTAAAATCGGCAAATTAAGTCATACCATGGAGACCGTTTAAACGTAAGGAAGATGCAGCTCAGACTGCGTGATGCTGTAATGAAAGTTCATAACTTTAGTGTCTCCTATTAGGGGGTGCTCTTAAAGGCATTAATGGTGCTCCTAATAAAGCGACCAGCAGCAGTAGACTATAGTTTGGAGCTTTTAAGCTGTATTCAGCATGGAATAGCCATTAACTGCACAGCTAGCAAAGGTTATTTCTTGTTATAGAAACTGGTTCGATTTAGATTTAAATCGATGTAGTCCCCGGTATCCAATATGTCCGCGAAATATAATTTGAATAAAGCCGTTCCTAAACATTTATTCTTAAGTTCGCTCCTTCGTTCTCTTATTCTTAAGTTCGCTCCTTCGTTCTCTTATTCTTAAACCCACACCGAATGTTTCTTGCAGGACTTTTTAATCCGGGGGGAGGGGATACGTATGAAATTTCAGGACGGGAAAGTTTTCTATTTGCTGTATATAATTTATGCAATTTTCGACTAATATATTTACATATATTGAAGTAATTGCTATACAGGGTGTCCCAAAAAGATTGAAACGCGCTTTAATTCTTTACCTGTTGGAGGTAAATGGGCAATGTAAATTGCAAAAATGTTGAAAGTAAGGTAGGAAATAAGACTACCTTAATAAAATAGTCCTCCTATTCATTTTCAAAAAGTTACACTTTTTAAATTTTTATACGATCCCCTTAGACAAATTTGGTCAATCACATTTTTTTTAATGCAACAAGATCATTAAAAAAACCTCATAGCTGTATCTTTAAAATGGAGCGAGTTATATTTGATTGAAAATTGAACATTCTGAATGGGAACCATATATCAAATTAGAAATGTAAATTTGTGACATATCAGGAAAAAAAAAATAAAACTGGATGATAATACATAGGATACCCAACCGCGTAGTGAGTACCACTGCTTTATATGATCTCTGTGTAATGCTTTATTCAGATGCATTTGTGGTAAAACATTTTGACACATATTAACGTATTTTTGATCTAAACAATTCCCATCGTCAATTTGTTTATGATCCCTATTTTCAGTGATGAAACAGCCTTTCACATGGTATGGAAAAGTGGCATAAGTCAATTTTTTTCCTTTATCATAATTCAGTTGATTTTAAAGATACAGATATGCGGGTTTTTTTAATGATCTTGTTGCATTAAAAATAAAAATTTTCTGATTGACCAAATTTGTCTAAGGGGGTCGTATAAAAATTAAAAAGCGTAACTTTTTTAAATTTAATGGGAGAACTATTTCATTAACGTAGTCTTATTTCCTACCTTACTTTCAACATTTTTGCAATTTATATTACCCACTTATCTCCAACAGGTAAAGAATTAAAGCACGTTTCAATCTTTTTGGGATACCCTGTATATAGTAATTACTATATATAGCAATTACTATTGCATCTGTTCTACTCCAAATCTGCAGCATTAAAAGAAGTAAAACTTTTTTTATAACCTGAATTTAGTAACATTTAACTGGGTAATATAAAATGGCCCAGGAGGGGGGGGGGGCATGTAATTGACTCTGGTTGGTTTTGCTCCCACCCCCAGATGTATACCTGAAAGAAACAATGCTCATACATTGATAACCATATATAAATATATATATATATGTATATATATATATATATATATATATATATATATATATATAGACTTTCCATCTAAAAACATTTGATTCAAAGTTAGAGATAATAAAAATCTATAATTCCGTCAAAAATGCGACTTCCGCTTGATATCTTTTTTCAATGCTTTATTTTTAAATTTTACTATGTATGTTAGGAAAATATATATCAGCTATTCATATCAGTAATAGAATATATTAAAAACCCAATCTTCCAAATAAATTAAGATCACGATAAAAATAAACATTAAAATTTTTACAAAATAATTAAAGAGCACACAACTTTAAATTGCTACAGTTAATATCAAAATCAGGAAATGCAAAATTTGCATACGCCCCTGTGGCTCTAACCCTATTAAACCTCCAGATCTCGAAATCAATCCAAGACCAACCACACAAATCAACAAGAAACCCAATTTTTCGAAATAAAACAAATGACATTCTACAATGCTTGATTTCAATCTATCTATAATCTTCAAAATTGGCTAAGACACACGTATAGTTGCCTACACGCACTAATTGAAAATATGTCCAAAAAATAAATTAAAAAAAAATTTCAGTTTCTAAAATAGGCTAATTGCGCGTTTATCATCTTCTTATCTATACAAACTGTGTCATTTGGCAGAAATAAGCGTGAATTGTCAAGGAAAGGGGAATAAAACTATCACGAAATTAGTTTAAAAATGGTTTTTATGCGCAGTATAATTGTGCGTAATTTATTTTCGATTTCTGATTTCAGATTTGCTTGTTGTTTTTTTCAATTTGCAATATCTATGCCGACAATAGCTTCGAGGTGTGATTAAAGCCAGGGTTTCAACGAAAAAGAAAATTTATTTTTCCAAATGTGGCAACTAATCTGTGTTGAAAAAGCTGTTGTCACCAACACATGCCTTTGCATCTGAGAAATAAATAATGTTTTGTTCATTATATATGATTCCTTTAATGTCTTGGATTCTTTTAATTTCCGATAAGGATTCCTTTAATTTCTTGGATTCTTTTAATTTCCGATAAGGATTCCTTTAATTTTTTTGGATTCTTTTAATTTCCGATAAGGATTCCTTTAATTTTCCGATAAAAGCTCTGAAGTCTTTTTGAGCTGTATAAGGGTCAATTGATAGGAAATCAACTATGCTTTATCGATTGAGAAAGTTTGCAGGTCCTCTGGCGAATTAAAGAAATAGCAAATTAAAGACACTGCTAGGGAGCACCTGGTAAGGTCTACTGGTAGAGAAGCGCCCGATAAGGTCTACTGGTAGGGAAGCGCCTGGTAATGTCTTAAAGTCAATCGTAAATTAACTGGTAGGGAAGCAACACTGCTTCTTTATCGATAAAGTTTGCAGCGCTTTTAGTGAATTAAAGAAATTGAGGAAATCGCGAATTTAAGAAACTGGTAGGAAAGCGACTGGTAGGGTCTACTGGTTGAGAAGCGACAATGCTTTATCGACTGAAAAAGTTTACAGCGCCTTTAGCGAATTAAAGAAATTGAAGAAATCGAATTGAGTTATCCGGGTGACGATTTATCGGGGTTTTACTGTATATTGCTAAAAGTCATCCGCATTGACAAATAATTTGACAAAATGACCCAATTATTGAACTTTTCAGTAAGATTCTTGAGGGAAGGATATTTATTGGTAGGGGGAGAATACCACTTTGAAGTCAAACTTATGAAGAATTCTAGCAATTTTATGACTATTTTTAGGAAAGAAATCAAACAAAGCTGCTCAACATTTTAATTGAAATATTATTATCTTGAGGTGGCTTAGAAAATTTGGGAAATTCACAATTCATCAATATTAGGCGAGAATGCACAATATGCAGCAACATCATTTAAATAATCCAGATCAGACTTTAATAAATCAGATGTACAGCATTATTTAATATCTTTCCTTAAATTTTTTTTAATATTACAAAAACCTGTCATAATTTTCTATTGCATAAAACAATCTGAAATAAAACATAATATAAAGTTTTTTCTCTTAATTTTAATTTTATTTTGTTGAAAAAGGCACATTGTTTTTTTATACCTGGGAAATACCCCATGTTAGCCTAAGTGATGAAGGAATAATGCGGAGTCTTGCAGATGTTGCAGAAAACTCATCAGAATGATTTTCTGTAATATTTTTTTTCGACAAGTTCCATTCTATATTGTAGTGGTATTTGTTTCCTTCCTTCTTTAGAGTGCAAAAGGTAGGAATTCCATAGAGCTAAATCCACTAAATGCAAAAAGATCTTCTTATAATACTTATTTCCTCGTTTTCTTTGTGTACAATTATCAGCTAAATGCTAATCCACTTTATCAACACCACCCATTTGTCATTTCACCTATTTTATCATTGTTTCTGTCATTCCACCCATTTTTTTGTTGTTTTTGTCATTCCACCCATTTTATCATTGTTTTTGTCATTCCAACCATTTTGTCAATTTTTTACATTCCACCTATTCTGTCATTGTTTTTGTCATTCCACCCATTTTGTTATTGTCTTTGTGTCATTCCAGCGAGCCAGTAATTGGTGCAGGAATACTTATACATCTCTCAATTACCTTCGACCCGCGTTCAACAGCGTCGACACAAATCATATAAAAAAAATTCCATTTATTTGCAAAATACACTAGCACGAGTTTACTGGGGTTAATCAGTAAGGCGATTAATAGCACGGTAGATGCAAGTATTGAATACGGCAAGCATTTTATTAGAGGGCTTACAAGATTTGTTATGAAGCTTGGGTATTCAGATCCACACTTGTTACACTGAAAAAGGAAATTCAGATGGTTCCCGAAACGTAAGTATGCTCATTTGTCTTGATTTGTGCTGCATTTTACGTTGCGAACCACTTCATTAACATTCAAAATAACGGTCCTAGTAATGATGTTCGCTAACAGTGAGTGGTATTCAACCGATACTGCGCATGAAAAGGTGAGCATTTTAGTGAAACGTTATATTTTTCACATCATGCCTGCTATATATTGAAGGTTATGTAAAAAAGGTATATTTTTACGAACATGTAAAATACCTTCACCTGGATCTCTTTGAGTTTCCAGAAGTGAAAACAACCTTACAGACAACCATTCTTATTATACAAATATAGGGTTGCCATATTTGGACTTTGAGGGTATGGATTCCAGATTTGGCGATTTATTGCCAATTTAGCGACTTTTCGAATATACTAGAACTTTCTCGATATAGCATATATTCTTGCAGATAACAGCCCCTTCTGGCAGTTTTTACTGAGTGTATTGAAGTCATCGTTCAGTTGTAGAGTAGTTTACGTGATACGAGCTATATTGAATTGAGATACATAAGACTAGTACCTGCTAGTTATGTAAAGTAGCTGAGCATTTAATTACTGTTTTATTGTATCTGATAGTTGTTTAATGATTTTGTAAGATATTTATCGAGCTATTTGTTGCATATTGTTCTGTGTACGCGTATTTGTGCTTCTAAATAAAAGTGTTATGTATCCAGAAATGTAGGCTTATTATTGTATCCTGAGAGCACACCAATAATTCCAAAGGATACGTCTTAACAAATGGTGGAAGTTTAAGAACCATCATTTTACTTGATGGTGTAATACAATATATGTAATATAAAAGGCAGAATATATATGATGTAATATAAAAAGCAGAAAATCCCTTCGTTATAATTTTCCAACAAACAACCTTTTACTACGCCTTTATCCTACTGCTCAACTCATCTATGAATAACAGCATTGCGTACGTACTGACAGGAAGATGTCTTCTTCTAAATGGGGCAAGGTCGTCTCAAATGCACTCACCAGTTTTTTGTTTGTTTTTTCACCATCCTCTGATCATCCGTCGGTTTATCCAATGTTTATAACTTGGGAATTTGTTTTTGTGCAGGTAATTGTGTGCGTTGTTCCTTATTACATCGATTTTTATTAGGATTAATTACACCTGAATTCGGGAGATCGTGACGTCGTAGTTTTTATTGAATATCGCAAAGAATTAAAAAGAAATGATTATCTGCATGTGGTGGCTGAGATTCCGTTTTATGATGTTCTTTATTCATTCTTTACTGCACGCCTCATTAGAATAAAAATACGATAAGAATAATGTTGCAAGTTTTCGTAATTATTTGTTCTTCACGGATGTGATCAATAAAAATCATTTATGAAAAATAGTTCCTCATTGTTTTTGATTAAAACATTATTTTTATAGGTTTCTGCGATACAAAATGCTTGTTTTTCCTCAAAATAACGGATTACATGGCGTTTAGGACAAAATCGTGGTACTAGTATCAAGCGCCATCTATCGATGACTTCTCGAAACGTTAAAAATATGTTTCACTTTCGTTAAAAATAAAGTTTTACTTTTGCATGACATTGAATATAGTAAAGAAAAAAGTATTGTTTTCACGAAAATTTTCAATTTCGAGATTTTATGCCTATATAGATTTTTGGACCTCTTGAACACGTTTTGATAATTTTTAGAATCATGTCCGTCTGCCTGTCTGTTCGGGTAGCGTTTTTGAGTGGGGGTTATTCAGATATAAAGAGACATCTTTAACAACATTAATATTTATTAAAATAATCTTAGGTTAGGTAATAAAGTAAAAATCACTTCCTACGGCAATAGCAATCGATAGTACGTATACACTTACATACTGCTATTTTCCCTCTGCTTCTCCCTCTGTCGTAATCATTCATCTCATCCCCTTTCATATTTCGCACTCACTTCAGTTACGGCTCACAGTTACAGTTGTACCTTAAAGTTAAACTGCAGTTAGCGTAAGTAAAATCCGCCCATCTGTCTACCTGTGGTGGATTTCTTGTGTAAATCTCTAATTCAATAAGATGATCAAATCTAATCCAAAAGTGCACCGTATTCATGGTGTATCTGAATCCAAGTGCTCGTTGAACGATATCAATATTGAAAACTGATGGAAAGGTACCCAAAATTCGTAAACACAGTTCTAAAAGTACAGATGGAAGTTCGTACACTGTAAAACATTTGCAAGCATGTTAACCGAATGTATCAGGGGAATCAGCTGACCGTAATGGGGAGTAAAGTTCCATATAGTTATGATTATATATATATATATATAAGTAGTAGAGAAATGACAGTTGAAGGGCAGCAGGAGGTGCTGGGGTGTTGCACCCCCTGGAGGAGGAGGGTCCCTCTTTGGGAGGATCCTCTTTGGGAGGACCCTCTTTGGACTGTCTTCCCTCTTTTGAGAGGAAGCTCCTCTCAGAGGGTCTTGAGACCCCCAGGAGGGAGGATGCCTCTCTTGAGAGGATCCTCTTTGGGAGGATGCCCCCCTCCCCTCTTTTGGAAGTTTGGTGAGGCGGTGCAGCACCGGATGCCTCTTTCGGAAGAGGGCAATTGCGAAAGTCTTTCACAGAGGCATGATGACTCATACGGAGTGAGTTTCACTCCGAGTCTTGAGAGGGAATGTCACAATCGCTGACTGACCTTTGACCTGAGGAAGGGGTTTCAAGGGATTTCGCAATCGATGACCGACCCTTGACCTGAGGAAGAAGTTTCAAGGGATGTCGCAATCGAACAATCTGGAAATGACGTGTCGCGCCTTGGAGCTCCTTAGCACACGTCCTCCCTCTCTGCTGGTCAGCGACAGAGTGAAAGATCTTATCAGCGTGACGTAGTTAAAGCGCCCTCTGGCGAATTTTGATGAAGTGCTGCCATCTATCGGCATTTTTTTTCCAAAAGAATTTAATGTTTCACTTGTCAGGAGCTGGATTCGATCTTGGGCCCAACTGATTAGAAGCCGCGCGTCTTACCGCTGTGCCAAAGCACCCGTGCTTTATAGGAAGTTAACTTCGAAGTGTACCTTATCAGTGGAAGTTAGATTATTTTTCAAAGTTCATTCAAATCGCTCGGTGAATAGCGATGCACTTTATAAAGGGTGCGTTTTAAAACAGAATGCTACGGAGTGAATATAAATCTGTGTATTATAACATTATGATTTTTTTTTTAAAAACAAATGTATACACACACTTTAAAAACACGAATGTAATAATTAGCTAAAATTGTGTTCAGTGGACACGAAACTTGTATTCAGTGAATAGGATTCGACCATTCTGAGTGTTGTGTATCTAAAAACAAATGTATACACAAACTTTAAAAACACGAATGTAATAATTAGCTAAAATTGTGTTCAGTGGACATGAAACTTGTATTCAGTGAATAGGATTCGACCATTCTGAGTGTTGTGTATCTAAAAACAAATGTATACACAAACTTTAAAAACACGAATGTAATAATTAGCTAAAATTGTATTCAGTGGATTTTTTTTTTTTTTTTTTAAATAAATCAATACGATTTTTATAATAATAACGAAATGATTTCGAATGTTTAAAAACAAATTGATTACGGATTTCCAATGAACACACAAATTGTGTTCAATGAATACGATTCGACCATTTTAAGTGTTGTGTATCTAAAAACAAATGTATACACAAACTTTAAAAACATGAATGTAATACATAGCTGAAATTATGTTTTGTGAACAGGATTCGACCATTCTAAGTGTGTGTGTGATTTTTGAAAAATAAATCTAAAAGTATATAAAAATAATAATGAAAATTAGAACTCACAGAACGACGTCTTCACTACCCGCTGGTCAAACTTCAAATGAGTGATACACTCTCATTACGCTATTAAAAATTAGATATTATCTATAATGACGTCAGCAGTATGAGGTGTTGCCACCTATTTTTTCTAATAATATATTTTAATAGTTGGATACTTCAAGGGTCTGATTTGGTACACGTAATCTGAAATACATCATTTTAATGATATTACGCATTGAATATGATTCGGCCATTTTTAAAATGGTGGATGTAATTGAAATATCGAAGTTTAGAATTTAACAAACTAACGAATTTTCACCCCCAAAAATTTTAGCATTCAGTTTAAATAAAACCCAATGAATATGATATCACCATTTTAACATCGTAATTTTACTACCATTATAGAACTTAGAAGTGAGTGTACATTATTTTTTTTCAGGACACCAACACATTTTAAAATCTATTGAATAGGAATAGACCATTTTGCACATACATGTACCTAGATTTCAACACCCGGTATTAAAACCTGCTAAACATGAAACGAGTAAGTATTGTGTGAGATTTTATCACACTAACTTTCAAACTTTTTAAATTTTTAAAAATGTCCGAAATAGTTGTATTTCATCGGTAGACATAAATTGTATGGAACACATTTTTATGAAAAAAATATCTGTTTCGACAGCTTTTAAAAATAGATTTCTACAGTTGTACACTACGGTTCTAGAATTTTCTAAATACGAATCGACTGTTTGAACTACCAATGGTGGTTTTACCAATGCAAATATTTACAGGACAAATATTTCAATGAAACCGAACTTAGTTGAAGCTTCTAAGTTTGAATATTTAGAATCATTTCATATAATTTTTATATTCACATTGAAAATAGTTAACAAAATTGGAACTCACGGAGCGACAACTTACTGTCCACACTCCAAATGAGTGATACACTCTTATTACATTATTAAAAATTAGATCTTATCTATAATGATGTCATTATGTTGCCGTATTGCCACCACACAATTATTCTTTCCAAATTATGCATTTTTTTTTTCTTTTTTCTTTTTAATAACTTGCTACTGTCTTATGCTATCCATTTTTTTTTTCATATAAGCAGATATTCCATATACCTTCTAAATGTTAAGTTGTAATTTAAAAAAAAAAAGCATTAGAGGTGTATTTTACGTCTGAATTCGTCCAAGTGAAAATCCGACAATTGCAAATGCATGATTGCATCCTCACATTTCAATAGACACTACTAAAATGTGTGGATCTTATTTTGAAAAAGCTGCTCTCAGAAAGAATATGTATATGAATACATATTTTCCATAAATATACCCCCTCCCCCCCTCAATACACACAACATGCAGGCCAAAGACTCACCCAAAATACATTCCAAATCGGCTCTATAGCTTATCGCGCTTATCAGTGTAACAGATAGTAACCCAAAGTTCATGTTCGCAAAGCGAGTTAATTGCAATGTTATTGTTTTAAGCAGTTCCCATATTTAAATGAAAAATTTATCAAATTATACAATACATACAAGAGCTGGAAGATCATAGCATTTCAATATTATAGAATACTCACGAATGTTTTTTTTTCCCCATTTAAAATTATCAAATTTTAATGCATTTTGACAAAAATTGCACAATACTTAGTGTATGACTATCAAATAAGAGCTAGGTTTTATTGTTACAACAACGTTTAAGATCATTAAACGAGTATATATATATATTTTTTTTAAAGAAGAATAGTATATAACTTACTGTTTTTAAGGATAGGTGATTGTTAACATTGAATTTAAATGAAAGAGTGACCCTCTGAGACAAGTACAGTACATTGCAATAACATTAAAAAATATGAAAGATATGCAATTAACACCTTAAAAGAAACATGTAATGAGTTTTGATATCTTAATAGGAGACATTATTGACATGCACATAGAAATGTCACAATTTTGTGGCTGTAGGTGCTCCATAAGACCCCTCTGCTCTTAATAAATGATCCCATTTGAATGTACATATTTAACAACATACAGAAAATGACAGGACTACAACAAAATTTTACACCTATTACAGAATAACTCCCAACTTCGTAGATTTTTAAGAAACTACAGTCGAATTTTCACCGATTCTTAGAGATTGAAACACAGCATTGTTTATGAATCTTCATACTTTAGAGAATGGAACATAACTTAGCATTTATTTTGAATGAATTCAGAATTTTGACATTGATTATAAATTTATGATTTAAACTCTGTAAAGTGTAAATATCCTTTGTTATGAAACTCACACTGTAGACATTTGATATGATTCGAATAAATCTATTTTTAATTTTTTATATTTTATTTTAAAAAGTGAGATTAGTAAACTTGTTACACTTGAATGTATAGATACATAACTCATAACCATATAACATTTCTTAAATGGAACATGCTTAAAAAAAAAAAATTAGCTAATGAGTATAAATAAGAAATTCAATTTGAAAGATAAAAACCATTTAATGAATCTATTACTCATGAAATACACATTAACCATTATCAGTTGTACATTTAAACAAATAAGTTAAAATGATTTCCTTATTGCACATTCATAGTCCTCTGATTTGAATGACTCGAAAAAATTTCTATCATAGCAGTAAAAGACTTCTTCACCACGCAACAAAACTTTCTTAGCAATGTTATTAATGTCAAGATTTAGAAGCACTTGTTCAGACACTCTGTCATACATTTGTAATGGAGTGCTGTAAAGACATTCATGGTAACTTAAATCTACAACTTGAGCAACACAGCCGACACATTTGAAAAGTTTTCTTACATGACACATGATGTTGTCATGAATACAAGAGATTAATTGTTCGAATGCAAAATTTTTGTCACAAATAAGTGATGGTAGAAAGGTTATAGTGTTCTTTATTTTTAATATTTGAGCAGGAAGCCACTCTATAAATATACTTTCTCGAAGATGTATACTAATGTTGTTAACACTATTCTGTAAACATGCTATTTGATTTTTATCTAAGGTAATATGACACTGTGTTAGACAAAATTTTGAATCATATAATTGAATTATTTTCTGCAAATGCAATTTTCCGTTGTCATTGAAACAGAACAACTCATTGCGACTGACGAAAGAGGTATCTGCATATAGAATATTGAACGACCACAATTTTTGAGAAAATTCACTCCACGTAGCCGGTGACAGTGTAACACCTTCACGCGTAGGCTGTAATTCATTTCGATCGTTAGAGAGATATTTCCATATATACACTTTTAACTTCCCATGACGAAGTTTTAAATATACATACACATTAGATCCTAAATGCCAACGACGGAGTGCATCTTGCATAAAATCTGAAGAAGTAGATTCAGTCGAAACTGATTCTGTAGTGGAAGATAACACTCCGCTATGTGTTAGAGCACAAGAAAGTAGATCTTGAGTTGAGTTTTCAACCTCGGTGAGAACTTGTGAATTGACAACGGTAGATGTTTCTGCTGGGGTTTTGGAAGACATAAGATAGGTCTCTAACCAATCCTCAGCAAATTTTTGTGAGGGCGAATTAATCACATCTGAGACAATGTCCACAGATTTTGTTTCTTCTAGGGTAGGAACAGTCAACTCCGCACTATTTACACTAGAAATTATTTGCTCGAGTGATGGCATACTTTGAATTTTAGGCATTCTTTTTAGATAGTAACATCCAACTACGACATTCACAGTATAAGATTTATTTTTAAAACACTAACATCTTAAAACATTATAATTTTGTCGCAGCTATGAACGAACCAAACCTATCCACACAACGCCCAAAGTTGAAATGACTTATCAAACAACTTCATAAGTATAATCACATAACCTAAATCGAGTGTCGTGTGCAAACAGATCACATAAGATATGAAGTGATTAGAACTTATAATTTTTAATGAATCGTACAACATTAGATTGTGGTAAATACAAATGTTATCTACATGAGAAAATTTCTATATTATTTCATTCAGCTTCGAAATCATAGAGTGAAAATATGTACCAAACTTACTTAAAGTTCCTAATTTTAAATCACATTAACATTATATACTTAGAAAAATTTTATATATATTTTTATAACTTTAGGTGATATGTATCACGCGGAATATACAAGAATAGCTACCAAAAACACGAAAATAACTAACAGTATGAGGTCTTCACAAGTCGACATCCAAACTAGAAATGAACGATAAACACACTAATTACAACAATTAGATGAGAGCTTATCAGTTCTTATCTTATCTAAGATTTCACATAAAATGACGTCATCACTCCAAAGTTCACAAGATGACGTCATTGGTCCAAGGTTCGCAAGATAGCCGTTTAACCTTTTAAAATTAAGAAGTAATTAAAATCGGTAGTAATTACTTCTTAATTTTAAATCACTTATTCACAATTATAAAAATTTTAGGAAGAATAGGAAAGAATTTTAGGAAAGAATAATTGTGTGGTGGCAATACGGCAACATAATGACATCATTATAGATAAGATCTAATTTTTAATAATGTAATAAGAGTGTATCACTCATTTGGAGTGTGGACAGTAAGTTGTCGCTCCGTGAGTTCCAATTTTGTTAACTATTTTCAATGTGAATATAAAAATTATATGAAATGATTCTAAATATTCAAACTTAGAAGCTTCAACTAAGTTCGGTTTCATTGAAATATTTGTCCTGTAAATATTTGCATTGGTAAAACCACCATTGGTAGTTCAAACAGTCGATTCGTATTTAGAAAATTCTAGAACCGTAGTGTACAACTGTAGAAATCTATTTTTAAAAGCTGTCGAAACAGATATTTTTTTCATAAAAATGTGTTCCATACAATTTATGTCTACCGATGAAATACAACTATTTCGGACATTTTTAAAAATTTAAAAAGTTTGAAAGTTAGTGTGATAAAATCTCACACAATACTTACTCGTTTCATGTTTAGCAGGTTTTAATACCGGGTGTTGAAATCTAGGTACATGTATGTGCAAAATGGTCTATTCCTATTCAATAGATTTTAAAATGTGTTGGTGTCCTGAAAAAAAATAATGTACACTCACTTCTAAGTTCTATAATGGTAGTAAAATTACGATGTTAAAATGGTGATATCATATTCATTGGGTTTTATTTAAACTGAATGCTAAAATTTTTGGGGGTGAAAATTCGTTAGTTTGTTAAATTCTAAACTTCGATATTTCAATTACATCCACCATTTTAAAAATGGCCGAATCATATTCAATGCGTAATATCATTAAAATGATGTATTTCAGATTACGTGTACCAAATCAGACCCTTGAAGTATCCAACTATTAAAATATATTATTAGAAAAAATAGGTGGCAACACCTCATACTGCTGACGTCATTATAGATAATATCTAATTTTTAATAGCGTAATGAGAGTGTATCACTCATTTGAAGTTTGACCAGCGGGTAGTGAAGACGTCGTTCTGTGAGTTCTAATTTTCATTATTATTTTTATATACTTTTAGATTTATTTTTCAAAAATCACACACACACTTAGAATGGTCGAATCCTGTTCACAAAACATAATTTCAGCTATGTATTACATTCATGTTTTTAAAGTTTGTGTATACATTTGTTTTTAGATACACAACACTTAAAATGGTCGAATCGTATTCATTGAACACAATTTGTGTGTTCATTGGAAATCCGTAATCAATTTGTTTTTAAACATTCGAAATCATTTCGTTATTATTATAAAAATCGTATTGATTTATTTAAAAAAAAAAAAAAAAAATCCACTGAATACAATTTTAGCTAATTATTACATTCGTGTTTTTAAAGTTTGTGTATACATTTGTTTTTAGATACACAACACTCAGAATGGTCGAATCCTATTCACTGAACACAAGTTTCATGTCCACTGAACATAATTTCAGCTATGTATTACATTCATGTTTTTAAAGTTTGTGTATACATTTGTTTTTTAGATACACAACACTCAGAATGGTATTCACGGAACACAATTTGTGTGTTCATTGAAAATCCGTAATCAATTTGTTTTTAAACATTCGAAATCATTTCGTTATTATTATTATTATAAAAATCGTATTGATTTATTTAAAAAAAAAAAAAAATCCACTGAATACAATTTTAGCTAATTATTACATTCGTGTTTTTAAAGTTTGTGTATACATTTGTTTTTAGATACACAACACTCAGAATGGTCGAATCCTATTCACTGAATACAAGTTTCATGTCCACTGAACACAATTTTAGCTAATTATTACATTCGTGTTTTTAAAGTTTGTGTATACATTTGTTTTTAGATACACAACACTCAGAATGGTCGAATCCTATTCACTGAATACAAGTTTCGTGTCCACTGAACACAATTTTAGCTAATTATTACATTCGTGTTTTTAAAGTGTGTGTATACATTTGTTTTTAAAAAAAAAAATCATAATGTTATAATACACAGATTTATATTCACTCCGTAGCATTCTGTTTTAAAACGCACCCTTTATAAAGTGCATCGCTATTCACCGAGCGATTTGAATGAACTTTGAAAAATAATCTAACTTCCACTGATAAGGTACACTTCGAAGTTAACTTCCTATAAAGCACGGGTGCTTTGGCACAGCGATAAGACGCGCGGCTTCTAATCAGTTGGGCCCAAGATCGAATCCAGCTCCTGACAAGTGAAACATTAAATTCTTTTGGAAAAAAAATGCCGATAGATGGCAGCACTTCATCAAAATTCGCCAGAGGGCGCTTTAACTACGTCACGCTGATAAGATCTTTCACTCTGTCGCTGACCAGCAGAGAGGGAGGACGTGTGCTAAGGAGCTCCAAGGCGCGACACGTCATTTCCAGATTGTTCGATTGCGACATCCCTTGAAACTTCTTCCTCAGGTCAAGGGTCGGTCATCGATTGCGAAATCCCTTGAAACCCCTTCCTCAGGTCAAAGGTCAGTCAGCGATTGTGACATTCCCTCTCAAGACTCGGAGTGAAACTCACTCCGTATGAGTCATCATGCCTCTGTGAAAGACTTTCGCAATTGCCCTCTTCCGAAAGAGGCATCCGGTGCTGCACCGCCTCACCAAACTTCCAAAAGAGGGGAGGGGGGCATCCTCCCTCCTGGGGGTCTCAAGACCCTCTGAGAGGAGCTTCCTCTCAAAAGAGGGAAGACAGTCCAAAGAGGGTCCTCCCAAAGAGGGACCCTCCTCCTCCAGGGGGTGCAACACCCCAGCACCTCCTGCTGCCCTTCAACTGTCATTTCTCTTCTACTTATATATATATATATTCGACTTTTATTCCATAATTTTGATCTTAAACATATATTATAAATTACAATGTTGCGTAAAAAAAGGTACAGAATTTTTTAAAATCGATAAAATTTTTCAGGTAATTAAATTTGAAGAAATACAAAATTTAAATATTTGTATAGCACCGTACAAAAACATTTCCAATGAGTAAAATCTGCCCCATACAATAATAAGGTGATGTACAAAATTTCAGCATTTTATCATAAAAAGTCCCAGAAATATGGTTTAACAAAGTTGGCGAGGGATTAATCACAAATTAAAATGTAAATGTTTACAGCAAGAGTGCACATGACGCAACGCAGAAATGCATCATAGGTAAATAATATCTGACTCTTTATCTTTAATGGATCTTTGGCATGGATGGAAAACATTTTGAGCAAGTTTTGTAATCTTTGTGTAACTCTAAGAAGAAACACCGACCCAACCGAAGGTATACGGAAGTAATTTTTGTGTAAAGTTATTATTTCTACACAGTATTGATACTTTTGTACCAATAAATAGCAAAATTATTATTTATTTATGTAATAATTGTTTTGTTTCGTAATTTGTGTATGATCCCTGAAACGCGATCTGCCGACATGATTTTTCCTCTCTGAGAACCCATGTCGATACATCGAAAAGTGGTTTAAGTCAGCATTTTTGTCTTTTCATATCTCTGGGACTTTTTATGAAAAAATGCTGAAATTTTGTACATCACCTTATTAGTGTATGGGGCACATTTTACTCATTGGAAATGTTTTTGTACGGGGGCCGTATAAAAATTTTAATTTTCTATTTCATAAAATTTAATTCCCTTGAAAATTTTAATCGATTTCATAAAATTATGTTCCTTTTATTTACTCAACTTTGTGATTTATTATATATGTCTAAGATCAATATTTAAGGAATAAAAGCCGAGGGGTCAATGTTTTGGGGACATCCTGTATATATATATATATATATATATATATATATATATATATATATATATATATATATATATATATATATATATATATATACGACCCGAAACAGAAAATGCAACATCCTGCAAGAGCGAATAAAGTGTGTTGATAAAGAACACACAGACAGATATGACATATATATAAATAAGTTATGGTAATCCCAGAAGGAAAATGCAATACAGAAATAGCATAGACAAAGTGATCAATAGGCAGTAGGACCACATCTTAGGGCAATATAAGCGTGCGGATAGTTTCCCGGGGGATGAATGGCCATATGCCTTCAACCATCCTCCAAAGGTCATCTTCCGTTTGAGGAGAGGGCAGGCAGTCAAATGACGGTCAATCACGTACTATACATGCTCAATGGGTGAGAGATCTGGAGACAGCGGAGGGTAATGAGGCACCTGGATACCATCCAAGGCTTGTCTGCTGATGGTTGCCGTGTGTGGTTGCGCGTTATCTTGTTGGGAAACAGCATTTTGCAACCGCTGAAGTTAGGGCACTGCAACCGGTCGGAGTACCTGAACTACATATCGTCGTACCGTCATTGAGCTTGTGATACGAACTAGAGGTGACCGGCTATAGAAACCGGTAGCGCCCCAATTCATGATACCGCGTTGTCGCTCAGTGTGGCTTTCAACAGTCGCATCAAAATTGGATCTATTTCTACGTAGCCTCCAGACTTTTACACGACGACTCTTATTCGACAAACAGAATCGCTGAACACTACCCTGTCCCATTCAATCGTCCAAGAATTTCGGGCCCGACACCATTGCAATCTCTCACGTCGGAATCTTGTCGTCAATGGCAGTCTTCGTAAAGGACGGTTTTAATGCAATCCGCTTTCGGCCAATCATCGAGAAACTGCTCTCGCTGATATTAGAACGTCCAATGTATCCTGCAAATTCTGAAGATTGTCGACAGTCGTCGTTTGTAGAGCCGTCACCGCAAGCCTTCGAAAGCGCCAATTAACGCGTGCTGACGTACGTCTGGATGAACCTGTACCACTGCGACGATTCACATGCCTTCTTCAATCAATTTTCCCCAAATCATTTGCACAGTGGACGCATCTACACGTGTTTCAACGGCGATACGACTGTACGTCCACCCAGCGGTACGTAAGCCTAAAATGAATCTTCTTGCACGCTCGTCCAAATACTGAAGCAGACATCGGCGTCGTCGATCGTCGGTGTCGTCGACTAGGAATCCCTAAAATAACACATGTCTTCTGAAATGATAAACAACTTGGAAAACAGGTTCTCGGAGGCGACAGACAGTAACAACTGTTGGCTCATCTGTCGATTCCATCCCTTTTATTCGGCGCTCAAATCATGTGACCAACTTGCATTTCAGATCATTTGCATGCGTTAGCCAGCTGCGTTTGTCTCGCAATTTGCATAATTAAACGGTCAAAGCTTCATGATGTTGCATTTTATATGTCAGGTAGTGTGTATTATATATATATATATATATATATATATAGAGAGAGAGAGAGAGAAATATATATATATATATATATATATATATATATATATATATATATATATATATATATATATATATATATATATATATACAAAATAATAGACGATGATTAGCTGAATATTTCAGAAATGAAGCTGGAGTTTTCATGTACGCCTTAATTGCTGCTCTTCTCATCAGTTTTCCGAAATGATCAACAAAGTAGCTGAAAAATATGAGCAAAGGCTGCAAAATGTTTTACAGTGTACAATGAAGTATCAGACGTATTGTTGAACTCCACAGAAGGATGGAATCGGGTACAAAGGTGCATCGCACTCAATTTGTACCGGGAAAAAATAGTTCTATTCAATTATATGTTAAATCTGTCATTCGGCTGATAAATTCCCAGTGATGGATGATTCATCATTTCGGCAATTGACCTTCCTTCATGCATCGGTCATTTACATCTGGAACAACATAAGCAACTGCCCGACGTTTTCGGAGCAACTTCCGATGACATATTGAAGATTGTGCCGACGAATATAACGTGTTTGAATACGTGACAGAGTGAAAAAAAATCATTATTTATTTATAGAAAGTTTATTGAGATTTATTGCTACGATTATAAAGGGAAGCATTGCATCGCTAATCATTGCTATAATCGCAGAGTTCCAATTATGAAGTTGAAAAACGAAATTATGGAATTTTTGTCGACAGAATTGTGATCCATTTTATTTCGAAATAATATGTTTATACGCTGAACTGTCTGATATCTCTCAGATTTCTAAAATGCGTTCTTCCTAATTACAGAACGACTAGTTAATTGCCATAGCATAGAGTGTGAAAAATGGCTTTTATTTTCCCTGCAATACATGGTAATGTGTGGGGAAAGTATTGGAATCATGTCGAAAATCGCAACTCGAGTTTTCGTAAAACTATTTTTAGCGTGACGTCTGTATGTGTGTCTGTCTGTGCAGTGTTTATATCCACTCTAGCCCCAAAACTAATAGACCAAATTTCATAACATTTTATATGTAAGTCACTTGTGGGTTACCCTGGTGCTAATTATATTCTGGTACGATTCGAGAAAATGAACAGGACTTTTTTTGAAAAATGGACAGCAAAAATTATCTACATCCCCTCTACCTAAAAAAATAATGGACCAAATCTCTCAAAAAGTGGTAGCTAAGTCACTTGTGGGTTATCCTGGTGCTGATTACATTTTGGCACGATTCGGGAAATGTAACCAGTATTTTTTGGGGAAATACCCCGCAAAAATAATCAAAATCTAAATTAAGGACTACTTATGCTCAAATGTATCAATTAAATGATTGTTGTATACATAATTTTTGACGATAAAAATAATAAGATCAACCTCATTACTCTTGGACTAGCCGTTCTCGAGATAATTGTGTTTTTCGAAGTTTTGCTACGGCGATTTTTGAGAATACACCGTTACCAAATGAAAACGAAAATTGATATAAAAGTGCAAATTTAGATTAATTTCAAATAATGAAGCGTGTTATTTTATGCAATTAAACTCAATTTAATGGATTATTAAATAAATAAAGAGAAAATAAATTTATAGGGAAAGTCATGCGCTGTCCACATCAAATTTTTTCCTATGGTCTCAAGTTTTGAAGATTTTGAATTATTTTAGCACACTGAAAGCAGATATTTAATAAGATTTGTAGTATCACTTCAGGATTTTAAAATATGCTTGATTTCAACCGTGAACAGTCGTTCACAATCTCGTATTTTATGTGCTTAAGACAGTTTCCCTAGCAAAATTTATCAATCTTATCAGATGTTCTTTAAATCGTGTCATTTAGCAAGTTTTCTTACAGCTACTCTAGATATTCAATACTCCACGCAGACGATCACATAATAAGCTTGAAACCGATCCATGAATGCAGTTATCTACATTGAAAGCATAATTCTATGGATAATCTACTCATAGGGTAAACACCCCTGTCAAACATTGATGCAAGATATAGGAGTTGATGAACGTTTGCGTTGACCTTCAGATCCAATGGAACTGAATTCCTGTGTATTCACACCTAAGCTCCGACTACGCCCACATGCTAGTGGTAAGTAACACAGTTTAAACTGTTGCTCTGTTGTGGACGATTAAAATGCTAAAATGCCCAACTAATGTGTGTTCCATGTGTAGTGCTGAAGTTATGATTTCGAATCACCTTTCAGTGTGCCCGAGTTTAGATAAAGATTTCCAGCAACAAGTTGATGTTTGCAGACTGTATTGGGAGCTAGAACTTAAATGAACGATTTCTGAGGTCGCAACACCTTCTTCGATTTCGTCCCATTTAGCTTTGTTTGATTTGTAATGTTCTTGCTTTGTGTTTAGTTAGTTTTTTCTGTTTTGTATTTCAAAGTTTGTATCATTGTCAGATATCTATGTTTGTATCATGAGTTATCTATGCCAGTTATCTAATGGAATGATTTCCAATAAAACCATTTGTACCAACGCACAACATGTCAAAATAAACAATCCAATTCAATTGCAAGTATTGACCGAAGAACAGTATTTTGCTAAATTCTTTATTTAAGAAGAGCAAATCCTTAATACTACAGGGCTGCCAGAATCTTTTTTCTTACAGAAGAGCTGGAAGGCTTTGCTTTACAGTGCATGACATGGTACTCTCATTGAAAATTATTATTGGTTTAAACACAAAATGTGGATGGAATATAAAGATTAGTTAACAGTCAATATCATTTCAAAATACATTACTCTAACCGTTACTTATTGTTAATGTGTTGAATTATTGGGCATATAAGTATTAATTTATTAAATAAAATATTAGTATTGCTATAGAAAGGCACTAATATCATACTAAACGAAGAGAAATTACGTATATCAGTTAAACTGTGCAAAGTAATAAAAAGTCCATTTGAATTCCACTTAATAATCATTGTAAGCTGCTTCATAATCACTGTAAGCTTCATAATCATTGTAAGCTTCATAATCATTGCAAGCTTCATAATCATTGTAAGCTTTATATCATTGTAAGCTTCATTCTTACTGTAAGATTTATATCATTGTAAGCTTCGTAATCATTATAAGCTTTATAATTATTGTAAGCTTTATATCATTGTAAACTTTATATCATTGTAAAATTTATAATCATTGTAAGCTTCGTAATCATTATAAGCTTCAGAATCATTAAAGCATCTACTTCATAGTCATTATAGTAAGTAAGAATAGCTCCGACAGTGGAAAAAGAAAACTCCTTGTGATGTTAAACATTCCAGAGGCGAAAAGCATTCCAAATATGTAGAATAAATAATTTCTATGTTAAATTATGAAAATTCAAAACAATTACAAATTGAATGCATGTTAAAAATAAATAGTTCGTGAGCATAACTCCAATAAAGAACAATAGAAAACTCCTCATGTTATTAAACATTCCACAAGCGGATTAATAAAAGTGCGCAAATTCAAAGCAGTTTTAAGTTGAATTCTACTTCATGTTAATTATAAGTAATTCGTAAGTAAGTATAGCTCCAACAGCGGATAAAAGAAAGCTCTTCGTGATATTAAACATACCACACGAGGATATATGCAAGATTTTTCTGTTCTCTATACATCTCAAGTAAACCAGAACAAGTTTTGGAGCAAATCCTGTGGAACTTAACCTTGCAACTAATTCTCCTGAAGTTTCGCGAATTTCATTTAAATTTTCGGGAATAAGAGAGGCGCAGAAGGACAACGATAATAAAAGTAGGCACCCACAGACGAAATTGGATATAAGTTCTGGAAGTGCATTTGGATATAGTGTGTACTTGTTGAAAAATGCACTCAGTGCAGTAAAGGTGAATTCAAAACTAAGCATAATGATAGCAAATGAAGTTAGCGAAAGAACACGATTTAATGCTTGCAATAATTTAAGAATATCGAAGTATTCAGTTAAAACATTCACATCTTCAGTAGCATATAAAGACGTATAGCGTTTAAGCAACTTATTGAAAACGGATAAAGTCTCTGAGCATCTGTAAAATATAACACACAGTAAAATATTTGATAAGAGAGGAAAACAGAGACAAGATGTAAAGTACTCAAAATTTCCAAGCAGAAGCAAAATGGTTCTCGAAATCGTATGTCTTGGGATATAAAAACCAAGCGTCCAAAATCCAAAATGCGAAAAGTTTTCTATATCCGTAGAGATGTAAATAACTGTACAAAAAATGCATGGTGAAATTAAGACTATTACTGTAATCATAAGAGTTATAAATTTACGTTGTTTATTCTCAGGCACGTTAAGATACTTTCGACTTCTGCGCAATTTGAACAAGATCTTGGATATCTTTTTCTTGTTCATATACAGCAATGTCCAAATCAATGAAGAATTTATTGATACAAACAAATATACCAGAGACAGTGTATCCCGTGCATTGAGAAACGTATAGATGCTGCCTAATAATATATGAAGTATCGACAAATGAAAAATCATCGTAATTAAAAGTGAAAAAAATTTTGCACATCGTCCAAGATTAAGTCCATGAAGGTTAATACCATATATTGCTAAAACGTACCAAAGTAGTCTGTCCTCCATGATATAAGCACAAGAGATTTATTGTATCTATAAATGCAAATTATAATAAATTATTATATTACTTTTCAGTTCCATAGCTGCGGAGAATTTATTTCCTGGTGTAGAACAATTTTAATTATACAAAAAGAAATAACTAGATCTTCGTATTCTTTGTCACTATGAAGCATGCAATATTATATATTGGATCTTTTAGAAATGATAAGGAAATAATTAGCATCTTTTCAACTGTTAAACATTATAAAAGGCACATGTATGAGGCTATTAAATAATGTTTATTTTAGTTCTCCTATGAAGATCACTCATTAGAATGGAATGAATGTAATGTATCATCTCATATTCACAAAGTCAAAAATATTTCTTTGCATTTTTGTGACACAATGTTATTACACAAAACAATTGTTCGAACTAATTATAAAAAAACATCTGCATAATTGAAATATCATAAATTTAATTCAATAACCAAATAAAGGGACTACATACATAATAAATATGTAGCATTCTAGATTCTAGTAGGCGAAAACGCGTAAAAAAATACGCGAAATTGCGCTTTGGATTTTAGTACCACATTTTGCTTGTATGGTTTCAGTTGCAATCTTTACATATATTTTACCACTGGACTCGACCAGTTGGCATATGCGCACTTGCGTCAATGATCCCTAATAACTTATCAAATTTCAATATATTTTGATTACATCAAATATATTAATTGCTTCATAGTGAAATATAAAGACAGTTATTTTGCTTCAGAAATCGAAATCGACACCACCTTTCTTGTAATTGAAATTGTTGCAGCGCATTTTAAACGGTCCTGTGAAAATTTCAATTTCATTATTTAGGCTCCAGTCATTGACTGCATCTAATCTATAGAGTCAGATTGCCTGGAAGTCAAAATATAGATTGCATCAGTAAGGAATCAAACTTCCGATCTTAAATAAGTCAGATAATTAGTCCATTGAGATACACACAGCTAATATATTCCTTTATATTTTTGAATCGGGGCTGTTTTTGATTATCCAATTTCTATTCCAATCGTCGTTCAAACAAAGCACTTTTTATACTTGCCTCATATCAACAAATATCAGTCGACTTTTCTTTACCAAATCATTGAGCTAATAACTAGCTTAATGACTTAAAATTTTCCAGGAGCTAATAACCATCTTAATGACTTAAAATTTTCCAGGAGCTGAAAACTGGTTATTAATACTTTGCAGGAGCTGATAGCCAGTTGCTTAAATTTTTAGGAGCAGATAAACAATTGTTAAAACATTTTCGAATGATAACCTGTTGTCAAAACATTTCAGGAACTGATAACCAGTTGTCAAAACATTTTAGGAACTGATAACGAGTTGTTAAAACATTTCAGGAACTTAAAACATTTCAGAAACTGACAATCAGTTGTTAAAACATTTCAGGAACTGACAGCTAGTTGTTAAAACATTTCAGGAACTGATAACCAGTTGTAAAACATTTCAGGAACTTAAAACATTTCAGAAACTGACAATCAGTTGTTAAAACATTTCAGGAACTGACAGCTAGTTGTTAAAACATTTCAGGAACTGATAACCAGTTGTAAAACATTTCAGGAACTGACAACTTGTTGTTTAAACATTTAAGGAACTGATAACCAGTTGTTCAATTATATAAGGAACAAACATATAAGTTGGTTATAAAATCTTAACAAATTATTATAATCAGATATAAAAAAGTTTTATTAAATCAAATACCATGAATCTAACTAAATCACCAATAAAACTGCGACCTGAAGACTAAATGTCTTGCCTTCTACATACATAGCACATAGCCGTTGTGAAACGTAATCAGCTAATAACTCCCAAAATAATATAAACCGAGAATGCACTGATACTTGTTATAATATGGATTCGCTAAATTTCTCTGAAAATCTATTATTAAACAGAACTTAAAAAACTGCTTTACCATTACCTTGCATTTAAAATTGATTTCTAATCGGTTTCTTCGGTAAACCCATTCTATCAAGATCCGTTAAACTCTAAATAATTTTAATCAATTCCTCATTTTCCGATATATTAAAGGAGTGTTTTTCATCAAAAAGAAGTATTAACCAGACATGCAAGTCATGTAATAGAAAATCTATCAATATTTAAGGGGCAAATTTTCTCAAATAACATATTGATGAAACTCTTTTGTATTATTTATGATCGAAAAATATTACTTTCTGCTTACAGCAATGTAATTTACGTTTATTCATAATAATAGTATTTGGGGAACGAATATTGAGGAAAATATATCTAAATATGTAATTATTTTATTTTACAGAATAAAACAGAAAGAAACTACTTTATAAGTTATGGAATAAAAGAAAGTACTATGAAACTACTTTGAAAGTTATGAGATCGTTTTTTGAAATTTTCCAACACAGATGAAAAGTATTTATGAGTTTGGTCATTCTGTCTGTCCGTCCATTCGCACGATAACTGCCATAAAAATTACTTTATCAAAATGAAATTTTAGTATGTTGTTGCGACAATCTGTGGGA
Organism: Amaurobius ferox; assembly: GCA_951213105.1. NCBI lineage: Eukaryota > Metazoa > Arthropoda > Arachnida > Araneae > Amaurobiidae > Amaurobius > Amaurobius ferox. The sequence continues at coordinate 30,531,340 of OX578154.1, forward strand.
CATATGGAAATGTAAATAAATAATATCACCCGATTAATTTTGGATTTAATTCGGGTTGAAAAAATGAAATAAATTAAACCCTATGGGATCTAATTGTTCAAGCATTTTTAAGTGAAATTAAAATGTATCAATTGCTTCGAAAATTTTAGGAATTATTCAAATTACCACATAAAATGTATAACAGAATTTTTAGCAAAATATATCAGGTAGTTTTTCAAATAAAGATTGAAATAATAATTACACCCATGGTATATGAAGAGATCCCGTGACTCATCATATACCATGGCTAAATTATATATGGCATCCGTTTCAATTTTCGCGGTATAAAAATCGTGATTCTTAGAGACCGTTTAAATTTATATTTAGTATTGCATCCGCCTTAAACCACTTTATTTTTGCGTATTATCTGAGTATCTAAATTCTGAACCAACGCGATTATAATATTTTTACTTTAAATGATCACTAAACTTTGATTATTTCTACAACGAAGTCTAATTTTAACATATGCATAATGTAAACAAATCAAGCGATTGTAAGATGATTTGTATAGGAATTGCTGAACTTTTATCAAGTAAAATTATTTTGCTCTGGAGTCTGGAACATAAGTGACATGAATGAAATATTCACTGATTTTACAGAGAAGCAGACGATTTATATTTCAATGAAGTTTTAAGTTTTCAAGTATATAATAAATTATTTCAGTACTGCGATAATTTAAAAATATAAGTACTGAACGTATGGCATTTTAGTGATGTTGAAATAAAATTGCATTTCAGTTGGAAAGTGTTTCATAATCAATGCTTTATGCAAGATTAATATTTCTTATTTATGTTGCTGCTTTATCTTTAGGGTACATGACATATTTATTTCGCGATGAAGTATGATTCACAATAACATGAATTAAAACTGCTACATCGATGTTATTTTAAACATTTATCTATATCAATAGTATAGCAAAATTACATTTGAAGCGGAATTAACTCGAAGAGCAATTGTTAAGGGGATGGTGGACGTTGAAATGAGCAAAAATCGACAAACAAAAGTTATTTTTTTAATACATAACATTATTTTACCTGCTGCAACAGGTGCAATGTTTCTGTCGGCGATTTCCATGGACGCCAATGCCTGCAAAGGGGGGTCGAACTGTTTGGGATAGGGTATGTCAAATGCCTGTCTTTTTGGGAGGTTCTTCTTTTGGGATGGACGCTGTCCCACCCGCAAGTAAAAGGTTAAATGCATTTTTTTTCGAAACGGAATTTTCAAAGTTTTTACATTTTTAAAATGCTCCATGCATCTTAATTTCTGTTTGCGATGCATAAAATTTAGCAAGAAGACACCTTCTATACTTTTTAATAAAACTGGGTATGCATTTTATAATTGGATTTCATTAAGATAATTAAAGGTGAATAAAAGAACCTGATTAAATGATGAAAATTAAGATTCAATGCAGAAAAATATTTTTAAAAAATTAACTTTCTAAGGGATTTAAAAATAAATACCCAAATTTGTTCATAATGTGATTTTGATTGATCATAATGCATAATTTATCAAAAATGTAAACAAATGGCAAGCAAGGAGCATTTTCAAATTTTTGTTAAAAAAAAAATTGAATTAAAAAAAAATACAAAATTATAACAAAATTGAAAAAAAAATTAATGGTCTTTTGTATAGTAATGTTAAGAGGAATATTTATACAAATTTTCATGTTTCAAAGTCAGTAAATAAATAAAAAAAATTTCAATGTCTACCGTCCCCTTAAGTGGCTAGAACGAATTCCTCATCGTTTTCCGGGTTTTAAGTAAGCGTCCACTACGTATAAAGTATTTAATAAGCGCATGCTGCTTAAACAATACAATTGAACACAATTTAAAATGGTTTCGATCCGAAATTTGCACGAATCAAATAGCAAGCACATTCCGCAAAAGCAAAAAATATGATAATCACAATTGACCGTATATTTAACCGTTCATGAAGCAGACATTTCCGCAGAAATCTACATGCACCCTAAAAAATATGAAACGCCATCCGTCTTGAATTCCCGTTTCGCGACCGAGACGCTCGTCCATGATCTTGCCACCGTACCTCGAATGACATTCATAACACATTTTTCTCCACGCGGTTTATTAGGTTTTTACTGATCGCAAAGGGAATTCGAGCCTATAAAATAAATCAAAAACTAATTTGAAATCTATATAATAAAAGGCAATGTCTGTCTTATACACTATAGGTTCAGCGACGACGCGTCGCAGAGTTACGAAATTTGGCAGTGGAAGACCCGGGGGGTGGGACGGTGACACGTGAAAACCGATTTTTAAAATTCGAATTACTTTTTTTGTTATTTAATATTTTATGCGATTTCGACCGTTTTTCCCCCTTTTTTCTCCACCATCCAGACGTCGTAGAAAAAAACAAATCACACGACCGGAAAGAGCAGACAACTGCGAGTAAAACTATATCAATTTCGAATCTCAGGAACAAACAAGTTTTTAAAGATTTTAGAGCAAAAATCACTTTCGTTTCAAAAAAACGAACTTTCGATTTTAAATCCTCGCTTCAGTAAAAGTACCGACAATTTCGACTAATAATTTACATTTTTGGAAAGCACAAAGATCGGGCTTTCTTACAAGGCCAATCTGGTCAAGAAATAAGAAAAGGTCGATCAGGAATTTAAGGAAGTAATGATTTTTAATTTCTCGGTCAAACCACGAAAGCAGGGATCGTTTCTTCACCCACATGTGCGCGCAGACGCACGGTGTTTCTATGGTGGATGGGAGGTGGGTGAGGTTATGACGTCACGGTTCTGACGAGGTCTATATCTCATATCCTGATTTCCCTTATCATATATCTCGTAGTTCGTAAATTTCTCTTTTCTTCATAGTTCGTGAATTTCTCTTTTCGTCATAGTTCGTGAATTTCTCTTTTCTTCATAGTTCATGAATTTCTTTTTTCTTCATAATTCGTGAATTTCCATTTTCTTCATAGTTCGTGAATTTCTCTTTTCTTCATAGCTCGTGAATTTCTCTTTTCTTCATAGTTCGTGAATTTCTCTTTTCTTCATAGTTCGTCAATTTCTCTTTTCTTCATAGTTCGTGAATTCTTTTCCTAATTTCCCTTATCTACATCTCATTTCCTGATTCCACTTATCATATATCTCATAGTACATGAATTTCTCTTTTCTTCATAGTTCGTGAATTTCCATTTTCTTCATAGTTCGTGAATTATTTTCCTAATTTCCCTTATCTATATCTCATTTCCTGATTTCACTTATCATATATCTCATAGTTCATGAATTTCTCTTTTCTTCATAGTTCGTAACTTTCCATTTTCTTCATAGTTCGTGAATTTCTCTTTTCTTCATAGCTCGTGAATTTCTCTTTTCTTCACAGTTCGTGAATTTCTCTTTTCTTCATAGTTCGTGAATTTCTCTTTTCTTCATAGTTCGTGAATTCTTTTCCTAATTTCCCTTATCTATATCTCATTTCCTGATTTCACTTATTATATATCTCATAGTTCATGAATTTCTCTTTTCTTTATAGTTCGTGAATTTCTCTTTTCTTCACAGTTCGTGAATTTCTCTTTTCTTCACAGTTCGTGAATTTCTCTATCTTTATAGTTCGTGAAATCTTTTCCTGATTTTACTTATCTATATCTCATTTTCTGATTTTACTTATCTATATCTCATTTCCTGATTTTACTTATCTATATCTCATTTCCTGATTTTACTTATTATATATCTCATAGTTAATGAATTTCTCTTTTCTTCATAGTTCATGGATTTCTCTTTTCTTCATAATTCGAGAATTTCTTTATCTTCATAGTTCGTGAATTATTTTAATAATTTCACTTATCTATATATATTTTCCTGATTTCACTTTCATTTATCTCATATTTCGTGATATATTGACCTGAGGAAGGACTTCACTTGTAACTCTGTTCTCTGTATATTTCAGGTGAAAGTTGGGAAAATGAAAACGAACACTCGGGGAGTTACTTTTTAAAGTGTGATTTTAAAGTTTCCTTAAAAGCGTCCTTTGTGCACAGAATTGAATTACATTCAAAACAAGAAGTTAAGAATAGATCAATTTTTGCATAAAATAGCAATTGAAATCATATTTACTCAGATGAAATTCTGTAATTCTTAACACAAGAAGATTTCTTAGATCCGCTCATCAACTTCATTCGAAAACATCCCTACAACAGAGCGCATCTGCTAACAACAAGACAAAGACCATATCGACTTTTTTATCTATCTGTAAAAGGGGCTTCCATGGGAACCCTATTGGTCTCATTGTCAGAGCCGAAGTGGGGTTTCCTATACAACGACATAGGGAGTTTATATCTAGCTGCCATAGTTCGTGAGATATTGACCTGAAGAAGGACTTCCCTTGCAACCCTGTATATTTCAAGTGAAAGTTAGGAAAATAAAAAAACAACACTCGCCCGGGAAGCTGCTTTTAATAGATTTTTCGAAGAAAGATGTTCAGAATATTAAAATTATTTTTATATATTTATAATCTGGACCCTATTTATGGCAAAGAATATTAGGAAAATGAAAGAAAAACTCGCTCGGTGAGCTGTTTTTTAAAGTTTTTTATAATAAAAGAAGAAAATCTGATGTGAGCAGCACATGGCATTCCCTGTATGCAGACTCATATTCAAGTCAAATCATATCAGTTCAACGTCATATCAGTTCAGCAACTCATATCAGTTCCACGTCGACGACATTTTATCATTCATATATCAGAGAGGAATTTGAGGTCGTTGCCAAAACATGGCATGGTTCGGCATTATTGCTAGTAAAAATTGCTTGTAAATTTTGAAGCGGCAATATCCAAACGTAAACAACTTTCGCAGATATTTTAAACAGTTCCGTGCACATTTCCCCCGTTGACGTCCAAAGAAATTCAGTGAAGTCTGTGGGCAGAATGACAGTTGCAGTTAACAAGTTCGGTCGCGCCTGAGAACCCGAAAACAAAATGCGCGAGTTTTCTATTCCCATGACATCATGTGCGCAGAGCCATGCAAAGAATAAAGTCACTCATGTCCGGTATAAGGAAGGAGCTTGGTTTCATGAGGGCTAAATTTCGTCATTCGTGATGTTACGGTTAAACGTAAATTTTGAGAGGAGTTGCCAAAACAAAGAAAATTTTCGCGTTATTACAATTAAAACTTATTTGTTAACTTTGGAGTAGCAATATTCAGGCGTAAACAACTTACGCAGAGATTTTAAATTGTGATGTGCATACAGGACCCAGTAACGTCCAAGTAGATTCAGTGACGTCGGTGGAGCAAGATGACAGTCGCAGTTAACAAGTTTGGTTCTTTCTGAGAGGACAAAACAAAATGCGCGCGATGATTCCAATGACATCATATGCGCAGAGTCAGGTAATAATAATTAAGTCAGTCATGCCCGGAACGAGCATCTGTTGCAGTCCACTCACTTGCCGAAGAAGCATAACGTGAGGTAATACTCCGGAAGCGAACTGATTGGTCAGTTAAGGCAATAAACTTGCGATGCAATAAAAGTATGTTCAAGGAGATGAAGACAAGTTGTTAACCGTTTTATTGTAATTTTATAAAATGGAAGTCCGTAGAATATTTTAGTAGTTAAATTAAAAAGTTTTACCATACAATAGATCAGTTGCACCAACATCACATTCACCGCCATACTCTTTGTATAGACGCCGTCCGCCATCACCGTATTCTTTCAATGTTAAAGTGTTAGTTGTTAACATAGTGTAGCAATTTTTTCTTAATATAGATAGGTTTACAATATGAAATTATCTGATTACGTCGAGAAATTGCCTTTAGAAAGCCAACAGAGGTACAGAGAAAAATTAATTATTACGGGTTTATCTGACGATCTATATATTATTCCGATACAAAGTTTTTCTCGATTGCCTGTTCTGATATAATCCGTCAAATGGTCTGATGTAACGCTATATTTTACAGTTACTCCAAGTCAGACTACAAAACAAGAAGTCAAGTTACTTTTGATGCTTATTTATTTAATTTATTTTAATGCAATAGTGTGTAAATCTTAAAATATTTATTATAATGAAATGAACTAACTAATTTGCGAAATAATCAATTCAAATTATTTATTTGGTAGATAATAAGGCTAACTATTTGATGTTTAACATTGAAAATCTATAAAATTTTATATCCGTTTAGGTGTGATGATATTCTTATCACCTTAAATTGTCCTAGCTATTCTCCTTTATCTATTTCACAAGTAAAGTACATTTTAATTCTGTATGTTTCTATGTAATATATTATGAGGAAATAAATTTGCCATGTAATATGAAAGTTATCATTTTATTATGTAGCATAATTGTTATCGTAATCTCCCATTCTTCAATAGTACGGATAGACCGATGTTACAAAGAACATGGCCGCTGTGCAGTGGAATCGCGAACGTGACGTCACATGAAACTCATCTATAGGTTTTACGAAAAACAATTTCCTCGAACATCTATTTCTCAGGAACTACCATAGATTCAGCTCAAAAGATGACTGATTTGGGTTCAGCATCGAATGCCAGGGGAGAATTGGGGAAATTACTGGGGATATTTACATTCGGTCATTTTCTTATTTCGGTTTAAAAAAATGTCTTTACTTAACGATCTTTCGATCATTTTCTCAAGATTGGCTATAGATAAAATTTTAATGTTAACTTATATGAATTCAACATCAAATTCTGAAGGAAGTAAGGAGGTTTACTAAAGATTCAATGTCGAATGCTGAAGGGGAGATAGTCCAGTGGCTAAAGCACGGGAATCGCACTCGGAGGATCTGAGTTCGATTTTCGGCGATGTCCAAACTATTTCCGTGTCTACGTGGAGTACTAGCACGTTAAATCTGTGGGTCCGAAAGACCTTCCGAGATGTTGGTGGCAGAGGAAAGATATTATTGACCCTGTGAATGTCAGCCCCACTAGGTTCCGGTCTAAATTGGGTGGCACAACCTCGACCGTCTAAACAGATAACTTACACGTTCAGGTAGGTCGGACGGTTTGGGTCGAAAGAAAGAAAAATTGCTGAAAGGGTTAGGGGCAGTTAGGGGTGACTGAGACCAGGAACCAATATCGTATTTCAAAGAGCATAGAGGGTTCACTAGGAATTTTAATTGTCGTTTCTGGATATGTCACTTCCAGTTTTTTTTTCAAAAATTCTTAGGACTGTACAAGAGAAGTATGTAAAAAGAAATAAAATGTTTTAATAACTCCATTAAAAAAGAAGTGTATACATATTATTTTCCACCACAGCGTCATTTCCACACTTTTTGAAATCAAGATTTATTCCTAAAAAGTATTTATTCAATTTGTTTCATTGAGGAAAAGAGCGTTTGCGAAAACCAGCGTTGTTGAGCCGATTTCACGATTGTAAGAGTAATTCTGCACCGGTTGATTGTCAAACATTCAATAACAACTCCAAAAAGCTCGAAACCGATCCGCTGAAGCTAATCGCTGCAGGGTAGCGTGATTCTGATATTCCATATATTATGTCACCCGAGGTATTAAAAATGCAACTCTACCAAATAATAAAAGTTTAGGCCATAAAAATGAAGAATGATAAACTGGTGCAACACGCAGACAAAAATGCCATTTTATACATTCAGCTATGCAGTTCATCCAACATCAGCCCTAAAAGTCCAGTTACAAAGAAAGCACACACTGAAAAACATATGGATGAAAATGCACAAAAAAACTAGGTTTATTCCCACTACAATAACACTTTTAAATTGGTAAATATCCATTCACATACTTAAAAAGGTAACTAAATGTATATGAATGTGATATTTTATTCATTTATATAGGAATTGCACGGAATAATGGTTATATTTTATTTTAAGCTGAAAAGAGCGTTTTAAACAGGTCATTTCAAGCACCTGTTTACCTGTTTAAAAGAGTTAAGGGGGACCCATTTAAGCAGGAAAAGAAATGCGTAAAATGAGCAACTGATGTTACCTTTTTACCTGTTTAAAAAGCTCTTTTCAGTGTAAAATAAAATATACACACAAATAAAATATACACATAAAATACACACAGGGTAAAATAAAATATACACATTATTCCGTGTAATTCTCAAATGAATAAAATATCACATTCATACACATATAGTTACCTTTTTCAGTGCGTAACTGCAAATTCCATTCTTGTTGCAGTAGGCAACATATTTTGTTTGTTTTGACCCATATTTTTACTTTCCTTATATACATAATGCATAAGGAAAGTATTATGACGGGGTCGAAAATTCGATTTCGAGTTTTCGACGGGAGAGCACATTTCAAGCATCCCTGATCACGAATCAAACATTTTTGAGGGGATGTCTGTCTATGTGTGTGTGTGTGTGTGTGTGTGTGTGTGTGTGTGTGTGTGTGTGTGTGTGTGTATGAGTGTGAAAGTATGTGTGTATGTGTGTGTGTGCGTTAAAGTATGTGTATGTGTGTGCGTGTCAGTGAGACTGTGGATAAGATATCTCACGAACGAATGGAGTGATTCGATTGAAATTTGGTACATAAATCACAATACGCGAATACTGGACACATATTGTTTTTAAACGCAATCTAATGTTCAGAACACCCTAAATTTCGAGTGAAATTTTTAAAAAATCATTAAAAAATCCAAGCCTTAATTAAAGTTACGAAAATAGACATTTCGTATGTTATTTTTCCTTAGAAAACGATTGACATAAACTTCAGAACGCTAGCATGAACCGTTCTCGAGATATTGCACATTTTTCAAATAAATTTATCAAAAAATCCCATAAATTAAAATATATATATATTAACTGTTGAGAAGCATGTTTACTTTTCATATGTAATATCACGCGATAAATATGGTGGTGTGATTCTCGTGGATGTAGCTTGTTCCATTCATGAGAAAAGATACTTTGAGTAATACTTTTGTATCGAACGTCAATAGTCATTAATCTGCTATATGAAAACTTGTTTCTTCGTCCATAATGCTTGGTGAGATTTTGGCGACAAATTTATCGGAAATTTTTAAATGTTGCCAAATTAACGAAAATCTTGCCAAATCGATACAAATGACGATAAATCAATGAAAATGATTTTCTCTAATTGACGAAAATTCAATATATTCGAAAGAATATAAATATCTGCTATAAGAATAACCTATTTCTTTACTATAAAAGTAACAAATTCATTGCATTATATGACGAAAGTCATGTGCTGCCCACAGATTTTTTAGTGTGTACTAGTACCGTGATTTTGATATTCTATATATCATGTCACCCGAGGTATGAAAAGTTCAACCCTATCAAATAAAAAAAGTGTGGGACGAAAGTGGAGAATGTTAACATGATTTAACACGCAGATAAACATACAATTTCATACATTAAGCCATTCAATCCATCTACATCAGCCTTAAAAGTCCAGTTACAAAGAAAGTAGGTAATAACTACGAAAGAAAAAATATGCTAATTACAAGCGAATGCAAGCAAGCAAGCTAATCACTGTATTTCCCGACTTCATTTCTCTAATTACCGTTTAATATCTGTAGGATACATTATTGCTTTCGTCCAATTAACATGCGGATGATTAAATAGCGTTTAATGCGAAATCGTACTTTCTCTGAGATGTCTACGAATTTCGTAGCCTCGGGTCCCCTTTATTTTATAAAATCCAGAGTGACGTGTAGTGTTATTATCGCCGGTCAAGAGGGCTTTTCTCCTAATCGTTTGGCAACACGAGTATTATGAGGTTACATTAGAATGAGGTTACAAAAAGTCTAATCAGGTTCTTCTCTCCAAAAAGGAATGGTTGTAGAAAATCGATTGTTCCAGAACGAACAGTGACGTAAGGTTTTTACTACAAGAAAGAAAAATAAGAGCTTTTATTTTTCAATTTTTCATTTCTAGAATTCGGATGGCAACGACGGCATCAATCATTTTAAGCGAGGACCTGTTGATGTAAAAGGCAAAATAAATGAGTGATTCAGTTTTGTAAACGAGGTTTTTTTTTCGTACATTGGCCAATTACATTTGCTACATAATGCATAAAGTGGGGCGCAGCTTTTGAAGCAATTTGTTAAAATTTTTGACATAAATGATAGCGAAATAAGCGTGAGAACACCGTTATTTTGATTAAAGTATTTTGCTTTGCTTCGTATGTGGTGCAGTCTTGAGAAATACTAGTAAAAAGACATCACATTTGGCATGCAATGTGGCATAAAAAGTACGAAAAAGATCACATTTAGCATAAAATATAGTGACATAAAATGTGTAATATCAGGTCCATAAAATGTGTAATATTAGGCGTTTTTACTGACATCAAATGTTAATACACGGTCACTCTGTTCAGAAATGAACTTCGTTTTATTACTTTTCTTATATACATAATGTATAAGGAAAGTATTGTGACGGGGTCGAAAATTCGAATTCGAGTTTTCGACAGGAGAGCACGTTTCAAGCATCCCTGATCACGAATCAGACATTTTTGAAGTGATGTGTGTGTGTGTGTGTGTGTCAGTTAGCCTGTGGAGACGATAACTGACGAACGAATGGACCGATTCGAACCAAATTTGGTACAAAAATCCCAATCCGTAAGCACTGAAAGCCTATTGTTTTATACGCTATCGAATGTACACACACCCCTAAATTTTCGAGTGAAATTTTGAAAAAATCGTCAAAAAATCAAAACCGCTAATATAGTCACGCAAGTAAACATTTCTTATGTTATTTGTCATTAGAAAACGATTGACATAAATTTTAGAACGCTAACATGAACCGTTCTCGAGATATTGCACATTTTTCAAAAAATTATAAAATAATACTACTTTATTTTAGGACAATTATAAATATCAAAAAGTCATATAAAATAAAAAAAAATATTTCCTATTGAGAAAAATGTTCACTTTTCACATGTAATACCATGCGATAATTTGGCTGATATCATTGTCGTGGATCTAGCTCGTTCCATTCATAACAAAATATACTTTGAGTAACACTTTTGAATTTGAACGCAGATAATCATTTATCTGCTGTAAGAATAACTTATTTCTTCGTCCATAATGCTTGGCGAAATTTTAGCGACGAATTTGGTGGAATATCGCCAACTTGGCGGATTTTTTAAATGTTGCTCAATTAATGAAAAACTCGCCATATGGATAAAAAATGACGCTAAATCAATGATGACTCATTGATGATGACGACATGAAAAATGGCGACTCATTGACGAAAATTCAATATCTTAGAAAGAATATAAATAACTACTATAAAAATAATCTATTTTCTTTCACTACAAAAGTAGTAAATTGAGTGCATTATATAAGGAAAGTCATATGCTGCCCACATCAGATTTTTTTAGATATCATAGTTGATGCCATCTCAATGTAAATGTTTTTATATCTTGTACGAGTACTATACTCATTTTATTAAAATATTTAATTTAATTGTCCTAAAATAAAGTTTAAGAATCTCTCTTATCGCTATCCAAAATTATCTTCACCGGCATATTTGAGGCATAAAACGCCCTGACAACGAATATATATATATATATATATATATATATATATATATATATATATATATATATATATATATATATATATATATATATATATATACCGGGTTATTCAAAAGTTCGAAGCAAAAGTAAAACGCTATAATAAAATATCTGTGTGTAGGAGAGACATGCGATTTGCAGATTAATATTTCCCGTGGTGTGGTATTTTGTAAGGCAAGAAAAAAATGAGCTCAAACTCTCGACACTCGGTGGGCTGCGGCAGATAAAGCCATGGAGATGACTTATGCATGGAGATGATTGCACACTTGTCTGGCCTGCGAGATCCCCAGATCTCACACCCGTGATTTTAGGTATCCCCCACAATGAGAAATCACAGTCCGGGAGATCTGGGGATCTCGCAGGCCAGTCATGCGTGCAATCACCTTTATGCATAAGTCGTCTCCATGGCTTTATCTGCCGCAACCCCCCGAGTGTCGAGAGTTTCAACTCATTTTTTACATGCCACACAAAATCCAACACCAGGGTGAATATTAATCTGCAAACCGCATGTCTCTCTGAACCATAGACATTTTTTATAGTATTTTAATTTTGCTTCGAACTTTTGAATCATCCGGTATATTAAAAAATGGTAGCTGATGCTGCAGCTGTTTGAAAAATTTATCATTTCTCGAGATTCTTTGCTTCCTACCTCACAAACGATTGCATATAAAATTATGAAATTTGGTACACTTGTAGGAAAGGCTTTAAACATACGTTGAAATAAACCGTTTTTACTTTCCCTGCAATACATGAAAATGTATAGGGAAAGTATTGGGATCAAAGCGGAAAATCGGATCTACACGTTTCGAGACCTCCAGAACACGAAGAAACCATTTTTAGCGTGACGTCTGTGTGTGTGTCTGTGTGTGTGTCTGTCTGTGTATGTGTCTGTCTGTGTGTGTGAGTGTCTGTCTCTCTGTGCAATGTATGTATACCACTCCAACTCAAAAACTAATGGACCGAATTTCACAAAATTTGGTAAGTAAGTCACTTGGGTGTGACCCTGGTGCTGATTAGTTTTTAGTACGATTCTGGATAAAAGAACACGCCTTTTCTTGCAAACTGGTCCGCAAAAATCGAATGTATCCACTCTAGCTGAAAAACTAATGGACCGAATTTCACAAAATTCGGTACATAAGTCGCATCTGGGTTATTCTGGTGCTGATAAGATTTTCGTACGATTCGGAAAAAACTAACCTACCTTTTTTTGCAACCCGCAAAAATTGCCAAAATCTAAAATAAAAACTACGTAAGCTGAAATATATCCATTAAATGCTTGTTTCATACGTAATTTTTAAGGATGAAAAGAATAAGACCAACCCCATTACACTATGACTGCCCGTTCTCGAGATATTTTAGTTTTTCGTATTTCCTCTACGCCACCTATGAAAATAAGTCCAGTTACCAAATGAGAACGAAAATTGAATTAAAAGAGAATTAAATTTAATTAAAATAAAGAGAACGTGGATATAAGTCTGCAGGAAAAGTCATGCGCTGCCAACATCAGATTTTTTGACATATATTGTAGTTTAAGAAATATGTAATATCAAAGTCAAAACAAAATATTTGAGCTGCGAGTTCGCGTCCTGGATAGACTAGGAATACAAGACCACAAATTTTTGTAGGCAGGTACTTGCGTGTGTGAATTTTTGCAGGACGGAGTCCTTTTTAAGACTTTACAACATAGTTGAAAAGTGTTTATGACTTTATTCATTCATTCTGTCTGTCTGTCTGTCTGTTAGCGCGATAACTGCCGTAAAAATGACTTTATCAAAATGAAATTTTAATATGCTATTCAGACGGTCTGTGGGACCTACGTGAATATAAATGAATAATATCACCTAATTAGTCTTGGATTCAACCCTGGAGGATAAAGGAAATACATTGAACCCTATGGGACCTAATTTTTCAAACATTTTTATTTGCAACATTTTCATGCGAATTTGAAATTCACAAATTGCTTCGAAAGTTTTAGGAAATATTCAAATTATCACATAAAATGTATAAAAAAAATTTTCAGGAAAATATATTCAACAGTTTTTTAAATAAAAATTAAAATAATAATTACACCCGTTATATGAAGAGATCACGTGACCATTATATGAAGAAATTACATGACTGACGTCAAAATACAATATGGCATCCATCTTGTGTCAAAATCGTGATTTTTAAAGTTCTTTTAATTTATAATTGATATTGTATTCGTCCTAAAATCGCTTTATTTTTGTGTAATTTCTGTACATCAATGTTCTGAAACAACGCAATTACAATATATTTGAGTTTAAATAATCATCAAACTTTGATTATTTCTACAACGAAGCTTAATTTTCACTTATGGAGATTGTAAACACATCAGGCTGTAAGATTAGTTGTATAAGAATTCCTGAATTTCTTTAAAGCAAAATTATTTAGCACTGGAGTCAACAATATAATTGATATGAATTGAACAGTAATTGGTTTTACATAGAGAACAGACTATATTATAGCAGACTTTTTCGGTGAAGTTTTAAGCACAGATATAAATTACTTTTACCTCCATGGTTTTAAGTTTCTAAGTAAAATAAATTATTGTAGTATTGTGATGAATGAAAGGAATAGAATAAAAATTTATGAATGGAACTTTTACTACTTTTTCATAGAGAGCCAGGCAATTTAAATTTAATGGCATCATTTGAATAAAGTTCATTTTGATCGATGAAGTTTTCAAATATAATAAATTATTGTAGATTTGTGATAATTTTAAAAATGTTACCCCTGAATGTATCGCGTTTTAGAGATGCTTAAATAAAATTGCATTGTAGTTGGAACGTGTTTCATAATCAATGACTTATGCTTAATTGATCTTTCTTGTTTTAATTTCGATGTAGTTTTTGAGATATTTTACTTTTTATGCACTTTTGAATTGAACTTTTTTTTTCGTATCTGCCAGCGATTTTTCTATCTCGAACGGTAAGAACTGTAGCATACAATAATTTAAATTTTAGCGCATTTATAGAGAAATAATAGCGTAATGAGCAGGGAGCAGAGCCCCGTAGTATACAGGGTATCCCAAAAAGTTTGAAACACGCTTTAATTCTTTATGTGTTGGAGATAAGTGGGCAATGTAAATTGCAAAAATGTTGAAAGTAAGATTGGAAATAAGACTACGTTAATGAAATAGTCCTCCCATTCATTTTCAAAACGACTAGTTTCTAACTAGTTACACTTTTTAAATTTTTATACGATCCCCTTAGACAAATTTGGTCAATCAGAAATTTTTTATTTTTAATGCAACAAGATCATTAAAAAACCGCATATCTGTTTCTTTAAAATCAACTGAATTATGATAAAGGACAAATCTGACTTATGCTACTTTTCCGTATCATGTCAAAGGCTGTTTCATGAGTGAAAATAGGGATGATAAACAAATTAACAATGGAAATTGTTTAGATCAAAAATACGTTAATATGAGTCAACATTTTTTATCACAAATGCATCTAAATAAAGCATTACACAGACAGAGATCATATAAAGCAGTGGTACTCACAACGCGGTCGGGGTATCCTGTATATAATCATCCAGTTGTATCTTTTTTGTGATATGTCACAAATTTACATTTCTAATTTGATACAGGGTCCCATTCACAATGTTCAATTTTCAATTAAATATAACTCGCTCAATTTTAAAGATACAGATATACGGGTTTTTTTTAAATGATTGTGTTGCATTAAAATAAAAATTTTCTGATAGACCCAATTTGTCTAAAGGGGTCATATAAAAATTTAAAAATTGTAACCTTTTGAAAATTAATGGCTGGACTATTTCATTTACGTAGTCTTATTTCCTACCTTACTTCCAACATTTTTGCTATTTACATTGCCCACTTATCTTTAGCAGGTAAAGAATTGAAGCGCGTTTCAATCTTTTTGGAACAACACTATATATATATATATATATATATATATATATATATATATATATATATATATATATATATATATATATATATATATATATATATATATATATATATATATATATATATATATATATATATATATATATATATATACGTACATATATATACGTATATATATATATATATATATATATATATATATATATATATATAATATGAAATTCCAATGATAGATTACAGAGACGTTGTAACTGAAATAACCATAAGTTAAAAATATAGGCTAACTAGTTAAAAAGTTCTAAAAAATAGATATTCATCTATCAATAGGAGAATAAAATGCATATATCTAGTCATCAAGGTAAATCTTATTTATGAAATTCTGAGAAATACGTGCTTTTGGATATTCTTCAAGAGAAAGTTAAAATGGACACATTCGAAGGTTTAAGTATCTTGAAAATCCTTAAAGGTTTACTGATCTGTAAAATATCCCACACATTAGAATGGTTTGATATATTGTAAATAACATCAGACTCAAAACTTTCAACAGACTTACCCATTTGACGAATAAAATTTCGCTCTAGAACTAAGTGAAACTAACTAACTAAGGGATGAATTGAAATTGCTGAAGCTAGAAACTTGAAACTTTGCACAGGCGGGGAATTTAACTTTTTTTTATAAGGAAATATCTGAAATCATGGAATTTTCATTCTTCTTCTTCGACCCAGACCATCCGATCTACCCGAAGTTGTAAGGTATCTGTTTGGACTGCCACCCAATTTGCCACTCAATGTGCATCGGAACACAGTGAGGTGGCATACAGAGAGACCGCGCCCTCCTTCTCCTACCAACAACCTCTCGGAAAGACTTACAGTCCCACATATTTAACGTGCCTGTACTCTGCATGAACACGGGGACAGTTTGGGCAAAGCCGAGAATCGAACTCGGGTCATCTGAGTGCAATCCCCGTGAACGAACTGTTCCACTCCTTGGAATTTTGTTTGAAGAATTTATAAATCGAACAACATAATCGATTTATCACATAAAATGTGGCAAAAAATTTTCAGCAAAATATGTTAGGTAGTTCTTTAAATAAAAATTGAAATAAAAATTACACCCACGACGTATGAAGAGTTCACGTTACTCATTGCAAAATACAATATGGCATCCCTTTTTTCTGCGTGTAAAGATCGTGATATTTAAGAATCTTCTAAATTTATATTTAGTGTTGCATCCGTCATAAAACCGCTTTATTTTTGCGTATTATCTGTGTATCTAAATTAAGTGCCTACGCAATTGCAGCATTTTTCATTTTGAATTATCACTAAATTTTGATTATTTCTACAACGAAGCCTAATATTAACGTATGCAGAATGTAAACAAATCAAGTGATTGTAAGGTGAATTACATAAGAATTGCTGAATTTCTTTCACGTAAAATTATTTTTGCTTTGGAGTCTGGAATATAAGTGATATGAATAAAATATTCATTGATTTTACATAGAGAAGCAGACGATTTATATATCAATGAAGTTTTAAATTTTCAAGGATAATAAATTACTGTAGTACTGCGATAATTAAAAAAAAATATAACCATTGAATGTATCACATTTAAAAGATGTTTAAACAAAATTGTATTTCAGTTGGAAAGTGTTCCATAATCAATGCTTATGCATGATTGATCTTTCTTGTTTTTATTTCATTTTATGAATGAATTTATTCATAGGTTTTTATCCCATTGTGGTAACTGAATTATTTTTCAAATACCAAAATCGTTTGTTTGTCTATTCACCAAATCAAACAATACAGGTGTTGAATTTAGTGACCTCTGGTCCATTTGTCCGTTCTAAGAATGGGTGGAATAAATAATGCAATCATATTTCGCAATGTAATTTCTACATTACTGCACACTAAGTGTAATATCTAACGCCGATTGCCATACAATCGCATATAAACAATCGATTAAATTGATTATTCAAAATCGAAGACGTGATCTTTAATCGAATTTCCTGCTTAATGGAATATTTATTCGGTTCAAAGTGGCTATTTTATAAGGTGAACTCGAGGTTCCTGTCAAATACATACATATATCATTATAAAGAAATGATTTATATGAATATGTATTTTAACCAACTATATCCCGTGTCATGAGAAAACATAAACTACCATTAAAGTGACACGAATCTTGACAGGAAATAGTCGTTTATATAGTATTCGATACACGAATTGGAATCGTGATATTGAGATGCTGGTATTATATCATTGTATAGTCAAACCCGTTTAAAGATATATCGGTCGTAGTATAAGTAGATTTCTAACGAATTCTCTCGGAAGTCTTTATCAAACTACTTATTCCTGTCTATACAGTTACATTCCTTGTAGTGGCAATAGGGGTTTCACGATAAAATTTAAAACTATTAAAGAAAAATCTGATGTGGGCAACACATGACTTTCCTTATATAATGCAATGAATTTACTACATTTAAAGTTTAAAAAAATGTTATTCTTCTAATAGATACTAATATTCTTTCCAAGATATTGAATTTTCTTCAATTAGTCATTAATTTGACAAAATGTAAAAGTCGCCAAGTTGGCTACATTCCATCACATGCGTCACCAAAATCACGCCAAGCGTTATGGACGGAGAAATAAGATATTCTTATAGCAGATAAATGACTATTGGCGTTTAAATACCAAAGTATTACTCAAAGTATCTTTTCTCATGAATGGAACGAGCTAGATCCGCGATAATGATGTCACCCAATTTATCGCAGGATATTACATATGAAAAGTGAACATGTTTCTCAACAGTTAATGTATTTTGTTTTAACTTATGGGATCTTTTGATA
Source organism: Amaurobius ferox (assembly GCA_951213105.1). NCBI lineage: Eukaryota > Metazoa > Arthropoda > Arachnida > Araneae > Amaurobiidae > Amaurobius > Amaurobius ferox. Next base: position 30,549,612 of record OX578154.1, read on the forward strand.
AATTTATTTGAAAAAGGTGCAATATCTCGAGAACGGTTCATGATAGCGTTCTAAAGTTTATGTCAATCGTTATCTAAAGAAAAATTACATAAGAAATGTCTATTTGTGTAACTTTAGTAAAGGTTTATATTTTTTGACGATTTTTTCAAAATTTCAGTCGAAAATTTAGGAAACTTCGAAATATTCGATTACGTTTAAAAACAATAAGCTTCCAGTATTCACGGATTGTGATTTTTGCACCAAATTTCATTCGAATCGCTTCATTCGTTCACGGGATATCATCTCCAGAGACTCACTGACACGCACACACACACACACACACACATACTTTCTCACACACACACATACTTTCTCACACACACACACACACAGACATCACCTCAAAAATATTTAATTCGTGATCAGGGATGTTTAAAACTTGCTCTCCCGTCGAAAACTCAAATTCGAATTTTCTACCCCGTCACAATACTTTCCTTATACATTATGTATATAACGAAAGTAATAACACATGAAATAAGAGATAAAACTCCAATGGATGAAACGCTTGAAAATGCCATAACGATTTAAGAATTATATTTAGGTGTCTCTAGTGTTAGTAAAGCGTATTTTGTTTCCATTTAACACAATAGAGAGACATATTATTGAGTATATGTATGTTTAATCATTTTTAAATTAATTCATTTTTAAAATAATTTAATAATTAATCGTTCTCTAATTATCAGTATAATTAATCAGTATTCTTTCACAGTTGCATGACGTAGTTCTGCATATAGGGAGAAAAAAATAAATTGAAAGGTAAAATAGTTTTGTATACGTAGGAATATTCCTTATTATTTCAGTTCTAATTTGCATTGCGCTACTAATTTATTTTTGCAAAATTGACAGTTTAAATAAATATTTTAAGCATTTTGCCATACAAATACATACAATGCAGGGACACTTATCTTATCGCAACGCAATCTTGTCTCAAATGATATTGGCATTTTCTCAGTATGTAGATTTAACTCTTTACATTTACCTCCATGGAATAGCATATGTAATGTTTCATAAAAAATTAGTTTTAATGCACTTTGTTGCATTTGTGGTGGGGCTGCATTGCGTCACCCATTGCTAGAAAAAAAACACTCCCGATTATCCTTTCAGACCAGAAGAGTTCTTTTGGGCCTAACGGTATAGCGGAAGTTCAGCAAGCTACAGGTTCAGAGTTCGAACCTAGCTCCCAAAATAGGGAGATCTGCGGCTCCCTACACATTTTTAAAGACACGTTGTGTATATCAAGAAGGGTGGTTGTTGACACTCGATAAATTGAACTTTTAGCTTTTAAATAAAAAATTACACATTAAAGTTAGTTTCCGAGAGGTTGTCGGTAGGGGAAGGAGGGTACGGTTCCTGTGGATGCCTCCCCCACTGGGTTCCGGTCTAAATTGGGTGGCACTTCCCGGCCGTCCATACAGTTGCCTTACACCTTTCTGGTAGGTCGGACGGTCTGGGTCTCAACAACAACATTAAAGTTATTAATTCGAACCATTTTTAAGCATAAATATATTTCAGTAATATGATATGTGGATGTTATTTTGTCATAGTGAATATGACATTTTGCTTAATTTTAATTCATTCATATATTTTAAAACATTATAACTCTTTTTTATTAAATTTTAATTGCGATTTGATCTTTAACTCAAAGTTTTATATATTCACATTTTTCTTTTTAACACTTTACAACATAGTTGAACTGTGTTTATGACTTTGCTCATTCTGTCTGTCTGTCTGTCTATCCGTTAGCACGATAACTGCCATAAAAATGAGTTTATCAAAATGAAATTTTAGTAAGTTGTTCAGACGGTCTGTAGAACCTATGGGAATATAAATGAATGATATCACCCAATTAGTTTTGGGTTGAACCCGGGTTGAAAAAATGAAATACATTGAACCCTATGGGAACTTATTTTTCAAACATTTTTTAAGCTGATTTAAAATTCACAAATTGCATCGAAAATTTAAGATAATATTCAAATTATCCCATAAAATATATAAAAAAATCAGCAAAATATATTTAGTAGTTTTTTAAATAAAAATTAAAATAATAATTACATCCTTTATATGAAGACTACGTGATCATTATATGAAGAGATCACGTGGCCCACTTCAAAATAAAATATAGCATCCATCTTGTGTCAAAATCGTGATATTTAAAGTTTTTTTAACGCATATTTAGTGTTGCATCCGCCCTAAAACCGCTTTATTTTTGCTTAAATTCTGTGCATCCGCATCCTGAAACAACTCAATTACAATATAGTTGAGTTTAAATGATCATCCAACTTTGATTATTTCTACAACGAAGCCTACTTTTCACTTATGGAGGATGTAAATACCAAGCTATATAGAATGAGTTGTATAAGAATTGCTGCATTTCCTTAATGCAAAACTATTTAGCCCGTGGAGTCTACAATATAGCTGATATGAATGAAACAATCATTGATTTTACAGAGAAGCAAACGATTTTTTTATGAAGTTTTAAGCATAGAGTTAAATTACTTGTACCTCCATGGTTTTAAGTTTTAAATAAAATTAATTATTATAGTATTGTGATAAATGAAATGAATGGAAAAAATGTTTATAAATGAAATGCTGCTTTTATTTAAAGAGCCAGCCGATTTATATTTCGATGACGGCATTTGAAAAAAGTTCATTTGTTTTCTATGAAGTTTTCAAATATAATAAATTACTGTAGTATTATGATAATTTTAAAATATTACCGAGGAAGGTATCGCATTTTAGAAATGTTTAAACCAGACAATTTATATTTCAATGACGTCATTTGAATGAAGTTAATTTTTTTTTCGATAAAGTGTTAAATTTTCAAATATAATACATTAATGTATTATTGTGATAATTTTAAAAATATTACCGGGGAATATATCGCATTTTAGAGATGTTTAAAATTGCATTTCAGTTAGACAGTGTTTCATGATCTATGCTTTATGTATGATTGATCTTTCTTGTTAAATACATCTAAAGGCAGTTGACATGGTTAACTAGTCTTATTATAAATTATTTTTTTATACTTGAATAATATCTGCAGGATGAAGACCTGCAGCTACAAATTCAGGAGGACAGTCACCAGTCAGCCCCTGCCCCCTCCGTCCCCCCCCCCACTAAAAAAACACGTTCAAGTGTTTTTCATGTTTTAACCCATAACGGTCAGAAATTCTTTCGCAGACGGGACCTCAGATTTCCACAAGAACTGAAAACCTCGAATTCTACTCCCTTCACGATAACATGGGCAGTTATCTGATGAAGACAATTATTTCTGTCAACTTACAAAAATAATGTACGAAAGCCACTCCTACCTCATAATACGGCTTGGACACAATTCGCAGGTGGATCCAAGTTGCTCAAAAAGAGTAATCAATATCGTACCCATTTATTTCAGCATTACCAAGGCTACGACCAATAAGATCGACTTTAAGTCAACGCTTAACTAATTACGTGGTTCCTTAGTACAGCGCCATCCCTAGTAGTAGAAGGAATAAAAGAAAATCTAAGAGTATTATTAAGAGCGTGATCCTGCCTTGTGCCGTCCACTATGGTATTTTTCATCATGCTGTAAAGTTTGAAAATTTTGTCTGGTACATACATCAAAATGCTAACAAAGACTTTGAGCTAATTTCTTTTTTCAGGACAATGAGTCTCACTTTATTTTGAGCCGTGATATACCGGCACAATCACCAAAGTCACTTTTCTCGGCGACGACGCAACGAAGATTTTAAGCTAAGTCTTTAGGGACATGGGTCTTATACTACGAGTTCAACTTTTTATGATGGTGTTGCATTGGTGTCCCTCATATAATGTAACATTGCAAGAATGATTTCCATACCTGCAAAGATGGTCTTTGGGTTTCCTCACAATTTTTATAAAGTTCCCCTTTGACCACCTGCAACGGAAAGGGTCAGTGGATCCTGGACTTAATGTCTGTGGGTGGTCTCGTTCAAGATGGAGAAAGACTCAACGGGGGGTAAGCGGTCGTTGGGGGCGCAGTTAAGCCCAGAGGTCACGCAGGAGTGTGGGACTCCAGCCAACTGCAAATAATAACTTAGGAGCTACTGACCCAGCCTTCCTGTCATGGACTGGCCACTGAAAGTGAGGATCCAAATGTCCTCCAATGATATTAAGGGGTGCTTAAACCTGACAACGAATAAAATTTAAGAGGGAGGAGAGAGCGACTTGAAAGTTTTTTGAGAGAGTGAATTTTTGGTGGAGGAATCGAGAGTTGCCTTTTGTTGATTGAACGTGAACGTGATAGAATTTTGACGGAGCATGATGCTCGCGAGTTCGACTTCACCACGACAGGCCGCGGGCCCAAGAGCAACGGTAAGGCTTTTGACTTCATACAGCTTCCAAATTTTGGCTATATCTCCCTCTCTTTATTTTTAATTACCTCTATACGAGGAGTTTCTATGATTTTGCATTGTTGCCTCAAGCCAAATATGTTTTGTTTTCAAAAGCCATTAGTCAGACGCGCAAGACATGTATTTAATGCTTAATAATAATTTGTGTTTTAAAAGAGAAGATAGCATGTTGAAATTTTAATTACTTGTTTGATGTTTATGTTAATACTCGAAAGATTGTATTTGAGTTTAGGATAGAATTAGTGAATGGCAGTTAAGATTGGTGTTAACGTTTTTTTAAGTCAGCAACTTATGCTCAAACCTTTTCATGTATTCCTATAATTGTTAAATATGTAAATAAACCTTTTTTATTATTTTTTAAAATCTTACTGGTGTCCTCATTTCCTAACATTTTAATTATTTCTTATCTTTTCAGAGTAAAATCTTTAAGACTATACGACACGGTGGCCTTTAACTTAATGTTCAATGAAATTTGTTCAAATTTTTCGCGCCCAAACCGGGCGTGTAGGATTTCCCACGCAGCAGATGGTTTCCCAAACATTTGGCTCTTAAATTAGCTGGTCTATCCCGGACATGGGTCCTAGACAGCAACACAAAAAATTCGAGTTTTAATCGAATGCTGCTCATACAGCCTATAAATTGGCTGCTGATATGACATCGTGTCGAGTGAATAAATAAAGCTATGTCTGACAAGCATGGACATTCCATGTTACCTCGATCCACCTAGCCCACTGATTGTACAAGAGAGACTAACAACAGCAACTTAATATAGACATTTAACTGTAGAAACAAAACTATGCTTTTTACATTTGATTAACAAAAGAAATCTTGACTAAAATCAATGACAACAATCTCAATTATGATAATATAACATTTTTAATACTCCTTCAATGATAATTGATAGCTAAATTTAAAATAATCTCCTAGACCTTAGGGGAAGAATATATCTATATTTTTTTTTAATATTTACATAATGTAAAACTTTGAATATGAAACTTGAAGAGTGAAATGTTACACCATTGTAAGATATTCAAATAATAGAATTTTGATTTTTCCCATAATATGTTCGTATAGCTGTGTAAAAGATTATTAATTACAATATGTACTATTTCGTGCACATGTATATAATAAATTAATTTTTTTTTACCACATCAACTCTTTTTATTTGCCTCTGACATTCTTGGAATTTAATGACTTAATTTATGTTTTATTACAACTTAATTTATGTTTTATTACAACTAATATTGAAGTAAACATCTGTATTTTAAAATCTAACCACTAGATCTTTTATTTAGAGTTAAAGGCCAAGGTTAACTATTCTTTGATGAAGTATAAATATTAATTACTGATGGATCTTAATTGGCCTATAAACTCACTTCGTTTATCGAATCAGGAGGACTAATGGCCAATACCATCCTAATATTTGGTGTTGCGACTTTAGGAATCGAACCTGTCCTTTGATCAATTTAACTTTGCACCTTATTGATATCATTTGGTGTTAGTGACCAGTCACAACCTGGTGCACTGTTGTTTTAAAATTCCTTTTAGGTACTTATATCTGGAGTAGCACTGTTAAATTAAAAAAGTTTAACGCAAATCTTGCAACTGAAATAAGAGAATAATGGAATTAATTTTAAAGATTAAACATTTATTTATCATTTATTAATAAAGCAATAAATGATAATTAATCAAAATTAATAATTTAAGCAGGCAACAAGAGTGTGGACTGGTATATAACACAAAAATTGTTGCAAATGGCAAAAAATTTATAATTTTAGGATTAACAGTGAAATAAATACTAAATGAAAAAGCCTGATGTGGGCAGCACGTGACTTCCCTTATATAATGCAATATATTTACTACTTTTACAGTAAAAACAAAATAGGTTATTCTTATAGTAGCTATATTTTTTCCAAGAAATTGAATTTTCGTCAAATAATCGTTATTTTCATTGATTTACCGCAATTTTTGTCCATTTGGCGAGATTTTCTTTCATTTGATAGTATTTAAAAAAATTCGCCAATCGTTATGGACAGAGAAATAATTTATTCTTCTAGCAGATAAACGACTATTGGCGTTCAAACACAAAAGTATTACTCAAAATATCTTTTTTTCAAGAATGAAACGAGCTAGGATCCACGAAAATGATGTCACCAAATTCATCGCATGATATTACATATGAAAAGTGAACCTGTTTATCAATAGGAACTTTTTTTATTTTATATGACTTTTTGATAAGTTTTTGAAAAATGTGCAATATCTCAACGGTTCATGTTAGCGTTCTAAAGTTTTTGGCAATCGTTGTTAATGAAAAATTACATAAGAAATGTCTATTTGCGTAACTTTATTAGCGGTTTGGTGTTTTGACGATTTTTTTAAAATTTCAATCGAAAATTTGGGGGGGGGGGGGTTCTGAACATTCGATTGCGCAAAAAATCAATAGACTTCTAGTATTCACAGATTGTAAGTTTTGTACCAAATATCGTTCGAATCGGTCCATTCGTTCGTCAGTTATCGTCTCCACACACACACACACAGACATCACCTCAAAAATGTTCGATTCGTGATCAGGGATGCTTGAAACGTGCTCTCTCGTCGAAAACTCGAATTTGAAATTTCGACCCTGTCACAATACTTTCCTTATACATTATTGTATATAAGGAAAGTAATATTGATATTATGAAAAGGGTAAATGATGGAATTGCTGAAATAAGAATTATAAATGTATATAACCAATTCAAACTATTAGATTAATTAAAATAATGGTAAATTGATTGCACAGAGCAAGTTTTTCTTTGATTTGCCTGATAACAACAGTGATTCGAATTTTAGAACTAGGCAATTACCAAGTAAATATAGTAAATAAAATTAGCATCACGTCTGATTTCAACCAGCAGAAACAGCAAGCACACAACTATAATAGAATGTCTTTTATTTCACTTCTCTAAAGACGTACAAAACTTAAAAAAACCAGAGCGCCTTCGAGCGTAAATACGCTCTTCATCAGTGGCTACATGGAAATAGGAATGATCGTTCATATATAGACCAAAAAAGGTGATAAATTTGCATATATACAATTATCAATAAACTTACGTTTATCTATTTAATCCAAAATACAAAACATTTTGAACAGGTTCAAAATCGCGCATAAATCACGAAAAGAACAGTAAAAATTTACAATTTTATTACAGAATTTTCAAGTTCAAAAATTTTTTTAAAAAAATGAGTGCTATCGGTTCCAATCCCCGAGAGGATGACGTCAAAGATAACTATGAAGAGACTTGAATTGCATGGAATCGAGAATGAGTCGCCAAGCAAAACTTAAAATCTGAACGGGGTCAAAATTGCAAATCGACTCGAGGTAAACATAAATAAAGAGGGACTTAAAAAGGAGAATATTACGAGGGTTATTACAACGCATAACAAGGAAAGTTCTTTCAAAAATGGGCCGGAAATTTTCTTTAACAACAAAATGAGCAAGGGCCGTAGAAAGTTTACCACCTTTGACATTCCTAGCATGTTCTGCCAATAGTACGGAGACCAATAGTACGTTTTGTACTGCCAATATAAAACTTAAAGTTACCATCGAAGGACAACAGGGGAACCACATAGACCCCAGCAAAGCTTTTAAAGTCATCCTTATCACCCAGCTTATCAGACCGAATCCGGTTAAATAAAGAAGAAACATTAGAGTGAGCAGGCCTGAAATCAAATTCTGAGCAGAACTGAATAAAGGGACGGAAAATCCTAGGATGGTACGGGAAACTAGATTCAAAAGATCTTTTAAAGAAATAAGTTTAGTATCAATTTACGGCGAACATGGGAAAAAACCTTATGTATAAATTCAAAAGAATAGGCATTGAAATACTACTGTGCATATTTGAGTAATTTCGTTTTGGAGAATACAAAGGAGTCGGATAAGTGTTAAAATAAATATTTATTATCACTAACAAAAATAGAGAGACAACATGGAATCTAATGATAAAGCTAAGAGTAGTGAATGTAAAAACAAAAAACTTAGGCAGCAAGTGCAAAAGCTAGTAAATCCAATGCATGCAAATAAAAGTTTATCAAATATGCCACTCATTCAATTATCAAAGAAATTTACTGGAGAACAACATGAGGATATAGAATTATTTTTCCAACAGTTTGAAGAAATTGCAAACATTGCCCAATGGGACGGCAATAACAGACTAATTAGTACCAAAACTTTAATAGCAAGCAAAGCACTGCAATTTATAATTAACAATCAAAAGATAGCAAGCAAAAATAACTATGATGACTTCAAAAATAAACTTAACTTAAAATTTAAGAAAACACAAAATTTCGCTGAATTGCAACAACAATGCCGAGCAATATGTTAGGGACCAAAGCAATCCATCAGTGAAATCGCAAAAGCAGTTGGAAATGCTATTGCAAAATTTACTAAAACTTTGAACAAAAACGACACAGAAAGTGCCAAATTTATAGATAAATTAACAAGAAAGATTAATCATGCATAAAGCATTGATTATGAAACACTTTCCAACTTCAATGCAATTTTATTTAAATATCTCTAAAATGCGATACATTCCTCGGTAGTATTTTTAAAACTATCACAAAACTACATTAATTTATTATATTTCAAAACTTAAAACCTCATAAGAAAGAATGAACTTCATTCCAATGACGACATTGAAATATAAATTGCCTGGTTTAAACATCTCTAAAATGCGATACATTCCTCAGTACTATTTTTAAAATTATCATACTACATAAATTTATTATATTTGAAAACGTCATCGAAAACAACTGAAATTTATTCAAATGACGACATCGAAATATAACACGTCTGGCTCTCTCTATAAAATCTGCATTTCATTCATAAACTATTTTCAATTCATTTCATTCATCACAATACTATAATAATTTATTTTATTTAAAAACTCAAGCCCATGGAGCTACAAGTAATTAAACTCTATGCTTAAAACTTCATCGAGAAAATCGTCCTTCTCTCTGTAAAATCAATGTAGGTTTCATTCATATCAGCTATATTGCAGATTCCATGAGCTAAATAATTATGCGTTAAAGAAATGTAGCAATTTTTATACAACTCATTCTACATATTTTGCTGTTTACATTTTCCATAGGTGAAAACTAGGCCTCGTTGTAGAAATAATCAAATTTGGATGATCATTTAAACACAAATATATTGTAATTGTGTTGTTTCAGTACGTAGATGCACAGAATTTAAGCAAAAACAAAGCGGGTTTAGGACGGATACAACACTAAATATGAATTAAAAAGAACTTTGAAAATCACGATTTTAACACAAGATTGATGCTGCATTTTATTTTGAAGTGGGTCACGTGATCTCTTCAGATAATGGTCACGTGATCGCTTCATATAAAATGTGTTATTATTATTTTAATTTTTATTTAAAAAACTACTGAATATATTTTGCTGAAATTTTTTTATATATTTTATGGGATAATTGAATGTTTCATAAAACTTTCCAAGCAATTTGGGAATTTTAACTCCTCTTAAAAAATGTTTGAAAAATTAGATCCCATAGGGTTTAATGTATTTCATTTTTTCAACCCGGGTTCAATCCAAAACTAATTGGGTGATTTTATTCATTTATATTCCCATAGGTGCCACAGACCGTCTGAACAACATACTAAAATTTCATTTTGATTAAGTCATTTTTACGGCAGTTATCGTGCTAACGGACAGACAGAGAGACAGAATGAATGAATGAATGAACAAAGTCATAAACACTTTTCAACTTTGTTGTAAAGTGTTAAAAATGACACAATTTTGGGACGCATTATTAATTATGTCAAAATCGAAACAAAGAATAAAGGTCCTTCCATATTTTTAGAAGCACTAAATATCCCGAGGACCACGTACTAGATGAGGAGCAAAAGATAAACAATATCAATATATCAGAAAGGCCTCATTTAAATAGGATTTTAGAACAGCAAGATACCACTAATTACATAATTCAAAATCTAGTAGCAGAGGTAAATGTCCTGAAAACAGTCAAACAAAATCAAAACGTTAATGCTATACTGGACATTTCTGTTGAGGGATCCACTAACGATGAAAATAAGAACCTTGCTTTGTTTAATGTGGGGTCAGAAACACATAGCCATCAACTGCCACCATTATAAACATATGAGAAGAAATCAAAATAACCAGCAACAGGGTAGCCAGTACTCATATAAAAATCACCCATACAGAGGGAACAATTACAATCAAATGACTTACTCTCAAATGAAAAATGATACAGGCCAAAGAAAAACCCACAAGAAAGTTTTCCATCAAATAGAAATTACCAGAAAAATTCAAGAAGAGTGGAATATCCCTACAGCAATTAGCAAAATTATAGGCAAAACAATCAGCAACAGAATTTTCCCAGGGGAAGGCGATAAATGAGCAGAATGACTAAATTTCCCTTTTGTCTTCTAGTGAAATGGAAATATGCAGACAAGATATAAGAATATGCAGACACGCGAAAATATTCAAAATCAAAGATTCACGAACCATAAATTTAAAACAAAATCCGACAAATCATTTCAAATAGGAAATTCAAGTAGCAAATCGTGTAAGGCCTATAATGTATACGATTTTAATTCGAATCAAATATTGCTTTTCTTACATAGTATAATGTGTAGGGAAAGTACTGTGACAGGGTCGAACATTCGAATGAGTTTAATATAATATCCTTCGCGTCAAAATAAATGTTTCCTTAAGAGAGATAAAAAGTCTTATCGGATATATCCATATATCTTTAAATATCTTATGTAGACAACACATGACTTCTCTTTAAGATTCCAAACTCAAATTCATAACCCATTAAATTGAGTTTAATGGCTCAAATTGACACGGATACTTACCTCATGTTATATCCAGTTTGGAGTCTCAATGTGTCTCGTTTTAGTTTTGTAAAAAGCCTTGCTGCCCGACTGGGAGTCGAACCATGGAACTCCAAACTGGCCAGCCGACGCTCTACCTTTGAGCTATTGGGACAAAATTGAAATATCTTATCTAAGTTGTACTAGTGCCACTTTCAGACCTCCGACATCCTTGGGTGCCTCCTGAATGCAGGAGGTATCCTTTCCCGGCCGTGCAGATAGCTACTCTAAACCCAATATGTGAGTCGCACGGTCTGGGGTCTTCAGACTTCCGACATCATTATCTATTAATCTATTAATTACAAATTTTTAATAAATACCTCATTTACTTCCATACTGGTCATGGCCCCTTTCTTGATTACCTATACTTATTCAAAATTAAATCCACCTCTAACTGTATTTGCAATAAATTCGGTGACGTTGACCATTACATTCTCGATTGTCCTTTTTCTAAACAATTTCATCTCTGCAAAACCTCCCCCTCTAATAAAACAATTTGGTTGTCCAAAGTTCGTTCAAATCCCTCTTCAGTACATAAAATTAAAAACTGTATTCTTGTTGCCATGGAAATTTCTAATAAAGTGACCTAAGCTTATGAGTAGATTATGCTCTCAATTAATTTTGATCAATGAATCCCTTTATTTCATTCTTATTAAGTTATATGAACTTATTGTGTTCCTTCCATATTTCTACTTTCCTTATATACATAATGTATAAGGAAAGTATTGAGACGGTGTCAAAAATTCGAATTCGAATTTTCGACGAGAGAGCACGTTTCAAGCATTCCTGATCACGAATCAAACATTTTTGAAGTGTGTGTATGTGTGTGTGTGTGTGTGTGTGTGTGTGTGTGTGTGTGTGTGTGTGTGTGTGTGTGTGTCAGTGAGTCTGTGGAGACGATAACTGACGAACGAATGGACTAATTCGAACCAAATTTGAACAAAAATCATAATCCGTAAACACTGGAAACCTATTGTTTTTATACGCAATCGAATGTTCAGAACCCCCCCCCCCTAAATTATCGAATGAAATTTTGAAAAAATTGTCAAAAAATCAAAACCACTAATAAAGTTACGCAAATAGACATTTCTTATATAATTTTTCATTAGAAAACGATTGACATAAATTTTAGAACTCTAACATGAACCGTTCTCGAGATATTGTGCATTTTTCAAAAAAATTATCAAAAAGTCATATAAAATAAAAATAAAATATTTCCTATTGAGAAACATGTTCACTTTTCATATGTAATATCATGCGATAAATTGGGTGACATCATTCTCGTGGATCTAGCTCGTTCGATTCATGAAAACAGATACTTTGAGTAATACTTTTGTATTTGAACGCCAATAGTCATTTATCTGCTCCAAGAATAACTTATTTCTTAGTCCATAACGCTTGGCGAGATTTTAGCGACGAATTTGGAGGAATGTCGCCAACTTAGCGACTTTTTGAAATGTTGCCAAATTAACGAAAATCTTGCCAAATGGATAAAAATGACGCTAAATCAATGAAAATGACGACCAATTGTCGAAAACTCAATATCTTGGAAAGAATATTAGTATCTACTATAAGAAAAACCTATTTTTTTTTACTGTAAATGTAGTAAATTCATTACATTATATAATGTCATGTGCTGCCCACATGAATGTGCCCACATTGAATGTCATGTGCTGCCCACATCAGATTTTCAGTTTAAAAAAAAAAAAAAACCTATGTTAACTGTTCCTATTTTCTCGGTTCTTTCTTTTCTTTTGACCCGTTTTATTTCTTATTCTTTCTAATATTTCCTTTCTAAATTTTATTCTAAATTTCTGTTTTTGTTTTTCATGTGCCTAATTTTTTTTCCCTTTCATATATTTTATTTTTATATATTTTCTAAATTTCTCTTTTGAAATTTTATTTTTTTCTTTCATTTTAATCTATTTTTCATTATATTATTATATTTCACTCAAATTTTATTTTTCAATGATCTTTTCATCTATATTCGCAATAACCCTTTTCCCATTTTTTTAAAATGGACGTACTTGTCAAGTTCAAATATAATATAAAACTGTCTGTTTAATCACAATATTTTTCATCAATTGTTATATTTTTAGACCTAAATAAAAGTTCGTTTGGCGGAATGGAAGACCTTGGGTGCCTCCTGAGTGCAGGCGGTATCCTTTCCCGGCCGTACAGCTAGCTACTCTAAATCCACTATGTGAGTCGCACGGTCTGGGGTCTTCAGACCTCCAACAACTTAATATCCGACGGCTTATAAGTACATTCTGCTCTGAATTAGTTTTGATCAATGAATCCCTTTATTTCATTCTTATTAACTTATATGAACTTATTGTGTTCCTTCCATATTTTCTTTTAAAAAAAATGCTATGTTCTTCTTTTCTCGGTTCTTTTTTTTCTTTTGATTTTGATTCTTTTTATTTGTATTTTTTCTAATTTTTCTTTTCTAAATTTTATTCTACATTTCTGTTTTTGTTTTTCATGTGCCTAATTTTTTTTCCCTTTCATATATTTTCTTTTTATATATTTTCTAAGTTTCACTTTTGAAATTTTATTTTTTTCTTTCATTTTTATCTATTTTTCATTATGTTATTATATTTCACTCAAATTTTATTTTTCAATGATCTTTTTATCTATATTTGCAATAACCCTCTTCCCCTTGTTATCAATTGTTATCCTTTTAGATCTAAATAAATGTTCATCTGGCGGGATAGTAGACCTTGGGTGCCTCCTGAGTGCAGGCGGTATCCTTTCCCGGCCGTGCAGCTAGCTACTCCAAATCCACTATGTGAGACGCACGGTCTAGGGTCTTCAGACCTCTGACATATTTGCACTCACCTATAGTGTTGATTTGTTTGGGCGCTATTGTAAAGAGCCTTGCTGCCCCAACCAGGAATCGAACCCTGAATCTCCAAACTGGGCAGTCGACGCCCTACCGTTTAGCTACTGGGACGAAATTGCAAACTTTTATCGTCGAAGAGGACACTACACTGCCCCTACAATATATGGTAATGCACAGGGAAAATATTGAAATCGTATCGAAAAATCAGAACTCAGTTCTACACCCTTCAGGCACTCCAAAATGCGGAAAAAGCTATTTTCAGTATAACGTCTATGTGTCTCACTCTGGATCAAACACTATTCGACGAAACTTTACATAATTTGATAGACAAATAACTTGTTGGTCACCTGGATGCTGATTATATTTTGGAACGATTCTGAAAAATGTAACTCATATTTTTTTTTTTCAAAATCATCAAAACCTGAAATCAAAGAATAACAAGAAAGATCAATCATGCATAAAACATTAATTATAAAACACTTTCCAACTTCAATGCAACTTTATTTAAACATCTATAAAATGCGATATATTCCTCTGTAATATTTTTTAAATTATCACAACACTACAATCATTTATTATATTTGAAAACTTAAAACTTCATCGAAAAAAATGAACACCATTCAAATGACGACATTCAAATATAAATTGCCTGGTTTAAACATCTCTAAAATGCGATGCATTCATCGGTAATATTTTTTAATTTATCATAATAATACAATAATTTATTACATTTGAAAACTTCATCGAAAACAAATGAAATTTATTCAAATGACGTCATCGAAAAATAACACGCCTGACTCTCTCTATAAAAACAGCATTTCATTCATAAACTTTTTCCATTCATTTCATTCATCACAATACTATAATAGTTTATTTTAATTAAAAACTTAAGACCATGGAGATACAAGTAATTAAACTCTATGCTTAAAACTTCATCGAAAAAATCGTCTGCTTCTTTGTTGTTGTTGTTGAGACCCAGACCGTCCGATCTACCAGAAAGGGTCTCCTTCTTTGTGCGAAATCAATGAATATTTCATTCATATCAACTATATTGCAGACTCCATGCAATATTATTTCGTTGAATTTTATTTTCGCATGCAACATAGTTGAAAAGTGCTTATGATTTTGTTCATTCTGTCTGTCCGTCCGTTCGCGCGATAACTGCCGTAAAAATGACTTTATCAAAATGAAATTTTAGCATGTTGCTGAGAGTGTTGGTGGAAAATATAGGAATGTAAATGAGGAATATCACTCAATTTGTTTTGGAGTAAACCCGAGTTGAAAAAATTATATGCAAACCCTATGGGACCTAATTATTCAAACAGTTTTTAAGCAAACTTAAAACTCATAAATTGCTTCGAAAATTTTAGTAAATATTCAAATTATCCCATAAAATATATAAAAAAAATTTCAGCGAAATACGTTAGGTCATTTTTAAATAAAAATTAAAATAATAAAAGCTCCCATATTATATGAAGCGATCATGTGACCCATTTCAAAATAAAATATGGCAATCATCTTGTGTCAAAATCGTGACTTTTTAAAGTTCTTATTAATTTATATTTAGTGTTGCGTCCGTCCTAATACCGCTTTATTCTTTATTTTTTGTCTGTGCATCTATATTCTGCGCCAACGCAATTACAATATTTTGGAGTTTTAATGATCATCAAACTTTGATTATTTCTACAACGAAGCCTAATTTTCACCTATAGAGAATGTAAACACATCAGCTGTAAGATGAGTTGTATAAGAATTGCTGAATTTCTTTAAGTCAAAGTTATTTAGCTCTGGAATCTGCAATATAGCTGATATGAATCTAAAAATTCATTGATTTTACATAGAGAACAGACGATTCTATAGTATTGCTTTTTCAATGAAGTTTTAAGCATGGAATTAGAAAGTAATTTTACCTCCATGGTTTGAAGTTTTTAAATAAAATATATTATTGTAGTATTATGATAATTTTAAAAATATCGCCGCTGAATGGAAGGAATTGAATAAAGTTTATGAATGAAATATTCAGTGCTTTTACATAGAGAGCTATGCGATTTATATTTCAATGACGTTATTTGAATAAAGTTCTTTTGTTTTCGATGAAGATTTCAAATATAATAAATTATTGTATTTTTATAGCATTCCCATTTTTTGATGAAGTTTTAAGTTTCTAATTATTATACTATGATAATTTTTAAAATATCACTGATGAATGCATTGCATTTTAGAGATGTGCAAATAAAATTGCATTTCAGTTGGAAAGTGTTCCATAATAAATGCTTTATGCATGATTGACCTCTCTTGTTTATTTTATTTTACTTATTTTACTATTTTTCCGAAATGGTTTTCCTTTATCCTTGGTCCAACTTTGTTTTAATTTATATATATATATATATATATATATATATATATATATATATATATATAAGTAGAAGATAAAGGGGTGTTCACCGGCAGTGGCGGAGCAATGCGGAGCGCGGAGCAAAATGGCCGCCATCTCTCCGTGATCCTGGACGGGGGTGTAAAAGGGGGGTAAATGAAAAAAAGTGGGGGTAAAAATTTTTGAGAAACTTTTTTTCGGGTGGCAACGATTTCGTAGTCTTGTACGAGGGGTTTGGGGGAGAAATAATTTTTTAAATGAGATTTTTTTCTAAGTATGGAAGAAATTTTTTTCTGGATGGCAACACCGGCGGTGGCGGAGCAATGTCATCAGCGTCCCCTAGCGGCGAAAATTGGAACTATCGAGGATCTAACTTAGAAATATTTTTTTTGTTTGGGTTGCCATAGCAACACCTGGGGGTAGAAACTTTTTTCAGGTTGGCAACACCAACGGTGGCGGAGCAATGCCATCTGTGGCGTGGCTCCGCTGAAATCTTACAATTACACATTGGCCGTTAATCGTACTTCTGCACGCCACTTGCTCGATTACCGAGCATATCTCCAGGTTCTGATTAATTAGAAAATGCATCACGAGAACACACAATAAATACTAATTAAAAGTTAATAAAGCTTTTATTTTAAAATACTTATATTCAAAACTTGTTACTTAAAATTTAAAAAAACCACAAAATGTCATCTTAATTACATAGAACATATTTACATTCGCTAAGTAGGTATTGGATAATGATCGATCTGATCATTTCCCCCTCTCTAGTTAAATTAAATATCATAATAGCCCTCAAGTTAGGCAATTAACTTCCTTATTAAATAATATATATTCTCTGATACTCAGTCTGCAGTGGGAGAGGACAAAAGGACTTACCCCTTTTAGGTACGGCAGGACGGCATCGAGGTGGCACTCATCCGTCGGTTATTAGACGACCCAGTCTAAACTCTGAAAATTACCAACTGAGTTCTCTCTCAACTCTTCTTCTCTTCGTCGGGATCTCGGACGGCCCCCTGGCCGGGCTCCATAACTGACGCTTGGCCGCTATAGGTTCGAAAACCCATAAATTCAGTGACGCGGCCGGGCTCCATCGAATCACTGGACTTGGCCCCTTCCCAAGGGTTGGCTAAAAATTGGGGGGCTCTAGCCCTCTTGCAGGTGTCCATTTTATTTAAAAATAAGATAGCGTCCTTTGCCATTTTCTCACCACTGCAGCTGGTCTCTTACTCATAGCCAAGGAATGTCAACCGTTCCCAAAGAGAGAGAGGGGGGGGGGTAATACTTTCTAGAAGTGAAGTGGCGACAGGAAAATTCCAATACTGTCCCACGACACCATCAGCGCCCCCTAGCGGTATAAAGCGGAATTAAAATTGGGATTTTTCTGATAGATGGGATTTTTTTTCTTTTTTTAAAATGAATGAGGATAATTAAAGAAAGTAATTAAGTATATCAAGGCCATTGTTATCCCTCCGCCAAGAGCATGCCAACGGTATACCAAGGGTGTACCAAGGTCATGTCAATATCCCTCCGCCTTCTAAGAAAAGAGTGCTTGTCCTATTCGTAGGTTAAGGGGTATGCCAAGAGCATGCTAAGGTCCTTACACTATCCCTCCGCTATACCGTGGTTACGAAGTGAACTGTAAGAATATCGTATGATGAAGAGAGATGCTTAGCCTATATGGCGGTTACGAATACATAACTGTAAGAATTTTACATTTTATTAACAAAATTTCGTAAATGCAAGTTTTTTTTCTTATATTTTTTCGCAAATGTAAGTTTTTTACTTTTCAAAAACCGCACTTGTGCTGTTTTCTCTATGGAAATTAACATAGGTTTTCACACTTGTGCTATTTTTTAACGTTTTTTCACAAGAACGCGATTTTTACTAACAAAATTTCGTAAATGTAAGTTTTTTTCTTATATTTTTTCGCAAATGTAAGTTTTCTACTTTTCAAAAACCACACTTGTGCTGTTTTCTCTATGGAAATTAACATAGGTTTTCACACTTGTGCTATTTTTTAACTTTTTTCACAAAAACATACTTTTTACTTGTAAAAATCTAACAAAAGCGTGTTTTTAGAGTAGCAGAATCGCGTGAATTGGTGTTTTAAAGTAGCAGAATTTCGGGAATCTCGGGAATCTCGAGAATCTCGGGAATCTCGAGAATCTCGGGAATCGGGAATTGAGTGTATAGGTGGGGGTGTGTTTCCCCAACCATTTCGATCTTGGAGTTTAAAAAATTTTAATATTTGTAAAAATAAATTTTTAAAAAAATAAATATTTTTAAATAATCGTGAAAGTGTGCTTATGTCCAAAATTGAGTGTTATGAATCTCACAAGTTAATTAAAGGATGATAATTAAATTAGGCGATTAAGTCTTGGAGTTTAAATAATAGCAGATACCAATGTCTGTGTATGCATATATTTTTACACGAGGGTTTCTTTAAACCAACATAGTTTAATACATGTGCTATTTTACAAGTGTAATACTACCATAGGGGTATCCTTAAATTTTAACATGTTTTAAAAAGAATCTTTCATGCATTAGTGTTATGAATCTCGCAAGTTAATTAAAGGATGTTAATTGAATTAATTGATTAAGTATTGAATGCCTGTATACCAGGAGCATGTCAAAGACATGTCAAGGGGTATGTCAAAGCGTACCAAAGGGGTGTGCTGAAGGCATGCCAAGACCATCGTTCCTACACTATCCCTCCGCTATATCGCGGTTACGAAGTGAACTGTAAGAATATCGTATGATGAGGGGAAATAACATAAATTTTAAGAATGTGCCGCTTTTAGCGTTTTTTTCACAAAAAGTTTTAAAAACGTTAAAAAAACAGCAAAAATGTGCGTTTTTTCAACAAGATGAAGTTTTGAAGTTGTTGGATTTCTCTATGGGAATTAAAATGGGTTTTCATACTTTTGCGAAATTTTTAGAAAAAAATTCATACTAGCCCATTAAAAGTTTCTGAACATGTACATTTACTTCGAAATTTGAAGTTCAGTCTTTAAACAATATTTAAGTTTTCCTTTCGCTGTTATGTATCGGCGTTGTATTCATTCTGAGTCATCCCGCTGGGCGTTTCCATTTCTTTAAAAGTTAGTATAAATTGCCTTTTATGTGAAACTTCTAAAGTATTTACTTTAAAAATTTATCTTAGTGAATAATTTCAGCTCTAGGTGTCTTGGGCAAGTACACCCCCATTCCACATCATTAGATGTTTTCATCCTCTTTAAATGTTTCTTGATATCTCATTTAGTTCCAAAATCTAAAGTCTTATCTTTAAAAAAATTTCTAATATCCCCTTCCTAATGTTATATGCTGCTTATGCGCATTATACATAAAGCCCTCGGTAAGCGCTAGCACCCTCTAAGATTTAGTAGATTCTCCACTTAATTCAAAAAAGTTAAAGTCACATCTTTAAAAACTGCTCTGGTATCACTTTTCCATCACTGTGGTCGGGGACATGTGTATCGCACATAGCTCATTAAAAATTTCCAAACACCTACATTTACTTCAAAATTTGAAGTTCGGTCATTAACCAATACTAAAGTTTTCCTTTCGCTGTCCTATATTAGTTGTGTGTATTATGGATGCTACCTTATCATATGTTTATATCTCTTTAAATGTCTCTAAATACTCCATTTACTTAAAAATCCCATGTCTTCTCCTAAAAATACTATCTTAGATCTGCATTCCACCGGTGGGTGTTGCTTATATGCATTATATATATATATATATATATATATATATATATATATATACACATAACCTCTTTCTCTATGCATTTCTCCCTTTGCAGTAGTTAGTATAAATCATGATTAATTATAAATTCAAGTTCTACCCCTAAAAAATCCTTGCTAGTTTCCCATTTCGTGGCTATGTATCGGCTATAAGTATCAAGCATGCCGCCTTGGTAGGTGTTTCCAACCCTTTAACAGCTACAAAGCATTGTATTTGGCTAGGATATTTAAATTTTCTATCGTAGAAATGTTCGCCTAGTTCGACACTTTATAACTAGCTGCTGATGATGGAATCGCCTTATACTCACTCTGCAGGCGATATCATCTTATAAAATGTTGGCACATATTGCATTTAGCTAAAAACTTCAAAGTCCTATACTTGTAAACTTAGCCTAGTTCCTCATTTTATTGGCATGTATCGATCATTCACACGTTAAATAACCTCAAATACCTTATTTATCGAAAAAATTTTCAAAATCTCGTCTTTAAAAGCTATCTCACCATTTATTTTCGCCGATTTGTGTTGAGCGCGTGTATCATATGTATCACCATATTAGGCGTTTCTCCCTCTTAGAATAACGCACGTATTAAAACATGTTGGTTTGAAGAAATAACACACGTATACACTATTATTTAAACTCCAAGACTTAATCGCCTAATTTAATTATCATCCTTTAATTAACTTGTGAGATTCATAACACTCAAGTATTTTGGACATAAGCACACTTTCACGATTATTTAAAAATATTTATTTTTTTTTAAATTTATTTTTACAAATATTAAAATTTTTTAAACTCCAAGATCGAAATGGTTGGGGAAACACACCCCCACCTATACACTCAATTCCCGAGATTCTCGAGATTCCCGAGATTCTCGAGATTCCCGAGATTCCCGAAATTCTGCTACTTTAAAACACCAATTCACGCTATTCTGCTATTCTAAAAACACGCTTTTGTTAGATTTTTACAAGTAAAAAGTATGTTTTTGTGAAAAAAAGTTAAAAAATAGCACAAGTGTGAAAACCTATGCTAATTCCCATAGAGAAAACAGCACAAGTGTGGTTTTTGAAAAGTAGAAAATTTACATTTGCGAAAAAATATAAGAAAAAAACTTGCATTTACGAAATTTTGCTAGTAAAAATCGCGTTTTTGTGAAAAAACGTTAAAAAATAGCACAAGTGTGAAAACCTATATTAATCTCCATAGAGAAAACAGCACAAGTGCGGTTTTTGAAAAGTAGAAAACTTACATTTGCGAAAAAATATAAGAAAAAACTTACATTTACGAACTTTTGTTAGTAAAAATCGCGTTCTTGTGAAAAAACGTTAAAAAATAGCACAAGTGTGAAAACCTATGCTAATTTCCATAGAGAAAACAGCACAAGTGCGGTTTTTGAAAAGTAAAAAACTTACATTTGCGAAAAAATATAAGAAAAAAAACTTTCATTTACGAAATTTTGTTAATAAAATGTAAAATTCTTACAGTTATGTATTCGTAACCGCCATATAGGTTAAGCATCTCTCTTCATCATACGATATTCTTTCAGTTCACTTCGTAACCGCGATATAGCGGAGGGATAGTGTAAGGACCTTAGCATGCTCTTGGCATACCCCTTAACCTACGAATAGGACAAGCACTCTTTTCTTAGAAGGCGGAGGGATATTGACATGACCTTGGTACACCCTTGGTATACCGTTGGTATGCTCTTGGCGGAGGGATAGCAATGGCCTTGATATACTTAATTACTTTATTTAATTATCCTCATTCATTTTAAAAAAGAAAAAAATCCCAACTATCAGAAAAATCCCAATTTTAATTCCGCTTTATGCCGCTAGGGGGCGCTGATGGCATTGCTCCGCCACCGTTGGTGTTGCCAACCTCAAAAAGTTTCTACCCCCAGGTGTTGCTATGGCAACCCAAACAAAAAAAATATTTCTAAGTTCCATCCTCGATAGTTCCAATTCTCGCCGCTAGGGGACGCTGATGACATTGCTCCGCCACCGCCGGTGTTGCCATCCAGAAAAAAGTTTCTTCCATACTTAGAAAAAATCTCATTTAAAAAATTATTTCTCCCCCAAACCCCTCGTACAAGACTACGAAATCGTTGCCACGCGAAAAAAGTTTCTCAAAAATGTTTACCCCCACTTTTATTCATTTACCCCCCTTTTACACCCCCGTCCAGGATCACGGAATTCAAGATGGCGGCCATTTATCTCCGTGCTCCGCCACTGCCGGTGAACACCCCTTTCTCTTATATATATATATATATGTATGTATATTTGAAAAATGTAATAATAAAAAAATTCAAATAATATTAACATCACCATTGAAGCAAAACCACGGCCATAATTCCAAAAAGGGAAAAGAACAGCACTGGCCCAAATTCGATGACTAATCAGAATTAAATTCGTCTTCATGTTTGAGTATTTAATTCTAACTAACCCAAACAAATGCCTGTTTCAGATTGAGCAATAGTACATTACTATAAATGCTCAAACTCAGACTACTGGCATCAAAAAATGAAGAAATGAAGATAAAAAACATTAAGAAAATTTGTATTATCATGTGGCATGAACCCTTCTTCTTTCACCACGTGTATACCTGATCAACCTCAACAGTATAAATTATCTAGAAGCACCGGAATGAACATGTCGAAATACAACCAGGGAGGCAGTACGACCGTTCACAGCAACACTCCCAGACCCGTCCAGTGAGTCAGAGTAGGAGACAGGACACAATTACCCTTATAAGCAACTCAGAACATGAACATGAAACAATGAAGAAAATTATTACTAAACAAGTGATTCATAGAAGAAATGGATAAACGAGAATGCCACTATACACCATTATAAGGGCGCTCAAACCATAATTTCAAACTGGCTAAAGTTACAATTTTTTTGCGAAACTAAAATTCAACACATTAATATTAATGCATCTTATTTACCGATTTTTTTATTTCTCTAATTTTTTAGTTTATTTTATTATTTTTCATTTTTATTTACCTACATAATTAATAAATAATTTTATATATAATATACTTTTAGCAACAATATATGGGATATATATCTATATATATATATACATACATACATATATATATATATATATATATATATATATATATATATATATATATATATATATATATTGCATCGTCATTCTTTATTACTTTGTTGATTATCTTTTTTAATTTGTAGGCATATTTAAATTTTGGGCTTTTTGAGTTACAACTTCTCTCTATTCTATCATTGGATTTCATTACTATATTTTTATTACATATATATGTGTATATATGGAAAATGGAAAATAACTTAAGCTTAAAATAACATATATGGAAAATAACTTAAGCGACATGTAACGTAGTATTACAATTGGTATTGACTATTATCACCACTTGCTCAGTATTGATTATTATTACAATTTGTTCAGTATTGACTATTATTAACTTACCAAAAACATAAAACTCAACATTTACAACATTTACAATAGTTTTAACAAAACTTAGTAGTTTGTGTTTTATTACATCTTACCACATCATAAATTGAAAAGTTTATTTCTTACTAAGGAAAAAATACACTTCAACATCTTAACCTAATATTCTAGACACTCAAAAGTACGTTTCACTAATATTCTACTATACAGTAAAATGAATATTTACACTTTTTATTTTCTACAAAACATAACTTCAGATATTTTTTATATAGTCACAACTTCGATTAATGTAAAACTTTGTTTTTATACAAAAAAAAAAAAATCTGATGTGGGCAGCACATAACTTTCCTTATGTAATGGAATTTGCTACTCTTACAGCAAAAAAAATCTGATGTCGGCAACACATGACTTTCCTTATATAATGTAAAGAATTGAGTACTTTTACAGTAAAAAAATATATTTTTCTTATAGTAGATACTAATATTCTTTCCAAGATATTGAATTTTCTTCAATTAGTCATCTTTTTCATTGATTTAGAGTCATTTTTATCAATTTGTCGAGATTTTCGTTAATTGGCAACATTTAAAAATGTCTCCAAGTTAGCGACATTCCGCTAAATTCGTCACCAAAATCTCTCCAAGCGTTACGGACTGAGAAATAAGTTATTCTTACAGCAGATAAATAACTATTGGCGTTCAAATACAAAAGTATTACTCAAAGTAGCTTTTCTCGTAAATGGAACGAGTTAGATCCACGAGAATGATGTCACTAAATTTATGGCATGATATTACATATGAAAAGTGAACATGTTTCTTAACAGTAATTATTTTATTTAATTTATAGGATTTTTCGATAAATTTTTTTGAAAAATGTGCAATATCTCAAGAACGGTTCATGCTAGCGTTGTAAAGTTTATGTCAATCGTTTTCTAAGGAAAAATTACGTAGGAAATGTCTATTTGCGAAACTTTATTAAAGGTTTTGCATTTTTGATCATTTTTCCAAAATTTCACTGGAACATTTAGGAGGGCTCTGAACATTCGATTGTGTTTTAAAACAATAAGCTTCCAGTATTCACGGATTGTGAATTTTGTACTTAATTTCATTTGAATCACTCCATTCGTTCGTGAGATATCGTCTCCACGGACTCACTGACACACACACACACACACACACACACACACAGACATCACCTCAAAAATGTTCAATTTGTGATCAGGGATGATTGAAACGTGCTGTACCGTCGAAAACTCGGATTCAAATTTTCGATTCCGTCAGAATAATTTCCTTATACATAATGTATATATGGAAAGTAATAATTGAGCTCTGACTTTAGGGTTGTATACTAATAAAGTTTTGATAGAGGTTTTATAGTTATGGATAATATTGATTGGAAAATGTGCATAGTCCGCTTTTGCCGTGGATATTAGAAGCGCAAATACTTCAGGTGGCTGGAGTTCACGGGATTATTTACAAAAATTTGTACAGTATCTGTAGCGATATTGTCAGTAATTCGTTATTTGTTAAACTCTTTCAATTAATTCTTCAATACATTATATTAGTAATGTATTGCAATATGCAGTTATTGCAATACGACGATGTATTACAATTGGCAAGCGTGTTACAACATGCAACTGTATTACAATATGCAATTTGCAATTTGCAAATATTACAATATGTAATGTGTACTACAATATTGAAATATGCAATTGCAATTGCATATTGCATGTATTGCAATATCTGTATTACAATATGCAAATTGCATTTCTAGTTTAACTACCAAATATACCTGACGTTTCTCGTGATTAAGAATGTGAAAAATCTAATGATGCTCTAAATAATATTGTGCAGTAAAATTTTTATTAAAATATCAAATAAAAATTTTCTAAATTATAAAAACAATTTATTAAAATATTTATTAAAATTAGTTTGTTTGCAAGATGTATAAGAATCCCTGTCATTTAGTGTTAAAAAGCGTTAAAAAGAGGATTGGCCGATGCTAGTCGTTGCATTAGGAGCATGATTTTAAGATTTGGGACCACATATTACTGTCGGTTCCCATGCCTGCTATAGTCCTCCCCCCTCTTCGCTTCTCGCTGATTAGCTAGATCCGAATGTTTTCCGAAATTCTCAAAGGTTGATGACACAATTGTAAACGACGAAAACCTCTTATGCACAACAGCAAAATTATGGCACTGTAAATATGTCTTATCACGATTCTACTACTACTACATTTTCCTTTTATCTTGAAATACGAAACAGTTTTTTAGTCGTCTTCCGCATTCTCCGTGGAGCGGAATTTCAGAAAGCAAGGTTTTTAAAGCAAGTTCTATTGCAGGCATTTTGAAGTAAGATTTTAATGCACTTAAATACAGTTTTAATACAATTTGTTGTGGAGACAAATTACTTTTCTATCCGTGACGCTATTTACTAGCAAACTTCTGGCGCCCCTATGAGTTGCCCTTTATCTGGTATTTTGGCCGAGGCCGTTTTGCAGGAGCTCGAGATTGAGGTTTCGACTTTTTTAACGATTAAACCTATTCTTTGATGCCGTTACGTGGATGACGTTTTTATTATTTGGGATCGTGATTTAAATGATCTCCTCCACCTTTTGAATAAAGTTAATGATTTTTACCTTTCGATTAATTTTACTGTTGAGCATGAATCCAATTGTTCTTTGCCTTGTCTTGATTATCTGGTCACCCGTTCAAATTTTGGTTTTCATACTTCCGTTTTCCGTAAATCTACTTTTACTGACTCTCGTATCCCTGCTAATTCGTTTCATCATGTATCCGCTAAAAAAGCCTCTTTCAACGCTTATTTTAATCGCGCATTTAATGTTTGCTTTTCTATCCCTGCATAGACTCATGAAATTAATTTTATTTTTAATCTTGGCCATGTGGCTGCTTATTCATTTGAGTTTATTTATAAGACTTTCGCCCATGTTCGCCGTAAATTTACTCAGTTTGATAATAAACTTATTGCTATTAAAGATCGTTTGGCCCATAAATCTAGTGCTCTTACCATCCTGAAATTTTCCGTCCGTTTATTCATTTCTGTCATGAATTTGGTTTCAAACCTGCTCACTCTAATATTACCACTTTATTTAATCGTATTCGTTCTGATAAACTTGGGAATATTGATGACTTTAAAAGCTGTTCTGGGGTGTATATGGTTCCCCTGTTATCGCCTGATGGTGATTATAAATTTTACATTAGTAGTACAAAACGTACTGTTGGCATCCGTTTAGTGGAACACGCTCACGATGTCAAATGTGGTATACTTTTTACGACTCTTGCTCAATATGTGGTTAATAATAAATTGGTGCCCATTTTTGGAAAAATTTTCATTTTAGTTCGTTGTAACAATCCACGTAATATTCTCTTTTATGAATCCCCCTTTATTTATATTTACCGTGAGTCGATTTGTAATTTTGATCCCGTTCGAACTTTAAGTTATGCTTGGCGACCCATTCTCGACCCTATACAATTCTAATCTCTTAATAGTTATTTATGACGTCATTCTCATGAAAATTATGCTTGACGGTTCTTCCGAAATTATGCTTTTCTCGCGACTAAAAAATCTGATGTGGGCAGCACATGACTTTCCTTGCAGACTTATATCCAGGTTATCTTTATTTTAATTAAATTTAATTCACTTTTAATTCAATTTTCATTCTCATTTGGTAACTGGACTTATTTTCAAAGGTGACATTGAGAAAAAAGACGAGAAAATTAAAATATCTCGAGAACGGCTAGTCCTAGTGCAAAGGATCTAGTCTTATTCCTTTCATCGTTAAAAATTACGTATAAAACAAGCATTTAATAGATATATTTGAACATACGTAGTTTTTCATTTTATATTTTGGCGATTTTTGAGGGCCATTTTGCAAAAAAGAGACAGATTATTTTATTCCGAATCACACCAAAATCTAATTAGCACCAGGGTAACCCGCAACTGACTTATCTACCGAATTTTGTGAAATTTGGTCTATTAGTTTTTCAGCTAGAGTGGATAAAGGCTTCTGCGGGCCATTTCGCAAAAAAAGATGGGTTCTTTTATCCCGAATCGGACCCAAAATTAATCAGCACTAGATTCGCCCACAAGTGATTTACCTACCGCGACCTTTCGTTTTAAATCCTTAATTTTATTACTTTCCCTGCAATACATGACAATGTATAGGGAAAGTATTGGAATCATGTCGAAAATCGCAACTCGAGTTTTCGACGGATCTACACGTTTCGAGACCTCTAGAATATGAAAAAATCATTTTTACCGTGACGTCTGTGTGTGTGTCTGTCTGTGTGTCTGTCTGTGCAGATTTTGTATCCACTCTAACTAAACAACTAATGGACCGAATTTCACAAAATCTGGTAGGTAGGTCACTTGTGAGAGAGTCTGGTGCTGATTAATTTTAGGTACGATTTGGAATAAAAGAACCCGCTTTTTTTGTGAAATGGCCCGTAAAAGCTTGTATCCACTCTAACTGAAAAACTATTTGACCGAATTTCACAAAATTCGGTAGATGAGTCACTTGTGGGTTACTCTGGGGCTGATTAGATTTTGATACGATTCGGAAAAGAATAACCTGCCTTTTTTTTGCAAAATGGCCCGCAATAATCGTTAAAATCTAAACTAAAGAACTAGGTATACTCAAATATATCCATTAAATGCTCGTTTAATACGTTTTTAAGGACGAAAATAATAAGACCAACCTCATTACACTAGTGCTAGCCGTTCTCGAGATATTTTAGTTTTCCGTATTTCCTCTACGCCACCTTTGAAAATAAGTCCGGTTACCGAATGAGAACGAAAATTGAATTAAAAGTGTGTGTGAAATAAATTTAATCAAAATAAGAAGAACGTTAATATAAGTCTGCAGGGAAAGTCATGTGCTGCCCACATCAGATTTTTTGTTGAATGCAGACGTGATAACAACTTTATATTATTTAATACAGTCGTTTAAAGAAATATCTTTACTTTCTCATATCATGTAATACAGTATAGAGAAAGTATTGTTTTTGAGAAAATTTTCGAATTCGAGATTTTGCTGCAAATTTATTTTTTAGGACTTCCTGAACACGTTTTCACTATTTTTGGAGTGATGTTCATCTGTCTGTTCGTCCGTTTGATGTCTGCGGTCGATTTCTTGTGCACACAATAGTTTCCACAGATATTAATGGCTTTGTACGAAACTTTATATCCGACGTTTTATCAAAAACTCTAGAACTTGATGTAATTTTTTTTTAAATTCAAGCAAAACTTCGAAATTTACTTGAAATTTTATACTTTTGTAACATGGCAGCATAGGACAAAACTTGACATAATCATGCGTAAAAGATTTTTTACTTTCCCTGCAATACATAGTAATGTATAGGGAAAGTATTGGAATCATGTCGAAATTCGCAACTCGAGTTTTCGACCGATCTACACGTTTCGAGACCTCTAGAAAACGAAAAAACTATTTTTAGCGTGACGTCTGTATGTGTGTCTGTCTGTATGTCTGTCTGTCTGTGCATATTTTCTATCCACTCTAACTAAAAAATCAATGGACCGAATTTCATAACATTTGGTAAGTTACTTGTGGGCGAATCTGGTGCTGATTAGTTTTGGGTATGATTCGGCATAAAAGAACCCGCCTTTTTTTTGCGAAATGACCAGCAAAAGTTTGCATCCACTCTAGCTATAAAACTAATGGACCGAATTTCACAAAATTCAGTAGATATATCACTTGTGGGACACCCTGGTGCTGATTCGATTTTGGTACGATTCGGAAATAAATAATCTGCAATTTTTTGCAAAATGGTCCGCAAAACTCGCCAAAATCTAAAATAAATAACTACGTATGCTGAAATATATCCATTAAATGCGTGTTTAACACGTAATTTTTAACGAAGAAAAGAATAAGACCAACCCCCTTACACTAAGACTAGCCGTTCTTGAGATATTTTAGTTTTTTCGTATTTTCTCTACGCTTTTCTAAAAATTCGGTATATATGTCACTTGTGGGACATCCTGGTGTTTATTAGATTTTTGTACGATTCGAAAATAAATAACCTGCAATTTTTTGCAAAATGACCCGAAAAAATCGCCAAAATCTAAAATAAATAACTACGTATGCTGAAATATATCCATTAAATACTTGTTTAATACATACATTTTAACGAAGAATAGTGTAAGACCAACACCCATTACACTAAGACTAGCCGTTCTCGAGACATTTTAGTTTTTTCGTATTTTCTCTACGACACCTTTGAAAATAAGTCCAGTTACCAAATGAGAACGAAAATTGAATTAAAAGTGAATTAAATTTAATTAAAATAAAGTGAATGTGAATATAAGTCTGCAAGGAAAGTCATGTGCTGCCCACATCAGATTTTTTTATTAATTATCTCGAGACTTAATAATTGGAATCCTTGTTATGAAAAAAAGCCGTGATATAATTTTTGTGTTCGTTACGTCATTAGAGCCCCCACTGGGGGGGGGAGTTAAACCCCAGGAGTACATTTTCAAGTATGGTATCGATCGAAATATTTTTTCAAATACCTTGACGGGTAACACTTTATAATTGTAGTCATTCGGACCAATAATACCGATTTTTCAAAAAATAAAATTTGAAAATTTGACAAAATATAATAATTAAGCCCCACAAAAGCTACTAAAAACGGATTATGGTATGAGAAAATCGAGTTGAGCCAGTTGTTGAAGTATTTTGAAGAATTTTAGTACAGTTTTAATGCAGTTGTTTGATGAGGTAAGATTTTAACTATTGACGTTCTAATAGCATCCAGCCTGGATATTTTCCGACATTCTGTATCTAAAATGTGCATTTTCGTCTCTTGAAATAAACGCCACTCAATTTGGCGATAACGTCGAGACAGGACAATTGAATTTGTTCCCGTAGGTGTTAGAATTTCTGTAAGGGAACATTTCAGCGTATTGCTTTACCTGCGATACATGGTAATGTATAGGGAAAGTATTGGAATCATGCCGAAAATCGCAACTCGAGTTTTCGACGGATCTACGCGTTTCGAGACCTCCAGAATACGAAAAAACTATTTTTAGCGTGGCGTCTGTGTGTGTGTCTGTGTGTCTGTGTGTGTGTCTGTCTGCCTGTGAAGATTTTGTATCCACTCTTACTAAAAACTAATTGACCGAATTTCATAAAATTTGGTAGGTAAGTCACGTGTAGGTGAATCTGTTGCTGATTAGTTTTAGGTACGATTCAGGATAAAAGAACCCGCCTATTTTTGCGAAAAGGCCCGCAAAGTTTATATCCATTCTAGCTGAAAAACTAATGAACCGAATTTCATAAAATTCGGTAGATAAGTCCCTTGTGGTGACTCCATGCTCCAGATAACTCCATACTTAAAACGTCATCAAAAAAGCAATAAAATGGAATCGTCTGCTTCTCTATGTAAAATCAATAAATGCTTTATTCATATCAGCTATATTGCAGACCATATAGGTAAATAATTTTGAGTTAAAGAAATTTCAACAATTCTTATACAACTCATCTTACACCTTGATGTGTTTCTCCATACGTGACATTTAGGCCTTGTTGTAGAAATGTTCAAAGTTATATGATCATTTTAACTGAAAAATACTATAATTGCGTTGGCGCAGTATGTTGATGCACAGAAAAAAATAAAAAAATAAAGCGATTTTATGACGGATGCAACATTGAATACAAATTAAGAAGAACTTTAAAAATCACTATTTTGACACAAGGAGGATGCCATATTTTATTTTGAACTGGGTCACGTGATCTTTTCACTTAATACAGGTTCAATTACTAATTTAATTTTTATTTACAAAACTACTGAACATATTTTGCTGAAATTTCTTTTTATGTATTTTATGGGATAATTTGAATATATCCTAAAACTTTAGAATCAATTTTTGAATTTTAAGTTTGCTTAAAAAATGCTTGAAACATTAGGTGCCATAAGGTTCAATGTGTTTTATTTCTGCAACCCGGGTTCAATCCAAACTAATTGGGTGATATTATTCCCTTACATCCCCATATGTCCCACAGACCATCTTAACAACATACTAAAATTTCATTTTGATAAAGTCATTTTTACGGCAATTATCGTGCGTACGGTCAAACAGAAAGAAAGAATGAATAAAGCCAAAAACACTTTTCAACAATGTTGTTAAATGTTAAAAATGAGGATTATATGTATAATTTAATTAATTATAGCAGTTTCGTTGTAACATACTGTCCAATTATTTTTAACAATCTGTCAGTTTGGCACGTTTTCTTAAATGAATATTAAATCTCTTTCATATTTGTTGTCAAAAATGATATTATTTAACAATAATGAGAAGTATTTGCGCAAAATGAAATAAATTTTGAAATCTTGGAGTGAAATCCTCCAAAAATCATTGAAATTTCAAGATCATTTTATTGTTGTTTTACTTTTTGTTTTGTAATTACATACTTTTATGTATTTTCAATGAAATAAGTTTGTTACATGAATTTGAAAAATTTTTATTTTCTACTACATAAAATACCTTTCATAAAATGTGTACCTAAGTATGGAAAAAACAGAATGTGAGAAAAATGGAAAATATATGTTTGTTTTTAATGGTGACAATGTTTATTTACATACTTAAATGCCTTATTTGGTGTGGTTATATATTTTAAACATTTATGAATTACATATTTTCGAAATTGTCTTGTTCTGATCTATGTTTTTCAATCAAAATTGAAAAATCGAAAATTTGAGTTTTGATGCCAATTTCTATTTTAGGCCGTCTTGAACACTTTTTTGTTATTTTTAAAATGGTGTCGGTCTATCTGTGATCGATTTTTACTTTCCTTATATACATAATGTATAAGGAAAGTATTGTGACGGGGTCCAAAATTCGAATTCGAGTTTTCGACGGGAGAGCACGTTTCAAGCATCCCTGATCACGAATCAAACATTTTTGAAGTGATGTCTGTGTGTGTGTGTGTGTGTGTGTCAGTGGGTCTGTGGAGACGATAACTGACGAACGAATGGACCGATTCGAACGAAATTTGGTACAAAAATCACAATCCGTAAACACTGGAAGCCTATTGTTTTTAAACGCAATCGAATGTTCAGAACCCACCTAAATTTTCGAGTAAAATTTTGAAAAAATCGTCAAAAAATCAAAACCGCTAATAAAGTTACGCAAATAGACATTTCTTATGTAATTTTTCATTAGAAAACGATTAACATAAAATTTAGAACGCTAACATGAACCGTTCCCGAGATATTTCACATTTTTAAAAAATTTATTAAAAAGTCATATAAAATAAAAAATATATATTTCCTATTGAGAAACATGTTCACTTTTCATATGTAATACCATGCAATAAATTGGGTGACATCATTCTCGTGGATCTAGCTCGTTCCATTCATGAGAAAAGATACTTCGAGTATTACTTTTGTATTTGAACGCCAATAGTCATTTATCTGTTATAAGAATAACTTATTTCTCCGTCAGTAATGCTCTGCGAGATTTTGGCGACGAATTTGGCGAAATGTCGCCAACTTGGCGACTTTTTGAAATGTTGTCAAATTAACGAAAATCTCGCCAAATGGATTAAAATGACGCTAAATCAATGAAAATGACGACTAATTGTCGAAAACTCAATATCTTGGAAAGAATATAAGTATTTACTATAAAATAAACCTATTTTTTGTACTGTAAAAGTAGTAAACTTATTGCATTATATAAGGAAAGTCATGTGTTGCCCACATCAGATTTTTTGTGCACACGATAGGGGTCAAAAATTTTAATGGATTTTCACGAAACTGTATATGCAGATTTGTTAATGCAAAATCGAGAACTCGAGGCGAAAACTTCGAAACTTATACATTTTCTTAGCATGAAATTATAGGAAAAAAATTGATATAATTATGCATAAAAAAGTAATTTGTGGCTCTATGATTGCAAAACATAACAGTTTTGATCACTGCAATGAAAAATAGCTTCGAATACCTGCATCATATATGATACATTTTTCAATAAAGTAAATCTTATAATAATATTTTTAAAAGCAGTATAATGTTCATGAATTTATTAATATTGTATCTTGATATCGGCTGCTTGCGCGCATGATTGCATCAAAACCATTGCTTCTAGAAACAAAAATGTTGCTGATTATGATGCAAAAATATCCATTCAAGAAGAATTAGATCAAATTCAAAACATTTGAATAATTTAAGTTTTCGAAAATTAAATTTGAAAATTAACATACATTTTAATTTTAAAAAAAATATTTATTTTTTAACTTCAGTTATGCAAATGTTTTGATTTTGATCCAAGTCTTCATAAATGGATACCTTTGCATCATAATCAGCAATATTTTTGTTTCTGAAAGTAATGGCTTTGTAGCAATCATGCTCGAAAGCAAACTATAGGATGATTAAAATTTTGATAAATACATGGACATTGTATAATTTTGAAAAATATTCTTATATGATTCACCTTATTGAAAAAATTATCATATATTCTACAGGTATTCGCTTATTAGCCATAACATTTTTATATATTATCGATGCATAGGAGAAGAGGTACAAAATAAAAAGTAAAAATGAAAATTCACTCTGTTTATGGCACTTTTAAAAGTCTTAAGTCCCCAATAAAGTGTATTGCACTATAAAAAAATCTGATGTGGGCAACACATGACTTTCCTTATATAACTATAACTCCATTATATAACTTATTTGCTACTTTTACAGTAAAAAAATAGGTTTTTCTTATAGTAGATACTAATATTCTTTCCAAGATATTGAATTTTCGACAATTAATCGTCATTTTCATTGATTTAGCGTCATTTTTAACCCTTTTGGCGAGATTTTCGTTAATTTGGCAACATTTAAAAAAAATCGCCAAGTTGGCGACATTCCGCCAAATTCGTCGCCAAAATCTCGCCAAGCGTTATGCACTAAGAAATAAGTTATTCTTACAGCAGATAAATAAATGACTATTGGCGTTCAAATACAAAAGTATTATTCAAAGTATCTTTTTTCAAGAATGGAACGAGCTAGATCCACGAGAATGATGTCCCTCAATTTATCGCATGGTATTACATATGAAAAG
This sequence comes from Amaurobius ferox, assembly GCA_951213105.1. Lineage (NCBI taxonomy): Eukaryota > Metazoa > Arthropoda > Arachnida > Araneae > Amaurobiidae > Amaurobius > Amaurobius ferox. Next base: position 30,584,403 of record OX578154.1, read on the forward strand.
TGAACATGTTTCTCAATAGGAAATATTTTTATTTTATTTTATATGACTTTTTGATATTTTTTTTAAATGTACAATATCTCGAGAACGGCTCATGTTAGCGTTCTAAAATTTATGCCAATCGTTTTCTAATGAAAGATTACATAAGAAATGTCTATTTGCATAACTTTATTAGTGGTTTTGATTTTTTGACGATTTTTTCAAAATTTCATTTGAAAATTTAGGGGGGTTCTGAACATTCGATTGCGTATAAAAGCAATAGGCTTCCAGTGTTTACGGATTGTGATTTTTGTACCAAATTTCGTTCGAATCGGTCCATTCGTTCGTCGGTTATCGTCTCCACAGACCCACTGACACACACACAGACATCACTTCAAAAATGTTTGATTCGTGATCAGGGATGCTTGAAACGTGCTCTCCCGTCGAAAACTCAAATTCGAATTTTCAACCCCGTCACAATACTTTCCTTATACATTATGTATATAAGGCAAGTAAAAAATCGTAAATTTTAATTTTGATGCCAATTTCTATTTTAGATCCTGTTGAATACTTTTTTGCTATTTTTGGAATGATGTCTGCTTGTCTGTGGTTGATTTTTACTTTCCTTATATACATAATGTATAAGGAAAGTATGGTGACGGGGTCGAAAATTCGAATTCGAGTTTTTGACGGAAGAGCACGTTTCCAGCATCCCTGATCACGAATCAAACATTTGTGAAGTGATGTCTGTGTGCGGGTGTGTGTATGTGAAGGTATGTGTGTGTGTGTGTGAAAGTATGTGTGTGTGTGTGTGTGTGAAAGTATGTGTGTGTGTGTGTGTGTGTGTGTCAGTGAGTCTGTGGAGATAATAACGGGCGAACGAATGGACCGATTCGAAAGAAATTTGGTACAAAAATCACAATCCGTAAACACTGGAAGCAAACTGTTTTTATACGCAATCGAATATTCAGAACACCCCTAAATTTTCGAGTGAAATTTTGAAAAAATCGTCAAAAAACCGAAACCGCTAATAAAGTTAAGCATATAGACATTTCTTATGTAATTTTTCATTAGAAAACGATTGACATAAATTTTAGAACGCTAACATGAACCGTACTCGAGATATTGCACATTTTAAAAAAATAATCAAAAAGTCATATAAAATAAAAAAAATATTCCAATTGAGAAAGATGTTTACTTTCCATATGAACCATGCGATAAATTTGGTGACATCATTCTCGTGGATCAAGCTCGTTCCATTCATGAAAAAGATACAAAGATACTTTGAGTAATACTTTTCTATTTGAATGCCAATAGTCATTTATCAGCTGTAAGAATAACTTATTTCTATATCCATAACACTTGGCGAGATTTTGCCGACGAATTTGTTGGAATATCGCCAAATTGGCGACTTTTTAAAATGTTGCTAAATTAACGAAAAACTTGCCAAATAGGAAAAAATGACGCTAAATCAATGAAAATGACGACTCATTGACGAAAATTCAATATCTTGGAAAGAATATAAATATCTACTATAAAAATAATCTATTTTTTTACTGTAAAAGTAGTAAATTCATAGCATTATATAAGGAAAGTCATGTGCTGCCCACATCAGATTTTTTGTGTACACAATGGCGGCCACAAAAATCACTGGATTTTCAAACTTTATATCCGGTTTTGTTAATGTTTCATCCAAAATTAGATAGAGTTTTATAAATTCGAGAGAAAACTTCGAAATTTATTCGAAATTTATATATTTTCTTTTAACATAACAGTACAGGACAAAAATTGATATAATTATGCATATAAGTGGTAATTTATAGCTCGATGATTGCAAAATATAACAGTTTCAATCATTGTAATGAAAAATAGTTTCGATACAAGTTTTGTATTCATAACGTCATAAACACCCTCGGGGTAGCAAGTTACCGCCCCCCCAAGAGGGTGTACATTGTCAAACTTTATACCAATCGAAAAACTTTTATACGCCTTTGCTGACATGCGATAATTGTGATCTTTATGACCAACAATACAGATTTTGCACATTTTTTCTTGCAAAATTTCCAAACAAATATACAGCTACTCAAAATTATGCATAAAATGACTCGTTGATCACGAAACTTAGCAGTTTAAATAATTGTAGAGAAAAATAGTCGAGATAAATTGTGTTTGGGGGCAAGTTCACCACCCCGGAGAGTGCATTGTCAGGTATTGTATCAATGGAAAGATTTTTAAGCCTTTTAAAATAAAGGGTAATGTACTATAATAATGATCATTTGGATCAACGATGCCGATTTAAAAAAAAATGTCTTGCAAAAACAAAAAAATGAATCTCAAACAACATAAAAATGAATTTTGGTAGGTCGAATTAAACAACTTTCCAGTTAAGTTTAGAATTGTATTTCAGTTCTCAGTTTTATTTTCTAAGAAATTTTTTTATTCTTTCTAGTGTTCTTTTCCATTATTACTGTTTTTATTTTATTTTTTAATTTCATTTGTTCTATTTTACTTTCTCTGCAATACATTGCAGTGTATAAGGAAAGTATTGGAATCGTGTCAAAAATCGCAACTGGAGTTTTTGACGGATCTACACGTTCTGCGACCTCTAAAACATGATGAAGCTATTTTTAGCTTGACGTCTGTGTGTGTGTGTGTGTGTGTGTGGGTTTGCCTGTCTGTACAATGTTCGGAGGTAAAATGCAGCCTCCTTTTTCCAGGGTTAAAATACACAAAATCGCATGTTTACTCCAGGTACAAAACAAATTGAGCAAAATACAACACACAATTAACAACATTTGATAGGAGCACGGTAGCCAAGTGGTTAGCGCGCAGGAGTTGCACTCGGTAGGCCCGGGTTCGATACCCACCACTGCCAAAACTGCCGCCATGTTCACGCGGAGTACGACCACTGTGGGTAAGTCCTTCCGAGAGGTTGGTGGTAGAGAAAGGAGGGTACGGTCCCTATGGATGCCTCCCCCCACTGGGTTCCGGTCTAAATTGGGTGGCACTTCCCTGCTGTTAACTTACTGCCAAACTGTTAACTAACTGCACTGCCAAACTGTTAACTTACACCTTTCTGGTAGGTCGGACGGACTGGGTCTCAACAACAACAGCGTTTGATAGATAAGTCATTTGTGGGTTATCTTGGTGCTGATTCGGTTTTTGTATGATTCGAAAAAAAAACCTCTTTTACCGAAATAGCACGCAGAAATCGTCAATATCAAAAATAAAAGACTATACCCCAATATATTAATTCAATATTTGATTCATACGTAAATTTTGACAATAAAATTAATAAGAAATTTGGGATCAACCGTTCTTGATATATTTTAGTTTTTTCGTTTTTCCTACGCAACCTTTGGAAACATATCCAAGTAACAAATATAAACAGAAACGGAATTATAAGTTCAAATTCAGTGTTATTTTGTGCAATTTAATTCAATTTAATGAATTATTAAAGAAATGAATAGAAGATGAATTTAAGTTTGCAGAGAAAGTCGTATGCTGCCCACATCATATGCTTTTATTTGTATTTCCTTCTTAGGCTAACTTAAGTAAAGTTCTTGCCTGCCGTGGTGTGGTTTCTGTGTAATTTAACCCTGAAAAAAGGAGGCTGCATTTTACCTCCGAAACCAGTTGATACTTTTAATCTACTGCTTATTCTGTTTACTTTTTTTATTTTTTAACACTTTACAACAAAGTTGAAAAGTGTTTATGACTTTGTGCATTCTGTCTGTCTGTCCCTTAGCACGATAACTGCCGTAAAAATGACTTAATCAAAATGAAATTTTAGTATGTTGTTCAGACGGTCTGTAGGACCTATGGGAATATAAATGAATAATATCACCCAATTAGTTTTGGATTGAACCCGGGTTGAAAAAATGAAATACATTAAACCCTATGGGATCTAATTTTTCAAACATTTTTTAAGCGGAGTTAAAATTCCCAAATTGCTTCGAAAATTTTAGGTAATATTCAAATTGTTCCATAAAATATATAAAAAAAATTCAGCGAAATATATTCAGTAGTTTTTTAAATAAAAATTAAAATAATAATTACACCTCTTATATGAAACGATCACGTGACCATGATATGAAACGATCACATGACCCACTTCAAAATGATATATGGCATCCATCTTGTTTCAAAATGTGATTTTTTTAACTTCTTTTTAATTCATATTGAGTGTTGTATCCGTCCTAAAACTACTTTATTTTTGCTTAAATTCTGTACATCTACATACTGAAACAACGCAATGACAATATAGAGTTTAAATGCTCATCTAAATTTGATTATTTCTACAACTAAGCCTATTTTTCACCTATGTAAAATCTAAACAGCAAAATATGTAGAATGAGTTGTATTAGAATTCCTGTATTTTTTTAACACAAAATAATTTAGTCCATGGAGTCTGCATGGCTGATATGAATGAAATATTAATTGATTTTATAAAGAGAAGGACGATTTTTTTCGATGAAGTTTTAAGCATAGAGTTTTATTACTTGTAGCTCCATGGTCTTAATTTTTAAATAAAATAAATTTTTATAGTATTGTGATGAATGAAATGAATGGGATAAAGTTATGAATGAAATGCTGTTTTTATAGAGAGATCCAGGCGTGTTATTTTTTCTATGACGTCATTTGAATGAATTTCAGTTGTTTTCGATGAAGTTTTCAAATATAATAAATTATCGTAGTATTATGATAATTCTAAAACTATTACCGAGGAATGTATAACATTTTAGAGATGTTTAAACCAGGCAATTTATATTTCAATGCCGTCATTTGAATGAAGTTCATTTTTTTCGATGAAGGTTTAAGTTTTCAAATATAACAAACTAATGCAGTATTGTGATAAGTTTCAAAATATTACCGAGGAATGTATTGCATTTTAGACTTGTTTAAATAAAATTGCATTGAAGTTGGAAAGTGTTTCATAATCAATGCTTTAAGCATGATTGATCTTTCTTGTTTTTATTTCAGGTTAGTACAGAATTCACCTAACGAGACACGTTTGATCTCGAGGATGCATGCATTCCTACGGAACTATAAATACACCCTCAAGTATGGGTTTCTGTTGTGGACTTCTTTTGCAGCATTCTACTATTTCAGTCTTTATTTCTATCATTCGCAATCACCAACGCCATCCGAGCAGGTTAGCATCATGCCAGCAACGCTCAACGTCAGCTCAACAGGTAAATTTTTAAAAAGGACAACTTTCTGTTTGAGGGGTTATGTTAAGTGTAAAATTTCGGAAATATACATTGTTGACTTAATATAGTCCATGGTTAAAAGTCAAACGCCAGTGATTCACAGATTATCAGTAACAGATTATCGGATTAACCATCAGGGGGCAGTTTATGGCTCCCTCTATGGCAGTGATTCACAGGTCAACTTATTAACTATCACTAACAGATTAACCATTGTTGGTACCCGAATTCACGGATACCAAGCCAAGGACATGAGCGTAATAGGGTGAAGGTTCGCACCGTGCAGCACACGTCGATGGGGAATCGACGAGAAAACGAAACAGGTCCAGCGGAGATAAGAATTACTATTTGAAGCGTAAGCTCCGAAGGCGGACCGAAGATGGCACGGAGGGAATGATGAAGCATGAAATCGAAAGCAGATGATGGATGACATGTAGAGTCCGGAAACTCCAGAATCGATAATATCAGGATGAAGAATCGATAAAATCACAAGACAGGAACACTCGAAGAGTAGACACGAAATCTCGGTTACACATCACGAAATAGTTACGGAAGTCGTCGTATATGGAAGTGAGGAAGTACGATGTCCAAAAGATGAGTCCAATGGATTAAACTTGTGCTTTATTTAACATCACTTAATTAAGATTTTCAACTCATGTAATAAAATATTTGAAGATTACATACTTCACATACCATTATGGATATCAGCATAGATGTTTTCATGAAATCAAAAAATACTTTAGCAATATGTTGCGGAATATAAAAATTGCAGATGATCTCCAATTAAATTTAATTTAAGCGAAATTCTTCTTTGGAGCCGAAGTCGCGAGATATTTTATCACTTTTCATAAAAATTAATGTTACGTGAATAAACTTTTTAAGCACAAACATTCTGTTTTGAGCCCCGACGGCAAAACGCATCCTACTCCCTTTGGATTAGATCGCCAACAGACTCTAATTACATTTATCATAAGAAAGCGTCTTAGTTTGAATGCGCGAGCTCGTGATGACATGGAAAAAGTACCAATACATTTCAATATGAAATGTATGTCTGGGTTAACGTTCGAAACGCCAGGAATGTATCATAACGCTAAGAGTTACCGAGACAGATCGAGGGACTCCAAAAGTCGAAATAAAACTATTGGCGCTTAATCAATTTGGAATGGAAAACAAGAAAGATCAATCATGCTTTAAGTATTGATTATGGAACACTTTCCAACTTCAATGCAATTTTATTTACAAAAGTATAAAATGCAATACATTTCCCGGTAATATTTTAAAACTTATCGCATACTACATTTATTTATTATATTTGAAAACTTAAACCTTCATTGAAAAAAATGAACTTCATTCAAATGACGACATTGAAATATAAATTGCCTGGTTTAAATATCTCTAAAATGCGATAAATTCCACGGTAATATTTTTAAAAGTATCATAATACTACGATAATTTATTATATTTGAAAACTTCATCGAAAACAACTAAAATTAATTCAAATGACGTCATTGAAAAAATAACACACCTGGATCTCTCTATAAAAACAGCATTTCATTCATAACTTTATCCCATTCATTTCATTCATCACAATACTATAAAAATTTATTTTATTTAAAAATTAAGACCATGGAGCTACAAGTAATAAAACTCTATGCTTAAAACTTCATCGAAAAAAATCGTCCTTCTCTTTATAAAATCAATTAATATTTCATTCATATCAGCCATGCAGACTCCATGGGCTAAATTATTTTGTGTTAAAGAAATACAGCAATTCTACTACAACTCATTCTACATATTTTGCTGTTTACATTTAACATAAGTGAAAAATAGGCTTCGTTGTAGAAATAATCAAATTTGGATAATCATTTAAACTCAAATATATTGTATTTGCGTTATTTCAGTATGTAGATACACAGAATTTAAGCAAAAATAAAGTAGATTTAGGACGGATACAACATTCAATATGAATTAAAAAGAACTGAAAAAGTCACGATTTTGAAACAAGATGGATGCCATATATCATTTTGAAGTGGGTCATGTGATCATTTCATATCATGGTCACGTGATTGTTTCATATAAGAGGTGTAATTATTATTTTAATTTTTATTTAAAAAACTACTGAATATATTTCGCTGAATTTTTTTTTATATATTTTATGGAACAATTTGAATATTACCTAAAATTGTCGAAGCAATTTGTGAATTTTAAATCAGCTTAAAAAATGATTGAAAAATTAGGTCGCATAGGGCTCAATGTATTTCATTTTTTCAACCCGGGTTCAATCCAAAACTCATTGGGTGATAATATTCATTTATATTCCCATAGGTCCTACAGACCGTCTGAACAAGATACTAAAACTTTAGTTTGATTAAGTCAATTTTACGGCAGTTATCGTGCTAACGGACAGACAGACAGACAGACAGACAGATAGAATGAACAAAGTCATAATAAACACTTTTCAACTTTGTTGTAAAGTGGTAATAAGAACAGAATTCTGAATCGAAACGAAATTCAATTTTGCCGAATGTAATAGAATAAAATCGAATTTTGAAATAGCGTTTCTTAAAATTAAATTTAGAAAAAATTAATTAATAAATGGGAGGTAAGGATTTCATAACTCCATCAATACAGCTCATGGTACAGGAATAGCTACCAAAACCCAAAAATCAAAAGATGATGATAGAAGCGGGATAGACTATGAATTAAATACTGGACCTAATAGATATAAGTATTAGTAATAGATAGTAATAATGTGTACGATGTATATACTACATATATACTACACTTGTCAAAAGTGAAATTGCAACACCATGAAGGAATGAACGTAGTCATATACAAATCACAGTGCCGGTAGAAGATAGAGTCATATACAAAAGATAAAGTTTCCGTAAGGTATCGAGTCACTTAATACCCAGTTTCGACATAAAGATCATCAGACGGCTCGTCCCGTAAGTGCTATCAGCGACGATTTGCAACAATCGAACTTTCGAAAAAGTGAAGAAGCGATGCCTCTAAGACGTCAGAGAGCTATATACCCGCAGTTAACGACTGGGGAACGATACTGTATCCTTGAGCTGTGTGACGTGGGTTTGTCGATGCTTGCAACTGCCACGCATGTTGGGCACGACGTGAGTACCATCCAGCGATGTGCGACAGGATGGACGCAGAAATATCAGAGAACACGCCGAAGAGGAAGTGGATCAAACAGGCGCACGACAGAGAGCACGGACTGGCCGATTCGCTGAAGGGCTCGTCGAGACCCGTTCGCATCAGCAAGTGACATCCGAAACAGACTTCCACCATCAATGGTTGCATCTGCGTGCCCCCAAACCATTCGCATCAGGTTGCATGACGTACAGCTGCTCGCACTGCGGTCAGCCACTGGAATGCCATTAAGCGCACGCTGACGTGGTGTCGTCGTCATCGTAACCAGACCAATGAATGGCATCGGGTATTGTTTACGGATGATTATCGCTTCTGCCTGTTGAGGAATGACAACCGTGGACGGATGTGGCGAATTCCCGGGGAACGCCACTTGCAGCCCTTATTACCGAGCGCCACACCCGCCCAACACCGGGCGTCATAGTTTGGGGCGGAATCATGTTCGATTAGCGGACAGCTCTGGTGCACTTTGCAGGTAGTCTGACATCGGACTAGTACGTCACACAAGTTGTTGTGATGTCTGTGGTTCGGCCACTGATGCAGGCCGTCCCCGGCACGGTGACAATGCCACACCGCACGGCGAACTCTCAACAGCCTGGACGAAATTCACATCCTTTCCTGGCCGGCAGCTTCGCCGGATTTCTTCCCCATTGAACGCGTGTGGGCTATCATCCGACATCAGGCACACCGGGGACCACTGGTACAAAACGTAGACGAACTGAGTGCCGCAGTGGACGCTATTTGGGAAGGATTACCTCAAGTAACCATTAACCCCTTGCCTGTGGAGGATATTTCAGGAAAGTGGGTCAAAAATGGAAAATTTTTTCACACTCTTTACAATAAACTCGGTTTATATCCCACTTAATCAAGCTACTGATTCCGCCTACTTCCAAAAAAAATGCGGACAAGTATCGCCATCTGTTGGAAAAACAATGAACTATATTGTAAAGCATTTGGGAAGGCAAAACGAACTCAAATCGGGATCAACGGAATAGAAACACTCATTTTTCGCTTTCCCCGAAGTCAGTTCGGGCATTCCAAATTTGGCGCAGAAGGGTTGCCCGAACTGGATTCGGGCGGCACAGGCAAGGGGTTAATAGCCTCATCGATAGTATGCTTCGACGTTTAGCGACCTGTATAGCTGCCCGTGGGAGCCACATTCTTTACTGAATAAACAGGTTTCTTTTACATACCTTTGTTTGTAATTTTGATTATTTGCATGTGACTCTCTCCTCTACCGGTACTGTAATTTGCATATGGCTAAGTGCATACCTTCATGTGGTTGAAATTTCACTTTTGACGAGTGTACAAATATCCTCTTTTGGATCTACATATATTGACTCTGCAAATGTCCGCCATCGTTTGCAGAATTAACATCTTCAAAAGAAAGAGCTCGAGAACGAGCCGAATTGTCTGTTCAATAATTAGATTAAAAATGATCAAATTTCAAAGCAGCAGTAAACACAAACAGGAATAAAATACAGAAATTAACTATCTTGCTATCTGACTTAGCCAAAAGAAAACAAAAGTCAGGAACATAAAACAGAAGATAAATGCCATAGAAATTGACAAATAAGACATTGTCGGAATACACTCGTCAAATATCATTAGACTTACTTTTCTCGCAGCATTCTTTGAGCACCTTTATATATCTTCTACGTAAAATTCTACATAACCCAGGAAATTGCTGATTTTATGTGTTCTTTTTCAAACTTTTCGAAAATTCGCCATCAATCGCCAAGTTATAGAAAGTTTAATAAATTTGTTGTCAAACGTAGACGAGATGAACATCATCCCAATAACAAGAAAGATCAATCATGCATAAAGCATTCATTATGAAACACTTTCCAACTTCAGTGCAATTTTATACAAACATCTCTAAGATGCGATACATTCCTCAGTAATATTTTTAAAATTATCGTAACACTACAATAATTTATTATATTTGAAAACTTGGAAAACAAATGATTCTTGTTCAAATGACGTCATCGAAATATAAAGCGCTTCTATATAAAAGCAGCATTTCATTCATAAACATTTTTCCAATCGTTTCATTCATCACAATACTAAAATAATTTATTTTATTTAAAAATTTGAAAAATTGTTATCTACCATGTTTATTTTAAAATGTGAAACTTATATCATATATAAAATAATTAAACTCTTGGAAAGATATTTATTATATAATATAATTTTTTTTCCTTTCTGAAGGATATAACGAGAGTCAGAATTTAATTGAATTTGTTTTTCTCCCTATATTAAATAATTTTTATTTAAAAAACTACCTAATATATTTTACTGAAATTTTTTTATATATTTTATGGGATAACTTGAATATTTCCTAAAATTTTCGAAGCAATTTGTGAATTTTAAATTCGCTTAAAAAATGTTTGAAACATTAGGTCCCATAGGGTTCAATGTATTTCATTTTTTCAACCCGGGTTCAATAAAAAACTAATTGGGTGATATTATTCATTTATATTCCCATAGGTCCCACAGACCGTCTGAAAAACATACTAAAATTTCATTTTGATAAAGCCTTTTTTACGGCAGTTATCGTGCTAAAGGACAGACAGACAGACAGCATGAACAAAGTCATAAACACTTTCAACTATGTTGAAAAGTGTTAAAAATGGTTATACTCACTGTATTTTACCAGTTACTGTATTTTTTCAGCGCGTTCAAGACATGCAAAAGAAGAAATTACAACAGAACTTTTTGCATACTTTAGATACTAATATAAATTTTATTTACATAGATTCTTACGATATACCTCTAACCATGCAATGCAATGCCGGACGACTGGGGAACCAAATGTGTACTTATGCTGGATTGTATGGTCTCAGTGTTCTCAATCACAGACGGCGCTTCTTAGTTCTGGACTGCAATAAACAAAAACTGGAGCACATCTTTGTGGGTCCAAGCAAGGCTGAATCCATACAAAGTACTCAACTTATCAACAGGAAGATTTGGAACTTGGTATCATACCTGCGGCCGCAGGACGCATTTATTCCACGTGATACGAACTTTCTAGGCGGGTAATTGAATTTTAGAATTATTTACCTTATCATTTTGTTACTAGGCAGCTTTTTCCCCTGCTCGCGAAGCTTCATCAACCCCCGTAGCTCGTTCAGAGAACTATTTCAAGCCAAACTAAAGATTTTATTTGTAAACTGTTTATTTCATCGTGTTGCCCTGTTATTTTTATATATGAGTGTAACAAATTTCATATTTCTGTATGTTATACTTTTAGCTGTACAAAACAGAGAAAACAATCTGATGTGAGCAGCAGATGACTTTCCTTATATAATGCAATGAATGTACTACTTTTACAGTAAAAGAAATTAGGTTATTCCTTTAGTAGATACTTATATTCTTTCCAAGATATTGAACTTTTGTCAGTGAGTCGTAATTTTCATTGATTCAGCGTCATTTTTATCCATTTGGCGAGTTTTTCGTTAATTTAGCAACATTTAAAAAAGTCGCCAAGTTGGCGACATACCATAAAATTCGTCGCCAAAATCTTGCCAAGCGTTATGGACAGAAAAATAAGTTATTCTTACTGCAAATATATGACTATTGGATTTCAAATAAAAAAATATTACTCAAAGTAACTTTTTTCATGAATGGAACGAACTAGATCCACGAGAATGATATCATCAAATTTATCGCATAGTATTACATATGAAATGTGAACCTGTTTCTCAATGGGAAATATTTTTTTTTATTTTATATGCTTTTTTGATAATTTTTTTGAAAAATGTGCAATATCTCGAGAACGGTTCATATTAGCGTTCTAAAATTTATGCCAATCGTTTTCCAATAAAAATTTACATAACAAATGTCTATTTGCGTAACTTTATTAGAGGTTTTGATTTTTTGACGATTTTTTCAAAATTTCACTCGAAACTTTAGGGGGATTCTGAACATTCGATTGCTTATAAAAACAATAGGATTCCAGTTTTTACGGATTGTAATTTTTGTACCAAATTTCATTCGAATCGGTCCATTCGTTCGTCAGTTATCGTCTCCACAGTCTCACTGGCACTCACACACACACACACACACATACGTACTTTCACACACACACACACACACATCACTTTAAAAATGCTCGATTCGTGATCAGGGATGCTTGAAACATGCTCTCCCGTCGAAAACTCGAATTCGAATTTTCGACCCCGTGACAATACTTTCCTTATACATTATGTATATAAGGAAAGTATAAAGCGATGGACGGGCCGATATGAAAGAACATTTTTCACTTCAGAAGTGCACAAAAAGTAAAATATCTCGTAAACTATATCAAAATAAAAAACAAGAAATATCAATCATGCATAAACACATCGATTATGAAACATTTTTCAACAGAAATACAATTTTATACAACATCTCAAAATGCGATGCATTCAGCGTTGAAAATATATCAAATAATATATTAAATTATCACAAGTACTACAACAATTTATTATATTTGAAAACTTAAAATTTCATCGGAAGAAACGAATTTTTTTCAAATGACGTCATCGAAATATAAAAAATATGAATCTCTATATAAAAGCAGTCAATATTTCACTCATACACTTTTGTGCTGAAAACACCGGTTCTCGTTAGATCACCGAAGTCAAGCAGCATCGGGCGCGGTTAGTACTTGGGTGGGTGACCACCTGGGAACACCGCGTGCTGTTGGCACATTTCGGGAGCGGTAGCCCGGTGATTTGAGCTCTGGATTTGCACGCTGCCACAACTGCCGCCGTGTTCATGCAGAGTACGATCACGTTAAACATGTGGATCCGTAAGTCCTTCCGAGAGGTTGGTGGCAAGTGAAGGAGGGTACGGTGACTGTGGATGCCTCCCCCACTGGGTTCCGGTTTAAATTGGGTGGCACTTCCCGGCCGTCCAAACGGTTACCTTACACCTTTCTGGTAGGTTGGACGGTCTGGGTCTCAACAACAACCCATACACTTTCACTCCAGATTCCAGAGTTAAATAATTTTGAGTGTCGAAAGCCCAGACCGTTTTCGACACTCAAAATTATTTAGTGAAAAATTATTTGAGTGAAAAAATTTAATAATTCTTACACCACGCATGATATAATCGCTTGTTTACATTCTGCATCCATTAAAATTAGACTTCGTTGTAGAAATAATCAAGGTTTGATGATCATTTAAACTCAAAAATATTGTAATTGCGTTGGCACATAATAAAGATGCACAGAAAATACGCAAAAATAAAGCGGTTTTAGGACGGATGCAATACTATAAATTTAAAAGAACTTTTAAAATCATAATTTTTACACTGGGAAAAAAATACGGATGCCTTATTTTATTTTGAAATGGGTCATGCGATCTCTTCATATTATGTGGGTGTAATAATAATTTTAATTTTTATTTAAAAAGCTACCAAACATATTGTACTGAATTTTTTTTATATCAAATTTATTTTATTGTGTTTAAATGTATCAATTAAACGCTTGTTTTATACATAATTTTTGATAAGGAAAAGAATAAGAACAACTCTATTTCTCTAGGACTAACCGTGCTCGAAATATTTGAGATTTTTCGCATTTAGTTATGCCACTTTTGGAGAAAAGTCCAATTACTAAATAATGACAGAAATTGAATTAAAAATGCAAATTTAGTTTTATTTTGTGCAATTAAACTCAATTTAATGAATTATTAAAGAAATAAAGAAAAAATGAATTTGAGTCTGCAGGGAAAGTCATGTGCTGCCCACATCAGATTTTTTAATATGGAGCATAGGACAAAATTTGACATTATCGTGCATAAAAGGTTTCATGTATAGCTCAATGATCGTAAGACTGTATAGTTTCAAGCGTTATTCTGAAAAATAGCCGTGATATAACTTTTTGTGCTTGACGTCATTAGACCCTTTGGGGCACAATTTACTCTCCTGGGGGGTACATCGCCAAATATAGTATCAATCGAAATATTTTTTCAAACCCTTTAAAGTAAGGGATAATACACAATAATTGTAATCATTTGGACCTATAATAACAATGTTTTCATTTTTTTTTTGTCAAATTTAAAAAAAAAAATTATTCTATTATGTCAAAATATAGTAGAATCCCATTCCACTTAATTTTGTTCTGTTTCGAGGAAATGTAGAGGTGGTTACAGAGCAACTTTAGAATTATTATTGTTTTTTAAGTAAATATGTGGCATCGCCGAAGGAAACCATCGAGTGCACATTCTTAGAGCCTGGCGTGCTCAGATGGACGTAGTTTGAAGCACTTTAAAACGACAATTCAAGAGATGAACATTCCTTCTCTTTCACTGATCCCTGGTCACGAATATGTCGCTAGTATGAGCGTCTATTTTAATTTTGTCATAAAATTAAAGACATAAATCAGAGATAAAAAAGGTCATTTAATCAAATGAAACCCATCCTATTAGACGTACAAATATTAAAAGGCCAGAGTACTTTCGGGCATCACCATGCCTTTCATCAGTGGCTATATGAAATATTACCTTGGAGAAAAACTTATATTGAGACCAAATCGTCAGACAAAATTTGCATAAATCAGTTACAGAATAATGATAATTAAAAGGTATTATAAATAGGCTATTAAAGATTAAACAATTACAAAATTACAACAATAAGTGTTATAAACGGGAGATTTAAAATTAGAAAAAGCAATGAAACACGCCCAAAATTCAGCCAAGCATACATTGTATTAAATTGTAGCGTCACAGACAACTGTGTAGAGGTTTGAAAGAGTCGAAAACGAGTCGCCAAGCGGAACTTAAATTTGCACAAGATCAAAATTACAAATTTTATTGCCTTTAATTTTATGCCTAAATTGAAGTATAGACGTGATACCACTTTAATTATTAAAGTCTATTTTAATCACCGAGAATTGGATATTGCTCATGTTATGACCTATGCTATTTTTATGTACCAGGTGATTCAAAAGTTCGGAGCAAAAGTAAAACACTATAAAAAAAATATCTATGGATCGGAGAGACAAGCGGTTTGCAGATTAATATTCACCATGGCGGGGGATTTTGTGTGGCATGAAAAAAAAAGTTCAAACTCTAGACACTCGGGGGGCTGCGGCAGATAAAGCCATGGAGTTGACTTATGCATAGAGGTGGTTGCACACATGACAGGCCTGCGAGATCCCCAGATCTCACACCCTGTGATTTCTCGTTGTGGGGATACCTAAAATCACGGGTCTACAGAGGAAAGCTCCAGTCCTTACCATCACTGAATGACGCCTTACGGCAGGAGGTAGCAGCTATTCCCGTTAATACGCTGTTCCATGCTATATCAGCCGTAACACCGCGACTGCACTTAGTACTGGAATGTGGTGGTGGATATATTGAGCACTTGCAGCTGTAAATCATGCTGAAATAAAATATCTCATTTCACAATTATTACCTCGCATTGTTTTCTTCGCAGCAGCTCTCCCCTAGTGTCGAGATTTTGAACTAATTTTCTTCAAGCCATACAAAATCCCTTACCACGGTGAATATTAATCTGCAAACCGCATGTCTCTCCGACTCATAGGTATTTTTTATAGCGTTTTGCTTTTGCATCGAACTTTTGAATCACCCGGTATTTCAATTCATAATAGTATGTAATGAAAATAAAAACTGTCATCATCACATTTTACCCCCCATTTCTTGCAGATTCAAATACCCATGCTCCTCTACGTTTTTCGACCATGTGCGTGATGAAATACTCCGAGAGTTTCAGTTTCATGAGCACCTGCGACAGTACGCCCAGGGTGTCCTCCAGCAAGCCAACGTCCATCATTTACGTAACGTCACTTACGTTGGTGTGCACGCAAGAAGAACAGATTACAATAATTTCTTGAAAAGTAAAGGAATTGTTTTTGATGTGGATTATTTTCGAAAAGCACTCCCATATTTCCGTGACAAATACGAAAATGTCATTTTCATCGGCGTCAGCGATGACAGACAATGGTGCATTGAGAACCTCTCCGAAGAATTTGGAGTCTACGTGCCTCTTGAAGCTCCTTCGGCAGCTCACGATCTTGCCGTGCTAGCGAACTGCAACCATTCGGTGATGACATATGGTACGTTCGGATTTTGGGGGTCGTACCTAGCAGGAGGTGAAGTCCTGTACATTAATAATTTTTTAAAGCCTAACACTTATTATACTTTATACCAGTTTGTGTCCAGCAAAATGTTTCCACCCCACTGGAAAGGAATTGATCTAGTCAACGCTTCCTATTGGTTGAAAAGCCGTTAACATCCAATAAGTCTGAAAATAAGTGTCATCCAGAAAATAACTTCTTGGAGAAAAATATGCTGGTTGCTATTATGATTTTAAGATAGTTACTATATTTTCAGACTTATTACAATCAGCTTTTCATATTGGTTGAAATGTCGATGACGTCTTAAACTACACTGTGAAACATTCTGCAAACATTGCTCATTTTTAATTTCCATATATACATAACGTATAAGGAAAGTATTGTGACGGGGTCGAAAATTCGAATTCGAGTTTCCGACGGAAGAGCACGTTTCAAGCATCCCTGATCACGAATCAAACATTTTAAGTGATGTATGTGTGTGTGTTTGCTTGTGGATGTGTGTGTGTGTGTGTATCAGTCAGTGAGTCTGTGGAGACGATAACTAACGAACAAATGGACCGAATCGACCCCCTAAATTGTTGAGTGAAATTCTGAAAAATCATCAAAAATTCAAAACCTTTAATATATTTACGCACATAGACATTTCTAACGTAATTTTTCCTTCGAAAACGATTCACATAAACTTTAGAACGCTAGCATGAACCGTTCTTGAGATATTGCACATTTTTAAAATAAATTTATCAAAAAATCCCAAAAGTTAAAAGAAATATATTAACTGTTGAGACACATATTCACTTTTCATATGTAATATCATGCGATAAATTGGGTGACATCATTCTCGTGGATCTAGCCCGTTCCATTCATGAGAAAAGATACTTTGAGTAATACTTTTGTATTTGAGCGCCAATAGTTATTTATCCGCTATAAGAATAACTAATTTCTCGGTCCATAACGCTTGGCGAGATTTTGGCGCCGAATTTGGACACTAGATCAGTGAGAATGACGACTAATTGACAAAAATTCAATTTCTTGGAAAAAATATAAATAGCTACTATAAGAAAAACCTATTTTTTTATTGTAAAAATAGTAAATTCATTGCATTATATAAGGAAAGTCATGTGTTGCCCACATCAGATTGTTTTCAGCTACTTGGTTGATGATTTCGGAAAACTCGCAAGAAAAGCCGCAATTACAGGCTCTCATGAAAATTCAAGCTTCATCTCTAAAATATTTGGCTAATTATTGTCTGCCGAAACGTTATTTTTGTGTGTGTATATATATACTAGCAGCATAGCCGTTCTTCGTACGGAGTATATAATAAAAGGAAATTATAATTGGCAATCATGTGCAAATTCTGTTAAAATAATAAATTTATTGCTCCTAAAGAGAAGTTTAAGAATATCTGTTCTCACTATGCAAAATTATCTTCACGGGCAGATCTGAAGAATAAAACATCCGCGCGCAAATTTACAAAAAAAAAAGGGGGGGGGGATTGAATCAATATATGCAACCCCGTACAAGTTATATTTTCGCAGATTAGAAAATACTAGCCGAATACCCGTTGAAAATCAACGACCTCGCAGTAAGCAACCCCTGAGTAATGTAAATTTTTTAATAATTCGCGTTTCACATTTATTCGACAAATCAAATATTTTGGTGTGCAGAACCCTCTAAAGAAGAAAATATTGGGAAACTAAATTCGAGCATTTCTTCCTTTCGAATTATCTACCCTTACACTACATTAAAGTCTATCTCATCCCGAGGCACTCCTATATTATTATTTCTCCTTTGAAACTTTTTTCTGTGAGGCACATCCATAAATGAACATTTTTGAAAAACTCTGTTTGTCTTGTGTTTTTTATCAGATGATTAGCCCAAATACCAAATATCAAGCCTCTATCACGTTTAAAAGGAAGCGTGCCTCATTTATTAGGAAAATCGAACATATTAGTGTGCGCACCCCTTAAAGTAACAAATATTGGAAATCTAAAATTTCACACTCTCTTCCTTTCAAACTATCTACCCGTACAAAAAATTTGAAGTCGCTATCCTATCGAGAAGCATGTTTTTCTATCACTTCACCTTTCGAACGTTTTTCTGTGTAGCACCCCGTTAAAGAACATTTTTGTCAAACTGTATTAATCTTTGGGTTTTTTTGTCAAATGGTTAGCCCATATACTAAATTTCAAGTCTCTATCACATTGTAAAGGAGGCGTTTTTCATTTGTTCGGTAAATCGAACATTTTAGTGAGCGGAACCCCCTACAATAACAAATTTTGGAAAACTGAAATTGCACACTTTCTTCCTTTCCAACTTTTTACCCGTACACTAAATTTGAAGTCTCTATCTCATCGCGAAGTATACTTTTTTAGCATTTCATCTTTCGAATGCTTTTGTGTGGAGTACCCACCCCCTTAACTATACATTTTTGAAACACTCTATTCTTTTTGTGATTTCTGTCTGATTATTTTCCCATATATCAAATATCAAGCCTCTGTCACGTTTTAAAATGGGCGTTTCTCCTTTATTCCAAAAATCAAACATTTTGGTGTGCGGCACCCCCTAAAGTAGAAAGTATTGGTAAACTGAAATTTTACACTTTCTTCATTTCAAACTATCTACCCTTATACCAAATTTGATATCTCTATCTCAATCCGAAGCATGTTTTTTTATCAATTCACTTTTCGAACGTTTTACTCTGGAGCACCCCCCTTAAACAAACATTTTTGAAAAACTATATTTGTCTCGGGTATTTCCATCAAATGATTAGCCCATATACCGAATTTCAACCCTCTATCAAATTTTAAAGGAGCGTTTTCTCATTTATTCTGCAAATCGAATATTTTGGTGTGCGGCACCCCCTTAAGTAGAAAATATTGGAAATCTGAAATTGCACGCTTTCTTCCTTTCGAACGGTTTACCAATACACCAAATTTGAAGTCTCTATCTCATCGCAAAGCATGCTTTCCTATCATTTCACTTTTCAAACGTTTTAGTGTGCGGCACCCCCTTAAGTAGAAAATATTGGAAATCTGAAATTGCACACTTTCTTCCTTTCGAACGATTTACCCATACACCAAATTTGAAGTCTCTACCTCATTGCAAAGCATTCTTTCTTATCATTTCACTTTTCGAACGTTTTAGTGTGCGGCACCCCCATAAGTAGAAAATATTCGAAATCTGAAATTCCACACTTTCTTTGTTTCAAACGATTTACCCATACACCAAACTTGAAGTCTCTATCTCATCACAAAGCATGCTCTCCTATCATTTCACTTTTCGAACGTTTTGGTGTGCTGCACCCCCCCCCCCCCCCCCTCCCTTAAGTAGAAAATATTGGAAATCTGAAATTGCACACTTTCTTCCTTTCGAGTGATTTACCCATATACCAAATTTGAAGTCCCTATCTCATCGCAAAGCATGCTTTCCCGTCATTTCACTTTTCGAACGTTTTGGTGTGGGGCACCCCCTCTATAGAACGTTTTCGAAAAATTCGATTTTTCCAGGGAGTTTTATCGAACGACTGAGCCTTGTACCAAATTGCAAGTCTCTATCTATTCGGGAAGTGCCTAAAAAGCGTGACAGACAGACAGACGGACAGACAGACAGACGGGCACTTGGCAATTAGTATATATAGATAGATAGATAGATAGATGCTAGTGTGATATTAGAAGAATTCCCGTATTACAATATAAGTCAAAAATATTTGCCAAAATAAAAGAGATGGCGTAATAAATTGAAAATATCAATAATCCCCGTACTCTTTATACCAGAAGGTCTTAAATGATTACAATATAAGCCAATATATATTAAAACATATGCCAATATACCTGTACTATCTATATTCTCTAGATTAAAAGATATACCCGTGTAATTGTAGAAGATTACTCTTACAACGTACAATATATGAGTTTAACCAATTTTTGTCATAATAAAACAAATGCATAATAACTTGAAAATATCAATAATCCCTGAATCAATTATCCCCGAAAATATCAATAATAATAATGTTTAAACCTGAAGACCGTAATTGATACTATCCGGTCAAAAATGCTATAAGAAAAATCAAATCGCTCTTTTCAAAAATGTATTTTTATATCCATTTATTTATTACTCAAATCTAAAAAATAATTATTAAAATTAACAGACAGATTTAATTTAATTGAGTTTCTGAGTAACATGATATAAGATAGAATCTTCCTCATAAACTGCCAAATTAAATGACTAATTTGATTTCTTTATACTTTTCATTGTTCAGCAAAACCTTGTTTTAAATAACCCATGGAGATAGATTTCCCCTTTAAATCATGTTTCATACTATTCATGTTTTCAGAAAGTGACTAATTAGCAAAAAAAGATCTCCTATCAAACTCAGAGATTAAATTTTAATTCACTTTCAAACGATTTTCAAGCTTTTCGTTTAGATAAACCGCGGAGTTAGAGAGTAGAACTCCTAGGAAAAAGTTTGGTTTTCATTAATATCTCGACAACCCCTAGTCTTAGATACTCGAAACTTGCGCCAAATTTATGGGGGGCTACTTTAAGGCTATCCACAAACTTTCATCAAATTCGGTTCAGCCGTTCTCCCGTGATAGTGAGACAAACGAAAATTTCGTTTTTTACTAATATCTCGAGAACCACTGATCGTAGAAACTCCAAACATAGATTAAATTTTAAGTGGGACTATTTCCAGACGACCCACAAAATTTTATCAAATTCGGTTCAGCCGTTCTCCCGTGATGACGGGACAAACAGACAGACATATTTTAAATTTTATATATATAGATATACTAGCAGCATACCCGTTCTTCGTACGGAGTCTATATAAATAAAATTGAAAATCTGTCTGTCTGTCTGTCTGTCTGTCTGTCTGTCCCATCATCACGGGAGAACGGCTGAACCGAATTTGATGAAATTTGGTGGGTAGCCTAGAAATAGCACTACTTAAAATTTAGTCTGTGTTTTGAGTTCCTACGACCAGTGGTTCTTGAGATATTAGTAAAAAACGAAATTTTCGTTTGTCTCATCATCACGGAAAAACGGCAGAACCGAATTTAATGAAATTTTGTGGATAGCCTTGAAATAGCCCCCCATAAATTTAGTCCAAGTTTCGAGTTTCTAAGACTAGGGGTTGCCGATATATTAATGAAAAACGGGACTTTTTCCTATGAGTTATACTCTCCAACTCCGTGGTTTATTCAAACGGAAAGGATGAAAATCGTTTGTTTATAACGGTGAAATGAAATAAAACTTTATTTCCGAGTTTGGTGCAGGATTTTTGCATTAATTAGTCACTATCGGAAAACACGAATTGTTTGAAACATGAATTTAAATGGGAAAATCTACCTCCGTGGTTATATTTCACAAGCTTTTACTCAGCGATTAAAAGTATAAAGAAATCAAAATGGCTATGTAATTTCGC
The DNA here is from genome assembly GCA_951213105.1 of Amaurobius ferox. Lineage (NCBI taxonomy): Eukaryota > Metazoa > Arthropoda > Arachnida > Araneae > Amaurobiidae > Amaurobius > Amaurobius ferox. The sequence goes on from OX578154.1 coordinate 30,606,259, forward strand.
ATTTTATGAGTAAGATTCTATCTTATATCATGTTGCTCGGCAACGGAATGAAAATAAATGTTTTGTTAATATTTATTATTATTTTTTCTATTCGAATAATAAATAAATGGATGTAAAAATATATTTTTAAATGAAAGGTTTGGTTGTTCTTTTAATTATATAAATTGCGAACTGCGTACATCATTTTCATTTATTTTAGCAAAGAGGTTTCCAGCTCATATACTCTGTTTAGCCAATAAACTCATATATTGTGTTTACCCAATAAATTCATTTAGCCGATTGTTGAAGCAGAAAAAGAGTAGAACGGCTGTATCTTATAATACAATTTTAGTGTTTTCATTTAGTATATACAAACGGGATCAGAATATTTTATTCTTCAGATCTGCAAATTTAGAGCTATGAGTTTAGCGGAATTTCTCTAAATAACTTGGTAACTTTTCTTAAACTTTACCAAATTAGCGAAAATGTTTCCAAATTTATAAAAATGACGCAAATCAATGATTTGTTTTTTTAGATTAGAGTACTGAAATGATGTTTCGGTAGCATTTGTTGGACAGTCCATCCATCCTGCTTAGTAACACATTTAACGAATTTTTTTAATATCATTAAATTGATAAAAATATTTGTGAGTCCATAAAAATATCACAGAATTGATAAAATTGCGCTTAATAAATGAAAATAATTGTGTTTTGTTAGGGGATAGTATTGTGATGATGTTTCGTCAATTTGTCGCAAAATGGGACTATCAGTTCTACAGTCCACTTGGCGATGAATTTCGCGATTTTTTAAGTTATCGCTAAATTGACGAAAATGTCGCCAAACCTTTCATGGAGATAGCATTATTCAGACGATATGATTTCCCTCAATTTATTTGAAGCAAATGATATCATGTCGCTTAGCAACGGATCCAATGTGTTATGTCCCATACGATTTTTATTAAATCTTTTCCGATTTGAATAATAAAGATATGTATATAAAATAAATTTCATTGACATTGAATTTTTGACTGGATAATATCAATTACGGTCTTCAGGTTTAAACATTATTATTATTGATATTTTCGGGGACTGTTGATTCAGGGATTATTGATATTTTCAAGTTATTATGACATTGTTTTATTATGACGAAAATTGTTGAAACTCATATATAGTACGTTGTACGAGTAATCTTCTACAAATGCATTATATCTTCTAATCTACGAGAATATAAGTAGTACAGGTATATTGGCATATATTTTGATATATATTGGAATCAATTACGACCTTCTGGTAAAAGATTACGGGGATTATTGATATTTTCAATTCATTACGTCATCTCCTTTATTTTGGCAAATATTTTTGAGACTCATATTTTAATTTGGGTAATCTTCTACTAACACACTGGCATATTTTCTAATCTACGACAATATAAGTAGTACGGGGTTGCATATAATGATTCAATTCCTTTTTTTCTGTAAATTTGCTTACAAAAGGGGTCAGGATGTTTTATTCTTCAGATCTGCCCGTGAAGATAATTTTGCATAGTGAGAACAGATATTCTTAAACTTCTCTTTATGAGCAATAAATTTAATATTTTAACAGAATTTGCACATGATTGCGAATTATAAGTTTCTTTATATAATATACTCCGTACGAAGAACGGGTATGCTGCTAGTATATAATATAAATAAACTTAAAATTCACAATCATGTGCAACTTCCTATAGTATACTAAATGACATGTTTAATCAAAATATTCTGTTAAAATTTTTAATACAATGCTCCTAAAAAGAAACCTAAGGATCTCTGTTCTCTCTATACAAAATTATCTTCACGGGTAGATCTGAAGAATAAAATATCCTGGCCTTATTTGTAAGCAAATTTATAAAAAGTATGGAATTGAATCAATATATGCAAAATAATAGCGTATTGTATGGGACCCGTACCACTTATATACGCGAATATTAGAAGATATAACCTGTATTAGTAGATTACATATATAAATTGAAAATATCAATAAATCCGTAATCTTTAAACCAGTAGGCAGTAATTAATTCCAATATGTGCCCAAATGAAAGTGCTAAAATTATATGGGAAGATAAACCCGTACTACTTATAATGTCATAGATTAGAAGATATGTCCTAGTGTTAGTAAAAGATTACCCGTATCATAATATTTAGTTTGAAAAATTTTTGCCAATATATAAGAGATTACTTAATAAATTAAAAATATCAATAATTCCCGTAATCTTCATACCGAAAGGCTTGATTCCAATATATGCCAATATACATGTACTACTTATATTCTCTTTCATTAAAAGATATACCCGTGCATTTGTGGAAGATTACTCGTACAACGTACAATATATGAGTTTCAACAATTTTTGCCGCAATAAAACAATGGCATAAGAAATTGAAAATATCAATAATCTCTGAATCAATAATCCCCGAAAACATCAATAATAATAATGTTTAAACATGAAGATCGTAATTGATATTATCCAGTCAAAAATACGATGGCAATGAAATTTATTTTATATACATATCTTCATCATTAAAATCGGAAAAGATTTAATAAAAATCTTCTTCCTCATAAACACATTAAATTTAAATCCGTTGTTAAGCGACATGTTATGATTTGCTTCAATTAAATTGGTGGCCAAAATATCGTCTGAATATCTCTAGTGAAGGTTTGGCGACATTTTAAAAAATCGCCAAATTTATCGCCAAGTGAGACTGTAGAACTGACAGTCCCACTTGGCGATAAATTGACGAACCATCATCAAAATATTATCCCCTAAAAAAACACAATTTCTTTTATTTAGGGCAATTTATCAATTTCAAAATATTTTTTTGGATTTATAAATATTTTTATCAATTTGGTGACATTTTAAAAATTCGCTAAATGGGTTACTAAGTAGGGCGGTTGGACTGACAGACAAATGCTAACGAAACACCATTTCAGTACTTTCTTTTAACAAAAAAAAAATAAAATTCATTGATTTACGTCAATTTTATCAATTTGGGGACATTTCAATCAATTTGGCAACTTTTAAGAAATTTGCCAAGTTAGCGATATCCAGCCAAATTCGTAGCTCTAAATTCGCAGATCTGAATAAAATATCGTGATCCAGTTTGTATATACTAAATGAAAACACTAAAATTGTATAAGGTACACCCGTTTCACTCTTTTTCTGTTTAAACAATTGGATAAATGAATTTATTGGGTAAACAGAATATGAGTTTATTAGCTAAACACAATATATAAGCTTAAAACCTCTTTGCTAAAATACATGAAAGTGATGTATGCAGTTCGCAATTAATATAATTAAAAAAAATCAAACCGTTCATTTATAAGATATATTTTAATGTCCATTTATTTATTATTCAAATCGAAAAAATAATAATAATCCTTAACAAACACATTTAATTCCATTCCTTTGCCGAGCAACATGATATAAGATAGAATCTTCCTCAGAAAATGCGAAATTAAATAACCATTTTAATTTCTTTATACTTCTAATCGTTGAGTAAAAGCTTGTGAAATATAAAACATGGAGGTAGATTTTTCCACTTAAATTCATGTTTCATACAATTCATGCTTTCAGATAGTGACTATTTAATGCAAAAATCCTGCATCAAACTCAAAAATAAAGTTTTAATTCCCTTTGACGTTTTAAACAAACGATTTTTATCCTTTAGGTTTGGATAAACCACGGAGTTGGAGAGTAGAACTCCTATAAAAAAAGTTCCGTTTCTCATTAATATATCGACAACCCCTGGTCTTAGAAACTCGAAACTTGGGCAAAATTTATGGAGGGCTATTTCAAGGCCATCCACAAAATTTCATTAAATTCGGTTCAGCCGTTCTCTCGTGATGATGAGACAAACGAAAGTTTCGTTTTTTACTAATATCTCGAGAATCACTGGTCGTAGAAATTCCAACCATAGACTAAATTTTAAGTGGGGCTATTTCTAGGCTACCCACAAAATTTCATCAAATTCCGTTCAGCCGTTCTCCCGTGATGATGGAACAAACAGACAGACAGACAGACAGACATATTTTCAATTTTATTTATATAGATATATTACTAGCAGCATACCCGTTCTTCGTACGGAGTATATAATATAAAAAACTAATAATTCGCAATCATGTGCAAATTCTGTTAAAATATTAAATTTATTGCTCCTAAAGAGAAGTTTAAGAATATCTGTTCTCACTATGCAAAATTTTGTAAGCAAATTTACAAAAAAAAATTAATTGAATCAATATATGCAACCCCATACTACTTATATTGTCCCAGATTAGAAAATATGCCAGTATGTTAGTAGAAGATTATCCGTATTACAATATGAGTCTCAAAAATATTTGCCAAAATAAAAAAGATGACGTAATAAATTAAAAATATCAATAATCCCCGTAATCTTTATACCAGAAGGTCGTAATTGATGCCAATATATGCCAATATATATCAAAATATATGCCAATATACCTGTACTACTTATATTCTCGTAAATTAGAAGATATATCCGTGCATTTGTAGAAGATTACTCGTACAACGTACTATATATGAGTTTCAGCAATTTTCGTCATAAATAAACAATGGCATAATAACTTGAAAATATCAATAATCCCTAAATAAACAGTCCCCGAAAATATCAATGACAATAATGTTTAAACCTGAAGACCGTAATTGATATTATCCAGTCAAAAATGCAATGACAATGAAATTTATTTTATATACATATCTTTATTATTCAAATCGGAAAAGATTTAATAAAAATCGTATGGGACATAACACATTGGATCCGTTGCTAAGCGACATGATATCATTTGCTTCAAATAAATTGAGGGAAATCATATCGTCTGAATAATGCTATCTCCATGAAAGGTTTGGCGACATTTTCGTCAATTTAGCGATAACTTAAAAAATCGCGAAATTCATCGCCAAGTGGACTGTAGAACTGATAGTCCCATTTTGCGACAAATTGACGAAACATCATCACAATACTATCCCCTAACAAAACACAATTAATTTCATTTATTAAGCGCAATTTTATCAATTCCATGATATTTTTATGGATTTACAAATATTTTTATCAATTTGGTGATATTAAAAAAATTCGTTAATTGTGTTACTAAGTAGGATGGATGGACTGACCGACAAATGCTACCGAAACAGTACTCTATTTTAAATAATTTCAGTACTCTATTCTAAAAAAACAAGTTTAATTTCATTGATTTTCGTCATTTTTATCAATTTGGAGACATTTCCGCTAATTTGGTAAAGTTTAAGAAAAGTTACCAAGTTAGCGATATTTCGCCAAATTAGTAGCTCTGAATTTGCAGATCTGAGAAATAAAATATCCTGATCCCGATTGTATATACTAAATGAAAACACTAAAATTGTATAAGATACACCCGTTCTACTCTTTTTCTGTTTCAACAATCGGTTAAATGAATTTATTGGGTACACACAATATATGAGTTTATTAGCTAAACACAATATATGAGCTTGAAAGCTCTTTGCTAAAATAAATTAAATTGATGTACGCAGTCCGCAATTTATTTAATTAAAAGAAGAATCAAACCGTTCATTTATAAAATATATTTTTACATCCATTTATTTATTATTCAAATAGAAAAAATAATAATTAATATTAACAACACATTTAATTTCATTCCGTTGCCGAGCAATATGATATAAGATAGAATCTTCCTCATAAAATGCGAAATTACATAGCCATTTTGATTTCTTTATACTTTTCATCGTTGAGTATGAGCTTGTGAAAGATAACCCATGGAGGTAGATTTTTCCATTTAAATTAATGTTTTAAACAATTCATGTTTTCCGATAGTGACTAATTAATGCAAAAATCCTGCACCAAACTCGGACATAAAGTTTTATTTTATTTTGACGTTTTAAACAAACGATTTTCATCCTTTCCGTCTGGATAAACCACGGAGTTAGAGAGTAGAACTCCTAGGGAAAAGTTCCGTTTTTCATTAATATCTCGATAACCCCTGGTCTTATTTTCAATTTTATTTATATAGATAACTATCAGGAACATTACTCCTCATTAAGGACAGTTGATACCCCTGAAACTATCAGTAACATTGCAACGTTTCACAGTGTGTTTTACAGTACAAATGTTTTACAGTGTATAAATCTTTCCGAAAATAATTTCTTGGAGGAATATACTTATTATGCACCTGGTATACTATCGAAACTCATATTATGAGAAAAAGAGAAAGATTTTGTCCATTGCATATGCGAAAATAGCAATAAAAACGTAATTTTCCAAAATTTATTTTTAATAGGGTACCAATGACCAAAATATTAGAAATTGTTGAGTGAGCGCAAAATACCTTATTTAAAATGATACATCTACTGAAAAGTATTGAAATCATGTTGAAAATCACAACTCGAGTTTCCGACGGATATACACGTTTCAAGACCTCTAGAATACGAAAAAGCCATTTTTAGCGTGACGTCTGTGTGTGTGTCCATGTGTCTGTGTGTCTGTTTGTCTGTCTGTGCAGATTTTATATCCATTCTAACTAAAAAACTAATTGACTGAATTTCATAAAATTTAGTTGGTTAGTCACTTGTGGGCGAATCTGGTGCTGATTAGTTTTGAGTACGATTCGGGATAAAAGAACCCGCCTTTATTTGCGAAATGGCCCTCAAAAGCTTGTATCCACTCCAGCTGAAAAACTAATGAACCGAATTTCACAAAATTCGGTAGATAAGTCACTTGTGGGTTACCCTGGCGCTGATTAGATTTTGGTTACGTCCCCTTATAAATTATTACAGTATTGTGATGAATGAAATGAATGGGAAATGTTATGAATGAAATGCTGTTTTTATAGAGAGATCCAGGCGTGTTATTTTTCTATGACGTCATTTGAATGAATTTCAGTTGTTTTCGATGAAGTTATAAATTATCGTAGTATTATGATAATTTTAAAAATATTACCGAGGAATGTATCGCATTTTAGAGATGTTTAAACCAAGCAATTAATATTTCACTGCCATCATTTGAATGAAGTTCATTTTTTTCTATGAAAGTTTAAGTTTTCAAATATTATAATGTAATGTAGTGTTGTGATAAGTTTTAAAATATTACTGAGGAATGTATTGCATTTTAGACTTGTTTAAATAAAATTGCATTTCAGTTGAAAAGTGTTTCATAATCAATGTTTTATGCATGATTAATATTTCTTGTTTATATTGCTGCTTTATCTTTAAGGTACTTGACATATTTATTTCGGGATGAAGTATCATAAACAATAGCATGAATTAAAACTGTTACATCGATGTTATTTTAAACATTTATCTATATCAATAGTATAGTAAAATTATATTTGAAGCAGAATTAACTCGAAGAACAATTGTTTAGTGAGTAGAACGAATCCCCATAGTTTTCCAGGTTTTAAGTAAGCGTCCATTACATATAAAGAATTCAAAAAGCGCACGCTGCCTAAACAATACAATTGAACACAATTTAAAATGGTTTCGATCCGAAATTTGCACGAATCAAATAGCAAGCACATTCTGCAAAAGCAAAAATTATGATAATCACAATTGACCGTATATTCATCCGCTCATGAAACAGACTGTTCTCTGTATATTTCAAGTGAAAGTTAGGAAAATGAAAAAGAACACTAACCCGTAAAACTACTTTTTAAAGTGTGTTTTTACAGTGTCCTTAAAAGCGTCCTTTGCGCACAGAATTTAATCACATTCCAAAGCAAGCAGTTAGGAATAGTTCAATTTTTACATAAAATAGTAATTGAAATCATATTTACTCAGCTGAAACTCTGTAATTCTTGACACAAGAAGATTTCTTAGATCCAATCATGAACTTCATTTGAAAACATTCCTACAACAGAGCGCATCTGCTAATAGCAAGACAAAGACCATATCGAAATTTTTATCTATCTGTGAAAGGGGCGTCCATGGGATCCCCATTGGTCTCATTGTCAGAGCCGAAGTGGGATTTCCTATACAACGACATAGCGAGTATAGCTGCCATATCTAGCTGCCATAGTTCGTGAGATATTGACCTAAAGAAGGACTTCCCTTGTAACCCTGTATATTTCAAGTGAAAGTCAGGAAAATTAAAAAAAAAACACTCGCCCAGGGAGCTGCTTTTAATAGTTTTTTGAAGAAAGATATTCAGATTATTGAAATTATTTTATATATCCATAATCTGTACCCTATTTATGGCGCATAATAATAGGAAAATGAAAGAAAAACTCTCTCGGGGAGCTGCTTTTTAAAGTTTTTATAATAAAAGAAAAAAATCTTATGTGGGCAGCACATGACATTCCCTGCAGACTCATATTCGCGTTCTATTTATTTTTTCAATAACTCAGTAAATTGCACAAAATAGCACCAATAATTATCTTACATTACACTGAATTTGCACTTCATATTCCGTTTTTGTTTTCATTTGGTGACGGGGCTTATTTTCAAAGGTGAAGAAGTGAAAATGCGAAAAAACTAAAATAACTTTGAAACAGCGCGTTCTAGTGCATTGGAGCTCGTCCTACTCTTTCCATTGTCAAAAATTTCGGTTAAAACAAGTATTTAAGTGATATATTTGAGCATTCATAGTCTATTATTTTAGATTTTGACTATTTTTGTGGGCCATTTCGCAAACAAAAGGCAAGTTTTTTTTCCGAACCGTACTTAAATGTATTAAGCACCACAGTAACCCACAAGTGAATACAGGCAAATTTGCGGGCCATTTTACGAAAAAAGGCCAGTTTTTTTAACCCGAATCGTACCAAAATCTAATCAGCACCAGGGTCACCCACAAGGGACTTATCTATCAAATTTTATGAAGTTCATTTCATTAGTTTTTTAGTTAGAATGGATGCATACGAGACCTCTAGACAGACAGACAGAAAAGCAGACACACACAGATGTCAGGCTAAGAATGTTTTCTGTTTTTTGTTTTCTGTAACCCACAAGCGACTTATTTACCGAATTTTGTGAAATTCGGTTCATTAGTTTTTCAGATACAGTGGATACAGGCTTTTGCGGGCCATTTCGCAAAAAAAGGCGGGTTCTTTCATCCCAAATCGTACCCAAAACTAATCAGCACTAGATTCACCCAGTGACTCACCTACCAAATTTTATGAAATTAGGTCAATTAGTTTTAGAGTGAATACAAAATCTGCACAGACAGACACACAGACAGACACACACACACACACACACAGACGTCAAGCTAAAAATGGTTTTTTCGTTTTCTAGAGGTCTCGAAACGTGTAGATCCGTCGAAAACTCGAGTTGCGATTTTCGACATGATTCCAATACTTTCCCTATGCATTACCATGTATTGCAGGGAAAGTAAAAACAGTTCAAAATATTGAAATTGTTTTGATATATTTATAATCTGGATCCTATTTCCGACGAAACAAAACAAAAAGAAATATTTATATTTTTATCTAATAAGTTCGGGGTCTATAAGCGTCTACATTGTTTATATTTTTTGTAACATTCCGTTTTCTTGCCAGAGATACCCCGCCCAAAACTGTTATTCACATCAAAATGTCGGTTCCCTTGGCATTACATATGAAAAAATCTGATGTAGGCAACACATGACTTTCCTTATATAATGTAATGAATTTACTACTTTTACATTAAAAAAATATGTTTTCTTATAGTAGATACTAATATTCTTTCCAAGATATTGAATTTTCGACAAATAGTCGTCATTTTCATTGATTTAGAGTTAATTTTATCCATTTGGCGAGATTTCGTTAATATGGCAACATTTCAAAAAGTCGCCGAGTTGGCGACATTCCGCCAAATTCGTCGCCAAAATCTCGCTAAGCATTATGGACGAAGAAATAAGTTGTTCATACAGAAAGTAAATGACTATTGGCGTTCAAATACAAAAGTATTGCTCAAAGTATCTTTTTTCTTGAATGGAACGAGCTAGATCCATGAGAATGATGTCACCCAATTTATCGCATAGTATTACATATGAAAAGTGAACATGTTTCTCAATAGGAAATATTTTTTTTCATTTTATATGACTTTTTGATAATTTTTTTGAAAAATGTGCAATATCTCGAGAATGGTTCAAGTTAGCGTTCTAAAATTTATGTCAATCGTTTTCTAATGAACAATTACATAAGAAATGTCTATTTGCGTAACTTTATTAGTGGTTTTGATTTTTTGACGATTTTCTCAAAATTTTATTCGAAAATTTAGGGGGTTCTGAACATTGGATTGCGAATAAAAACAATAGGCTTCCAGTGTTTACAGATTGTGATTTTTGTACCAAATTTGGTTCAAATCGACCCATTCGTTCGTTAGTTATCGTCTCCACAGACTCACTGGGACACACACACACACACAGGCATCACTTCAAAAATGTTTGATTCGTGATCAGGGATGCTTAAAACGTGCTCTCCCGTCGAAAACTCAAATTCGAATTTTCGACCCCGTCACAATACTTTCCTTATACATTATGTATATAAGGAAAGTAAAACTGGACATATATTTAGAAAATCTGATGTGGGCAACACATGACTTTCCTTATATAACGTAATGAATTTGCCACTTTTACAGTAAAATAAATAGGTTTTTCTTATAGTAGATACTAATATTCTTTCCAAGATATTGAATTTTCGACAATTAGTCGTCATTTCATTGATTTAGCGTCATTTTTATCCATTTGGCGAGATTTTCGTTAATTTGTCAACATTTCAAAAAGTCGCCAAATTGGCGACATTCCGCCAAAATTCGCCGCCAAAATCTCGCCAAGCATAATGGACAAAGAAATAAGTTATTCTTACAGCAGATAAATGAATATTGGCGTTCAAATACAAAAGTATTACTCAAAGTATCTTTTTTCATGAATGGAACGAGCTAGATCCACGATAATGATGTCATCCAATATATCGCATGGTATTACTGAAAAGTGAACATGTCTCTCAAGAGGAAATATTTTTTTTTATTTTATATGACTTTCTGATAATTTTTTTGAAAAATGTGCAATATCTCGAGAACGGTTCATGTTAGCGTTCTAAAATTTATGTCAATCGTTTTCTAATGAAAAATTACATAAGAAATGTCTATATGCGTAACTTTATTAGTGGTTTTGATTTTTTGACTAATTTTTCCAAATTTCATTTGAAAATTTAGGGGTGTTCTTAACATTCAATTGTGTATAAAAACAATAGGCTTCCAGTGTTTACGGATTGTGATTTTTGTACCAAATTTGGATCGAATCGGTCCATTCGTTTGTCAGTTATCGTCTTCACAGACTCACAAACACACACACACACACACACATACTTTCACACACACACACACACACACAGACATCACTTCAAAAATGTTTGATTCGTGATCAGGGATGCTTGAAACGTGCTCTCCCGTCGAAAACTCGATTTCGAATTTTCGACCCCGTCACAATACTTACAGCAGATAAATAGTGTATATAAGGAAAGTAATAAGAATTTAAATTTGCATGCTTTGTCCTTGTGTAAAAGTTTTTTTTCAATTTAAGATATTTTTTCGTTATCATTAAAATATATTACCGTAAAATAAAATTATATTTTATTTCATATCTAATTATACTTAAAATAAGAATTTTATTTTGCATGCATGATCTTACAAAAAACTTTTACACTCAAATTCAAGTGCACATATTAATAAAATAGAAATTATAAATGCACTTACCTTTGACATGATCAGGTAAAACAAATAAAGAGTAAGAAGTTCCACAATTTTTTTTCACACATTACAGCAGATAAATGACTATTGGCGTTCTAATACAAAAGTATTATTCAAAGTATATTTTTTCATGAATGGAACGAGCTAGATCCACGAGAATGATGTCACTCAATTTATCGCATGGTATTACATATGAAAAGTGAACATGTTTCTCAATAGGAATTTTTTTTTTTTATGTGACTTTTTCATAATTTTTTTGAAAAATGTACAATATCTCGAGAACGGTTCATGTTAGCGTTCTAAAATTTATGCCAATCGTTTTCTAATGAAAAATTACATAAGAAATGTCTATTTGCGTAACTTTATTAACGGTTTTGATTTTTTAACGATTTTTTCAAAATTTCATTCGATAATTTAGGGGGGTTGTGAACATTCGATCACGTATAAAAACAATAGGCTTCCAGTGTTTACGAATTGTGATTTTTGTACCAAATTTGGTTTGAATCGGTCCATTCGTTCGTCAGTTATCGTCTCCACAGACTCACTGACACACACACATACTTTCACACACACACACACACACACAGACATCACTTCAAAAATGTTTGATTCGTGATCAGGGATGCTTGAAACTTGCTCTCCCGTCGAAAACTCGAATTCGAATTTTCGACCCCGTCACAATACTTTCCTTATACATTATGTATATAAGGAAAGTAATAAGTTGTGAGAATTGTTATCGACCCATGGTGTATAGGTTGAATGATCTGAAAACTTTTAAATCAGCTATTGCTTCCCTTGTCAATTCTTTCGAAATTGACGTGATAAGTAACGGCTGCTCAAAACCAAGCCTTGAAGAGGCAATACGACTGTAAATATCTGCAAAAAAATTCTAGAAACTTCAGAAAATAAAAATATCTTTAAAGTAAAGCTGCTTACAAAGGGTGTCCCAAAATTCACGCAAGAAGTAATTTTGATAGAAAACACAAGTTTATAATTAAAAATCTGATGTGGGCAGCACATGACTTTCCCTGCAGACTTATGTACACACTCTCTTTATTCTAATTAAATTTAATTCACTATTAATTCAATTTTCGTTCTCATTTGGTAACTGGACTTATTTTCAAAGGTGACGTAGAGAAAAAACGAAAAATTGAAAATATCTCGAGAACGGCTAGTCCTATTGTAATAGGGTTGGTCTTATTCTTTTCTTCGTTAAAAATTACGTATAAAACAAGCATTTAATGGATATATTTCAGCATACGTAGTTTATTATTTTAGATTTTGTCGATTTTTGCGGGTCATTTTGCAAAAAAAGGCAGTTTATTTTTTTCTGAATCGTACCAAAATCTAATCAGCACCAAGATAACCCTCAAGCCACTTATCTACCAAATTTTGTGAAATTCGGTCCATTACATTTTCAGCTAGAGTAGAGACAAACTTTTGAGGGCTATTTTGCAAGAAAAAGGCGGGTTCTTTTATCCCGAATCGTACCCAAAACTAATCAGCACCAGATTCGCCCACAAGTGACTTACCTACCAAATTTTGTGAAATTCGGTCAATTACTTTTTTAGTTAGAGTGGATACAAAATCTGCCCAGACAGACAGACAGACACTCAGACACACAGACACACACACAGACGTCACGCTAAAAATATTTTTTTCGTATTCTAGAGGTCTCGAAACGTGTAGATCCGTCGAAACTCGAGTTGCGATTTTCGGTATGATTCCAATACTTTCCCTATACATTACCATGTATTGCAGGGAAAGTAAATATTGTAAATTTTTTATTGATTCATAAAGTATACAGTATAGGGTTATGTATCGGCTAAATGGCCTCTACAGCTTTGCTGGCTCATACGCACTCTTTTGTTGAAATTTTCCATGACCGTTTTGCATAAATGTATCTGAATTTCGTTGATACATCGCTCAATGTCCTCCTTCAAGGCGTGGGTGGTCGTGGGCTTGTTGGCATAAACCTTAGACTTAAAAAAAAACCCAAACAAAAAAATCCATCGGTGTTAAGTCGCATGATCTGGGCGGCCATTTCTAATCTCCAAAACGGGAAATTACACGACCAGGAAATGACTCACGCAGTAATTAAATTGTTTCTCGGGTTGTATGGCATGTGGCACCGTCTTGTTGAAACCACAAGTCGTCCTCATCCATATCTTGCAATTCAGGCACAAAAACCTGGATTATCATGTCGCGATAGATTATTTTCAAAATATTGCTCAACATTGAACGCGTTGTTCTTGTTGTAGCGGCCCATTTTTAGTAACCCTAGACTGTGAGCTGTCACGCTGTCATTTTTTTCGTTGCCAACACTTTATCGCACAAATGGCGCAAAATTCAAATATTGCGTGAATTTCGGGACACCCTATAGAATGATTTCAATATTCGGAACAACCTAATCATGTGAAATTCTTGTACACTTCAAATCGGAATACCGTGCGTAACTCCCGAACACTTTGCCGACCTGCTTACAAGTTACAAACCATACATTTGAAGTCTAACATAACTGATAAAATCTTATCTATAATAATAAAGGAAGATAAAAATGTATAGAAACACGCCAATTTAGCAAAAACTTTACAACGATATGATAAAGACAACTGGGAAAAAAGAGTCTTTAATATAGCACCAACCATGACGTACATAACAGTGTTGTTGTTGTTGAGACCCAGACCGTCCGACCTACCAGAAAGGTGTTGAAAACCCAGGCCGTCCGGCTCGTCAACAAGGACTTGAGCATCCATTTGGACGGCCGGGAAGGAGTTAGCCGAAACCAACTCCCAACTTCCATGGCTTTCGTCCGACGGTCCAGCAACGTTTATTTTGAGAATCAAAAATTTACAGGAGAGTTTACATAATATGTTTCACATTTTGAAACAATATAAAGTTTAAACAGTGAAAGACACATTAAAACGGATTACAATAATTCTTGAACAATTGTTACTTCAACTGGTGCACAATGAGAAATAATACAACAAAAACAACAACGAAGACAAAAACAAAAACTAAACCAAGACAAACAGCAACAAACGGGGCACAATCAAAACACAGCAAAACACAGACAAAACAAAGACAAAAACAAAACACAGACAAAACAAGGCAACCAAACAAAGAGAGGGTAACACCTCCAGGGAAAAGGACAACAGGGGACCACCGACCAAAAGGGCGAAAAGGGAGAGGCTCACAAGCTGATCAGGAAATTTGATTAGAGATGTCTCTAGCAATGAGAACACAGTTTTTAATTTTATCTATAGAAGATTTATTTGAACTGACTCTCGAGAACCAGGCTGCGCAATTGGCAGGGGAGGGTTTTGTAAGATGAAAATTTTTTGTATGGGGACAAGAAAAAACAAAATGGTCGGCATCGCCGAAAGAACCGCAGGTGCAACAAGAGGTGGATTTATGTTTAAAATAAGGGAGATAATCTAGAAATGGGCCATGCCCAGTTAAAAAATATATTAAATATTTGTTAGTAATTTGGAGAGAGGGATTGACCAGAGGGAGGAAGGAAGAAATCCGGGCCGGATCATGAGTCCGGGGGGAAATATAAGAGTTAAGAAAGATTTGCCAATGATGAGAAATATTTTGTTTACAAAATTTTTTAAGGAGGGAAAACGGGAAGGGAAGGGAAAAGGGAGAACCCGAGGAGGTAGCAAGTTTGGCGTACTTATCCGCAGTCTCATTTCCCGAGATATCAGAGTGGGCCTTAACCCAACGAATATTAATAAGATTTTTGTTTGCTAAAGCATTAAGTTTAATTTTTGAAAGATAAGAGGATTTATTTTTAATGGAATTTAGAGCCGAAAGAGAAGAAAAACTATCTGTGAAAATATTAATTTTAGTATTATTAGTTGAGGCCCAATTAATAGCAAAATTAATGGCGGCAATTTCTGCCTGAAAAACTGTGTTCCCATTAGCTAGTTTAAAAGTGAATGTTTCTTGAAGCGTATCATGATTGAATATACAGACAGCAAAACCAGTGTTTCCATCAATGGAAGAGCCATCTGTATAAACATTGAATTTAGAAAAAGAGGAGGGAGAGAGGGGGACAAGATTAGCAATACGATTAGAAGGAGGGATAGTAGAAACCGGGCAGTTTGAGTCGAAAAGGGAAGGGTCCGGGACGGGCAAATTAGAGAAGAGATTTAAACGATGTTTCCAAAAAGCATATTTTATATAGTTGGTGTTAATTACTATATGGATAGGGGGAATACCAGTAATGGAGTAAAGAGAAATGTTAGAAGTGGTCCGAAAACCAGAAGAAATTTTTAAAAGAAAAATCCTTTGAAGGGAGAGAAGTTTTTTGACCTGAAAGGTGTAAGGTAACTGTTTGGAAGGCCGGGAAGAGCCACTCAATTTAGACCGAAACCCAGTGGGGAGACATCCACAGGGACTACACCCTCCTTCCCCTACCGCCAACCTCCCGGAAGGACTTACGAACCCACATGTTTAACGTGATCGTACTCCGCGTGAACACAGCGGCAGTTTTGGCAACGGAGAGAATCGAACCCGGGCCTACCGAGTGCAATTACCGCGCGCTAACCATTGGGCTACCTCGTCCCGTACATAACAGTGTTGTTGTTGAAACCCAGACCGTCCGACCTACCAGAAAGGTGCATGGTAACAGTTTGGACGGTCGGGAAGAGCCACACAATTTAGACCGGATCCCAGTGGGGGAGGCATCCACAGGGACCGTACCCTCCTACTCCCACCACCAACCTCTCGGAAGGACTTACGGACACACATGTTTAATGTGATCGTACTCCGCATGAACACGGCGGCAGTTGTGGCAGCGTACAAATCCAGTGCGCAAACCACCGGGCTACCGCGCCCGAAATGTGCCAACAGCACGCGGTGTTCCCAGGTGGTCACCCACCCAAGTACTAACCGCGCCCGATGCTGCTTGACTTCGGTGATCTAACGAGAACCGGTGTTTTCAGCATGGTAGGGCCATTGGCTCGTACATAACAGTGTGAAGTATTGGCATAAAAATTAAGAATATTACTTTTTATATTGTCCATTAGTAAAGAAATTTCGATTACTAAAAATATTTGCATAAAATCTGGGGTCCGTTAACAATTAATTGGAGTGTAGTTCAACTCGACGTTATCATACCAGAATTCATTTTGTTTTCAAATTTTACAAGAAAAAAAATTTGAAATATCGGTATCGCGGGTCCAAATGATTGCAATTATATCGTGTTACCTTTCAATTTAAAGGGCTTGAAAAAATATTTTAGTTGATACCATACTTAACAATTCACTCCTAGGGAGCATAGAGGGTAACTTGCTCCACAAGGGGGAGATAATGATTTCATGAACAAAAAATTTTGTATCGCGGCTATTTTTCACAAGTAGGATTAAAACAATTCTTCTGATCATTGAAGCATAACTAAACTCTTTATGAACGATTATGTTAAACTTTGTCCTATAATGATACCACAAGTCGAGGTATCACAACACGACCATAAATACGTATAGTGGATTTGGGAATTTCAGGAGTGCAGACGAACGATGTAAGTGATGCGGGAAATAGCAACGCCGGTTGAAGCGATTCGATGACATCGGCTGTATGGTAGGAGCGAACGGCCTAGGTGGTCAATCGATGTCGGAAATGGATGACTCGCGTTGAGGTGGCGCATGGTGGTGCCGTGGCGGAAAAAACCCCGAAACCCGAAAATAATATTTTTCGATACCAACAACTATTTATACTTTCCTTATATACATAATGTATAAGGAAAGTATTGTGACGGGGTCGAAAATTCGAATTCGAGTTTTGTGAAAGTATGTGTGTGTGTGTGTGTCAGTGAGTCTGTGGAGACGATAACTGACGAACGAATGAACCGATTCGAGCCAAATTTGGCACAAAAATCACAATCCGTAAACACTGGAAGCCTATTGTTTTTATTCGTAATCGAATGTTCAGAACCCCCCTAAATTTTCAAATAAAATTTTGGAAAAATCGTCAAAAAATCAAAACCACTAATAAAGTTACGCAAATAGACATTTCGTATGTAATTTTTCATTAGAAAACGATTGACATACATTTTAGAACGCTAACATGAACCGTTCTCGAGATATTGCACATTTTTCAAAAAATTATTAAAAAGTCATATAAAATGAAAAAAAAATATTTCCTATTGAGAAACATGTTCACTTTTCATATGTAATACCATACTATAAATTGGGTGACATCCTTCTCGTAGATCTAGCTCGTTCCATTCATGAAAA
The DNA here is from genome assembly GCA_951213105.1 of Amaurobius ferox. NCBI lineage: Eukaryota > Metazoa > Arthropoda > Arachnida > Araneae > Amaurobiidae > Amaurobius > Amaurobius ferox. Next base: position 30,624,183 of record OX578154.1, read on the forward strand.
AAGATACTTTGAGTAATACTTTTGTATTTGAGCTCCAATAGTCATTTTTCTGCTGTAAGAACAACTTATTTCTTCGTCCATAACGCTTGGCGAAATTTTGGCGACGAATTTGGTGGAATGTCGCCAACTTGGCGACTTTTTGAAATGTTGCGAAATTAACGAAAATCTCGCAAAATGGATAAAAATAACGCTCAATCAATGAAAATGACGACTAATTGTCGAAAATTCAATATCTTGGAAAGAATATTAGTATCTACTATAAGAAAAATTTTTTTTTACTGTAAAAGTAGTAAATTCATTACACTATATAAGGAAAGTCATGTGTTGCCCCCATCAGATTTTGATAGGCAATGAACCTAAGTATCTTGCCATGTAAATAAATGTATTTTATTCAGTATAACTAGAAGGTAAAACTGATCTTAAACAAGACTTCTACATTCTAATTGAAATCTGGTTTTTTCTAACTAAAATTTCAATATTTTTTCCAAAATTTTTGTGGATATTTATAATTATATGTCTCACGTATTTTCGATATATGTAACCTCAGCTTATTTTTGATATAAATAACTTACGTAAAAACATAGCCAAAATCATACTGTAAAGCGTAAAAGATAGATATATAAAATTTTTTGTTTTCCTTCATTTCTTTAAGCCTATAAAAAAAGCTACACGTTCCTACACGCTCTGGATGAGTTATTTCGAAAGCAGATACTATTATGCAACTGTTCTGTCAAAATCAGCTGCAACTTTTTGCAACCTTTGCTGTTTCGGCATATTTCATACTTTTTCTGAAGGTCCTGCTCAGTCCTGCATAAGTATCGTTCGTACTTCCAATTAATCCAGCGACATTGATTTTCATGATAAATATTTTATTACTACTTTTAAAACATCAAAGACTATTTTACAACTTTTAAACTTTTCCCATAACAAGACATACTGAATTCTAGAAGGAATTGAATTCTATACTATTGAATTCTATACTTCTAGAAGGTTTGGGGGAACCCCAGTATAACGGCCGAAATAACGAAAGTTGACGAAACATTAATAAAAAGTTTGGCTGTTATCTTAGAAAGGATTGGCAATAATTTTCAGATTGATGGGGGCAAATGTGGAATATATGTTCGAGAAACAGCTAATTTAGCGATTTCGTTGTACCCCTGGTATATCATGCCAGCAACTGTCCATGAAATTCTTATGCACGGAAAGGAAATAATAGAGTGTACAACTTTGCCTATAGGTTCACTCTCAAAAGAAGCACAGGAGAGTAGAAATAAAGATTACAAGTATTCTCGGATTTATCACAGCAGGAAATGCTCTCGTTTGGCAACAAATGAAGATGTGTTTCATATGATTTTAACATCATCAGATCCATACATCAGTCACATAAGGCCAGAACCGAAAACTGAATCACTGCCACTTAGCGAAGAATAAAAAAAATTATTAAAATAGTATGTATATTCATTTATGCATAAATTCTAAAAATAGTACTTCAGGTACTTTAGTTATAATAATATTTAAGTTAGATACTTGAAAGGCATAGTTCAAAATGCAAAATTATGTATTATTAAATGGTCATCAAACATGTTTCGAAATAATGCACGATAACAATGAACAGAGATTTATAAGAAAAGCATTTGTTTTCTTTCTAATTTTTTTCATTAAATATATATACAAATAATTTTTATGAAGGGCGATCTCGGGGAAAATTGGGGAATATATCCCCACCCCCAATTTTAGAAAATAACGTTTGGTAACACAATTATTTAGAAATACATGTTAAGAGAGAGAGAGAGAGGTATACGCATACTCTTGAAAACTTGAAAATCTGTCAAAATTGAAATTTCTATTTTATTGGCTTATATTATTGTCCAAATTCTTGTCTTTCTGTAGATATCCTCATTTTGTTTTAATTCCATTAACTTTTTTAAATACAGCTATTTTTATGAGCTAAGGTATTAGTAATTTAATGGTTCACTTGGACTTTAAAGTCGACTTCTGAAGAAAGTGATTTTGAAGCACATTGTGCAACACAAAACATAACTTTGGTTCATTTATATCAATTTAAGAAATTTAAAGTGATTATTAAAGCTTAAAAATGTGGCAATGTAATACATTAGGATCTAACACCTACATTAAAATTTGTATTTTCTATGATGTATTGTTTCAACGCAATCGTGCCGAAATACAGGCATATTTCCGTACATTTTCTATTAATTTTTTTATTTTCTTAACTGACAGCTAATTAATGTGCTAATTAAAGAATGACAGTAAGCCGAAACAAAATTCAACCAGAAAGTATGTCGTGGGGTGTTAGCTGATTTATAAAAAAACTTTTATAATTTTATCTTCAAAATTTAAAAAAAAAACAGCTGAAGGGTATGTGTAGTATACCTTCATATCTCCCCCCGAAAAAAAGCTGGGACCGTCACTGATTTTAATATTACCATGCATATACCTTTTTACCTGTTTAAAAAGCTCTTTTCAGTGTAAAATAAAATATACACATTATTCCGTGTAATTCTCAAATGAATAAAATATCACATTCATACACATATAGTTACCTTTTTCAGTGCGCAACTGAAAATTTCATTCTATTCATTCTATATTTCAGTATTTTGTATGTTTTGACCCACATTACTTTCCTTATATACAATATTGTATAAGGAAGGTATTGTGACGGGATCGAAAATTCGAATTCGAGTTTTCGACTGCAGAGCACATTTCAAGCATCCCTGATCACGAATCAAACATTTGTGAGGTGATGTCTATATGTGTGTGTGTGTGTCAGTGAGGCTGTGGAGACGATATCTCACGAACGAATGGAGAGATTCAAATGAAATTTCGCACAAAAATCACAATCCATGAATACTGGAAGCCTATTGTTTTTAATCGCAATCAAATGCTCAGAACCCCCCTAAATTTTTGAGTGAAATTTTTAAAAAATAATTAAAAAATCAAGACCTTTAATAAAGTTACGCAAATAGACATTTCTTACGTAATTTTTCCTTAAAAACGATTGACATAAACTTTAGAACGCTAGCATGAACCATTCTCGAGATATTGCATATTTTTCAAATATATTAAAAAATCCCATAAATTAAAAATATATATATTAACTGTTGAGAAACATGTTCACTTTTCATATGTAATATCATGCGATAAATATGGTGGCATGATTCTTGTGGATGCAGCTTCTTCCATTCTTGAGGAAAGATACTTTGAGTAATACTTTTGTATTTGAACGCCAATAGTCATTTATCTGCTATATGAATAACTTGTTTCTCCGTCCATAACGCTTGGCGAGATTTTGGCGACGCATTTAGCGGAATGTCGCCAACTTGGCGACATTTTTTAAATGTTGCCAAATTAACGAAAATCTCGCCAAATCGATAGAAATGACGCTAAATCAATGAAAGTGACGACTCATTGACGAAAATTCAATATATTGGAAAGAATATAAGTATCTACTATTGGAATAACCTATTTTTTTAATATAAAATTATCAGATTCATTGCATTATATAAGGAAAGTCATGTGTTGTCCACGTCAGATTTTTTGGTATGTACTGGTAGAGTGATTCTGATATTCTATATATCATGTCACCCGAGGTATGAAAAGTTCAACCCTATCAAATAATAAAAGTGTGGGACAAAAGTGGAGGATGTTAACATGATTTAACACGCAGATAAACATACAATTTCATACATTAAGCCATTCAATCCATCTACATCAGCCTTAAAAGTCCAGTTACAAAGAAAGTAGGTAATAACTACGAAAGAAAAACATGCTAATTACAAGCGAATGCAAGCAAGCAAGCTAATCACTGCATTTCCCGACTTCATTTCTCTAATTACCGTTTAATATCTGTAGGATACATTATTGCTTTCGTCCAATTAACATGTGAATGATTAAATAGCGTTTAATGCGAAATCGTACTTTCTCTGAGATGTCTACCAATTTCGTAGCCTCAGGTCCCCTTTATTTTATAAAATCCAGAGTGACGTGTAGTGTTATTATCGCCGGTCAAGAGGGCTTTTCTCCTAATCGTTTGGCAACACGAGTATTATGAGGTTACATTAGAATGAGGTTACAAAAAGTCTAATCAAGTTCTTCTTTCCAAAAAGGAATGGTTGTAGAAAATCGATTGTTCCAGAACGAACAGTGACGTAAGGTTTTTACTACAAGAAAGAAAAATAAGAGCTTTAATTTTTCAATTTTTCATTTCTAGAATTCGGATGGCAACGACGGCATCAATCATTTTAAGCGAGGACCTGTTGATGTAAAAGGCAAAATAAATGAGTGATTCATTTCTGAAAACAAGGGGTTTTTTTTTTCGTACATTGACCAATTACATTTGCTACATAATGCATAAAGTGGGGCGCAGCTTTTGAAGCAATTTGTTAAAATTTTTGACATAAATGATAGCGAAATGAGTGTGAGAACACCGTTATTTTGATTAAAGTATTTTGCTTTGCTTCGTATGTGGTGCAGAATTGAGAAATACTAGTGAAAAAAACATCACATATGGCATGCAATATGACATATAAAGTACGAAAAACATCACATTTAGCATAAAATATAATGACATAAAATGTGTAATATTACCTATTTTTACTGACTTCAAATGTTAATACACGGTCACTATGTTCAGAAATGAACTTCGTTTTACTTTAGATATCGTAGTTGATGCGATCTTAATTTAAATATTTTTAACACTTTACAACATAATTAAAAAGTGTTTATGACTTTGTTTATTCTGTCTGTTTGTCCGTTAGCACGATAACTGTCGTAAAAATGCCTTTATCAAAATGAAATTTTAGTATGTTGTTCAGGCGGTCTGTGGGACCTACGGGAATATAAATGAATAATATCACCCAATTAGTTTTGTCTTGAACCCGGGTCGAAAAAATGAAATACATTGAACCCTATGAAACTTAATTTTTCAAACATTAAGCGAATTTAAATTTCACAAATTGCTTCGAAAGTTTAAGTAAATATTCAAATTATCCCATAAAATATATGAAAAAAATTTCAGAAAAATATATTCAGCAGTTTTTTTTTTAAGTAAAAATTAAAATAATAATTACTCACGTTACATGAAGAGATCACGCAACCATTAGATGAAGAAATTTATTAATGAAGAAATTACATGAAATTATTAATGATTATTAATGAAATTAAAAATTTTTAATTTTATTGATTAATTATTCATTATTAATGAATTATTGAGTAATAATTCATTATTAATGAAATTAAAAATGTAATTAAAAATTATTAATGAAAAAGTTACATGTTAGGTTAAAAAGTTACATATTAATTAATAATGAATTATTCATTAATAATGAATTACTGATTAATAATTCATTATTAATGAAATTAAAAATATAATTAAAAATTATTAATAAATTAAGTTAATTTATTAATAAATTAATACATTAATAATTAAATTATAATTAAATTAATAAATTAATTAAATAATTAATTAATATTATATTTAATTAATTTATATTTAATAAATTAATATTATAATAAATTACAATATTATTATAAATTATAAATTATAAATTATAAATTATAAATAATAAAATATAATATAATATAACAAAAAATATTATATAATATAATATAATATATACAATATATAATATATATATAATATATATTATATATATAATATATATTATATATTATTCATATATTGTTATTGTTGTTGTTCGTGTGTCCATGGATAAGCAATATTGTAGTGGAGTAGTGGTCTAGATTCCCTCAAAAGCATTGATCACAGTCTCTGCCAATGTTGGTGCATCCCAGCTATAGAGGATCTGCCGTAATGAATCCCTGAGTGGAACTATGCCAATCTTCAAAAGATATATTGCACTATCCATAGAAAAGGGTGCCATTGCCTCCGAAGAGGTTGGACTTCTACCTGTTGGCCTGCGGAAGGTATTTTATTTCCCTTCTTCCACCCAAAGGAAAATCCAATGGAGAGGCTTTCCTCTATCCGCCACCTGAGGACGCGCCATCTAGGGGTTACAGGCTCCCCCGAGGGTATATATATATTATATATATTATATATATATATATATATATATATATATATATATATATATTTATATATATATATATATATATATATATATATATATATATATATATATATATATATATATATATATATAATTTATTTTTGTTTAATTTCCGTCCATCAATGTTCTGAAAGAACGCAATTACAATATATTTGAGTTTAAATGATCATCAAACTTTGATTATTTCTATAGCCAAATTTTCACTTATGGAGATTGTAAAGACATCAAGCTGTAAGATGAGTTGTATAAGAATTTCTGAATTGCTTTAAAGCAAAATTATTTAGCACAGGAGTCAGCAATACAGTTGATATGAATGAAATAGACATTGATAACATAGAGAACATGACATAGAGAGAACAGACGATTTTATAGTAGACGTTTTGGTGAAGTTTTAAGCACAGAGTTAACTCACTTTTACCTTTCCATGGCTTTAAGTTTTTAAGTAAAATAAATTATTGTATTATTGTGATGAAAGAAACAATAGAATAAACATTTATGAATGAAATTTTTACTGCTCTTTCATAGAGAGCCAGACAGTTTATATTTCAATCGCATCATTTGAATAAAGTTAATTTTTATCGATGAAGTTTTCAAATATAATAAATTATTGTGGTATTGTGATAATTTTAGAAGTATTACCGCTGAATGTATCGCATTTTAGAGATGTTTAAATAAAATTGCATTGTAGTTGGAAAGTGTTCCATAATCAATGCTGTATGCATGATCGATCTTTTTTGTTTTAATTTCGATGCAGTTTTTGAGATATTTTACTTTTTATGCACTTCTGAATTGAACTTTTTTTTTTCGTATCGTCACGTCCAGCGATTTCTCTGTCTCGTACCGTAAGAACTATAGCATACAAAAATTTGAAATTTAGTACATTTATAGAGAAATAATAGGGTAACACGATGAAATAAACCGTTTATCGATTTAAACTTTAATTTGGAATGAAATAGCCCGCGAAGCGAGCTCATTATCAAGGAATTCAGTTTTTGAATTCCCTGGGCTAAGGGAATCCCTTTTCCGTCCTGTGGAAAATAGGTAAGGATAGAAAATAGATTTTTGAAAGTAGAATTTTTAGGACAGATAGATATGAAGCGAGCGCAGCGAGTAGTAGGCGAAGCCTCCCGAAGGGGGTTGTCCGAAAGGAGCGAGCAAGGGGCGGAGCCCCCTAGTATAATAAAACAAGAAAGATCAATCATACATAAAGCATTGATTATGAAACACTTTCCAACTTCAATAGAATTTTTTAAACATCTCTAAAATGCGATACCTTCTTCAGTACTGTTTTTAAAATTATCATAATACTACAATAATTTATTATATTTGAAAACTTCATCGAAAAAACAAATGAAATTTATTCAAATGACGCAATCGAAATATAACACGCCTAGCTCTTTCTATAAAAGCAGCAATTCATTCATAACCATTTTTTCATTCATTTCATTCATCACAATACTATAATAAATTATGTTATTTTAAAACTCAAGACAATGGAGGTACAAGTAATTAAATTCAATGCTTAAAACTTTATCGAAAAAATCGTCCTTCTCTTTGTAAAATCAATGAATATTTCATTCATATCAGCTATGTAGACTCCATGAGCTAAAAAATTTTGCGTTAAAGAAATGCAGCAATTTTTATACAACTCATTCTACATCTTTTCGTATTTACATTCTCCATAGTGAAAATTAGGCTTCGTTGTAGCAATAATCAATGTTGGATGATCATTTAAACTCAAGTATATTATAATAGCATTGTTTCAGTATGTAGATGCACAGAATTTAAGCAAAAATAAAGCGGTTTTAGGACGGATACAACACTAAATGGGAATTAAAACGAACTTTAAAAATCACGATTTTTACACAAGATGGATGCTATATTTTATTTTGAAGTGGGTCACGTGATCTCTTCATACAATGGTCACGTGATCGCTTCTTATAAGATGTATAATTATTATTTAAATTTTTATCTACAAAATTACTGAATATATTTTGCTTAAATTTTTTTTATATATTTAATGGGATAATTCGAATATTTTCTAAAATTTTTGAAGCAATTTGTGAATTTTAACTCCGATTAAAAATTGTTTGAAAAATTCGGTCCCATAGGGCTCAATGTATTCCATTTTTTCAACCCGGGTTCAATCCAAAACTAATTGGGTGATATTATTCATTTATATTCCCATAGGTCCTACAGACCGTTTGATCATACTAAAATTTCATTTCGATTAAGTCATTTTTACGGCAGTTATCGTGCTAACGGACAGACAGACAGACAGACAGACAGATAGATAGACAGAATGAACCAAGTCCATGAAAACTTTTCATCTTTGTTGTAAAGTGTTAAAAAGAGTAGCTGACGCCGCCGCTGACAAATTTCTCGTTCCTCGAGATTCTTTGCTTCGTACCGCAAAACTGTTGCATATAAAAATATCAAATTTAATACTCTTGTAGAAAAAGCTTTGGGGTATACTCAGAAATAAACAGTTTTTAACATATTACACCAAAGTTGAAAAGTGTTTATGGCTTTGTTCATTCTGTCTGTCTGTCTGCCCGTTAGCACGATAACTGTCGTAAAAATAACTTTATTAATATGAAATTTTAGTATGTTATTCAGACGGCCTTTGGGACCTATGGGAATATAAATGAATAATATCTCCCAATTAGTTTTGGATTGCATCCGGGTTGAAAAAATGAAATACATTGAACCCTATGGCACCTAATTTTTCAAACGTTTTTTAAGCGCATTTAAAATTCACAAATTGCTTCGAAAATTTTAGGTAATATTCAAATTATCCCATAAAATATATAAAAAAATTTCAGCAAAATATATTCAGTAGTTTTTTAAATGAAAATTAAAATAATAATTACACCTTTTATATGAAGCGACCACGTGACTGTTATAAAGAGATGGAGTCTGCAAAATAGCTGATATGAATGAAATATTCATTGATTTTACAGAAAGAAAGACGATTTTCTCGATGAAATTTTAAGCATGGAGTTTAATTACTTGTACCTACATGGTCTTAAGTTTTTAAATAAAATAAATTATTATAGTATTGTGATGAATGAAATGAATGGAAAAATGTTTATGAAATGCTGCTTTTATAGAGAGAGCCAGGCGTCTTATATTTCTATGACGTCATTTGATTGCATTTCATTTGTTTTCGATGACGTTTTCAAATATAATAAATTATTGTAGTATTATGAAAATTTTAAAAATATTACCGAGGAATGCATCGCATTTTAGAGATGTTTAAACCACGCAATTTATATTTCACTGGGGTCATTTGAATGAAGTTCATTTTTTTCGATGAAGTTTTAAGTTTTCAAATATAATAAATTAATGTAGTATTGTGATAATTTTTAAAATGTTACCGAGGAATGTATCGCATTTTAGATATATTTAAACAAAATTGCATTGAAGTTGGAAAGTGTTTCATAATCAATGCTTTATGCATGATTGATCGTTCTTGTTGATATATAGTATTGTAGCTTAAGAAATATTTAATGTCAAATTCAAATATTAAATATTTGAGCTGCGAGTTCGCGTCCTGGATAAACTAACAATAGCAAGACCACGAATTATTGCAAGCACGTACATGCATGGGTGAATTTTTGCAGGACGGCGCCCCATTTTAAACAATTTACAACATAGTTGAAAACTGTTTATGACTTTGTTTATTCTGTCTGTCTGTCTGTCCGTCCGTCCGTCTGTCTTTTCGTACGATAACTGCCGTAAAAATGACTTTATCAAAATAAAATTTTAGTGCGTTGTTGAGCCGGTCTGTGGGACATATGAGAATTTAAATGAATAATATCACAGAATTAATTTTAGATTGAACTCTGGTTGAAAAAGGGAAATATTACATTGCAACCTATGGGACCTAATTTTTCAAACATTCTTTAAGCGAAAATAAAATTTTCTAATTGCTTCAAAAATTTTAGTATTTATATTTTAGTAAAAATTTTAGTATAATTTTAGTACATTGCTTAATTGATTGTAAGGTGAGTTACATAAGTATTGCTGAATTTTTTCAGGCAAAAATATTCAGCTTTGGTATCTAGAATATAAGTGATATGAATGAAATATTCATTGATTTTACATAGAGAAACAGACGATTTATATGTCAATGAAGTTTTAAATTTTCAAGTATAATAAATTACTGTAGTACTGCGATAATTAAAAAAATATCACCGTTGAATGTATCACATTTAAAATATGTTTAAACAAAATTGTATTTCAGTTGGAAAGTTGTTTCATAATCAATGCCTTATTCAAGTTTGATCTTTCTTTTTTTCTCTGTGGTTATTACTTTCCTTATATACATAATGTATAAGGAAAGTATTGTGACGGGGTCGAAAATTCGAATTCGAGTTTTCGACGGGAGAGCACGTTTCAAGCATGCCTGATCACGAATCAAACATTTTTGAAGTGATGTCTGTGTGTGTGTTTGTGTGTGTGTGAAAGTATATGTGTGTGTGTGTGTGTCAGTGAGTCTGTGGAGACGATAACTGGCGAACGAATGAACTGATTCGAACGAAATTTGGTACAAAAATCACAATCCGTAAACACTGGAAGCCTATTGTTTTTATACCCAATCGAATGTTCAAAACCCCCTAAATTTTCGAGTGAAATTTTGAAAAAATCGTCAAAAAATCAAAACCGCTAATAAAGTTACGCAAATAGACATTTCTTATGTAATTTTTCATTAGAAAACGATTGACATAAATTTTGGAACGCTAACATGAACCGTTCTTGAGATATTGTACATTTTTCAAAAAAATTATCAAAAAGTCATATAAAATAGAAAAAATTTCCTATTGACAAACAAGTTCAATTTTCATATGTAATACCATGCGATAAATTGGGTGACATCATTCTCGTGGATCTAGCTCGTTCCATTCATGAAAAAAGATACTTTGAGTAATACTTTTGTATTTGAGCGCCAATAGTCATTTATCTGCTGTAAGAATAACTTATTACTTCGTCCATAACGCTTGACGGGATTTTGGCGACGAATTTGGCGGAATGTCGCCAACTAGACGACTTTTTGAAATGTTGCCAAATTAACGAAAATCTCGCCAAATGGATAAAAATGTCGCTAAATCAATGAAATTGACGACTAATTGTCGAAAATTCAATATCTTGGAAAGAATATTAGTATCTACTATAAGAAAAACTTATTTTTTTTACTGTATTGATTTACATGATTGATCTTTCTTGTTTTTATTTCATTTTATGAATGAATTTATTCATAGGTTTTTATCCCATTGTGGTAACTGAATTATTTTTCAAATATCAAAATCGTCTGTTTGTCTATTCACCAAATCAAACAATACAGGTGTTGAATTTAGTGACCTCTGGTCCATTTGTCCGTGCTAAGAATGGGTGGAATAAATAATGCAATCATATTTCGCATTGTAGTTTCTACATTACTGCACACTAAGTGTAATATCTAACGCCGATTGCCATACAATCGCATATAAACAATCGATTAAATTGATTATTCAAAATCGAAGACGTGATCTTTAATCGAATTTGCTGCTTAATGGAATATTTATTCGGTTCAAAGTGGCTATTTTATAAGGTAAACTCGAGGTTCCTGTCAAATACATACATATATCATTATAAAGAAATGATTTATATGAATATGTATTTTAACCAACTATATCCCGTGTCATGAGAAAACATAAACCACCATTAAAGTGACACGAATCTTGACAGGAAATAATCGTTTATGTACTAGTATTCAATACACGAATTGGAATCGTGATATTGAGATGCTGGTATTATATCATTGTATAGTCAAACCCGTTTAAAGATATATCGGTGGTAGTATAAGTAGATTTCTAACGAATTCTCTCAGAAGTCTTTAGCAAACTACTTATTCCTGTCCATACAGTTGCATTCCGTGTAGTGGCAATAGGGGTTTCACGATAAAATTTAAAACTAAAAAAATCTGATGTGGGAAACACTTGACATTCCTTATATAATGCACTGAATTTACTACTTATAAAGTTAAAATAAATGTTATTCTTCTAGTAGATACTTATATTCTTTCCAACATATTGAATTTTCTTCAATTAGTCATTATTTTCATTGATTTAGCGTCATTTTTATCTATTTGGCGATATTTTCGTTAATTTGGCAACGTTTAAAAGTCGTCAAGTTGGCGACATTCTGCCAAATTCGTCACCAAAATCTCGCCAAGCGTTATGGATAGAGAAATAAGATATTCTTATAGCAAGTAAATGACTATTGGCATTCAAATACAAACGTGTTACTCAAAGTACTTTTCTCATGAATGAAACGAATAATGTCACCAAATTTATCGCAGGATATTACATATGAAAATGGAACATGTTTCTCAACAGTTAATATATTTGTTTAATTTATAGGATTTTTTGATAAAATAATTACAGAAATGTGCAATATCTCGAGAACAGTTCATGCTAGCGTTCTAAAGTTTATGTCAGTCGTTTTCTAAGGAAAAATTACATAAGAAATGTCTATTTGCGTAACTTTGTTAAACGTTTTGATTGTTTGATGATTTTTTCAAAATGTCACGCGAAAATTTAGGGGGTTTTGAGCATTCGATTACGTTTAAAAACAATAGACTTCCAGTATTCACGGATTGTGATTTTTGTACCAAATTTCATTCGAATCGCTCCATTTGTTCGTGAGATATCGTCTCCAGAGACTCACTGACACACACACACACATACTTTCACACACACACACACACACACACACACACACACACACACACACACACATACACACACACAGACATCACTTCAAAAATGCTTGATTCGTGATCAGGGATGCTTGAAACGTGCTCTCCCGTCGAAAACTCGAATACGAATTTTCGACCCCGTCACAATACTTTCCTTATACATTATGTATATAACGAAAGTAATAACATATCAAATAAAAGATAAAACTCCTATGGATGAAACGCTTGAAAAATGCCATAACGATTTAAGAATTATATTTAGGTTTCGCTAGTGTTAATTAAGCTTATTTTGTTTCCATTTGACACAATAGATTGACATAGTATTGAGTATATGTATGCTTAATCATTTTTAAATTAAGATTCTCTAATTATCAGTATAATTAATCAGTATTTTTTCACAGTTATTTAGGACACAGTTCTGAATATAGGTAGAAAAAAAAATTGAAACATAAAATAATTTTGCATACGTAGAAATATTCCTTATTATTTCAGTTCTATTTTGCATTTCTCTATTAATTTATTTTTGCAAAATTGATTAACTAAATATTTTAAGCATTTCGCCATACAAATACATACAATGCAGGAACACTTATCTTATCGCAGCGCCACCTGAATTATTGTCTCAAATGATATTGGCATTTTCTCAGCATGTAGATTTAACTCCTTACATTTACCTCCATGGAATAACATATGTAATGTTTCATAAAAAATTGATTTTAATGCTCTTTGTTGCATTTGTGGCGGGATGCATTGCGTCACTCACTGCTACGAAAGACACTCCCGATTATCCATTCAGGCCAAAAGAATTCTTTTGGGCTAAAAGTATAGCGGAAGTTTAGCAAGCTACAGGTGCAAAGTTCGAACTTAGCTCCCGCAATCGGGAGATCTGTGGCTCCCCACACATTTATAGACACACATTGTGTATATCAGGAAGGGTGGCTGTTGGCGCCCGATAAATAGCACTTTTAGCTTTTAAATAAAAAATTACACATTAAAGTTTTTAATTCGAACCATTTTTAAGCATAAATATATTTTAGTAATATGATATGTGGATGTTATTTTGTCATAGTGAATATGACATTTTGCTTAATTTTAATTCATTCATATATTTTAAAACCTTTTAATTCTTTTTTTATTAAATTTTAATTGTGATTTGATCTTTAACTCAAAGTTTTTTATATTCACATTTTCCTTTTTAACACTTTACAACATAGCTTAAATGTGTTTATGACTTTGCTCATTCTGTCTGTCTGTCTGTCTGTCTGTCTGTCCGTTAGCACGATAACTGCAGTAAAAATAAATTTATCAAAATGAAAGTTTAGTATGTTGTTCAGGGACCTATGGGAATATAAATGAATGATAGCCCCCAATTAGTTTTGGATTGAACCCGGATTGAAAAAATGAAATACATTGAACCCTATGGGACATAATTTTTCAAACATTTTTTAAGCGGATTTAAAATTCACATATTGCTTCGAAAATTTAAGGAAATATTCAAATTATCCCATAAAATATATAAAAAAATCAACAAAATATATTTAGTAGTTTTTTAAGTAAAAATTAAAATAATAATTACATCCTTTATATGAAGATATCACGAGATCATTATATGAAGAGATCACGTGACCCACTTCAAAATAAAATATGGCATCCATCTTGTGTCAAAATCGTGATTTTTAAAGTTCTTTTTAATTCATATGTAGTGTTGTATAATATATTTTCCTGAAATTTTTTTTAATATATTTTATGAGACAATTTGAATTTTTCCTAAAACTTTCGAAGCAATTTGTGAATTTTAAATCCACTTAAAAAAATGTTTGAAAAATTAGGTCCCATAGGGTCCAATGTATTTCATTTTTTCAACCCGGGTTCAATCCAAAACTAATTGGGTGATATTATTCATTTATATTCCCATAGGTCCCACAGACAGTCTGAACAACATGCTAAAATTTCATTTTAATAAAGTCATGTTTAAGGCAGTTATCGTGCTGACAGACAGACATACAGACAGAATGAACAATGTCATAAACATTTCTCAACTATATTGTAAAGTGTTAAAAATGCTGAAATGTATTAATTAAATACTTCTGAACGTAATTCTTAAATACAAAACAAATGAAACTAATTATTATTACTCCAGGATGGACCATTCTTAAGACATTGAAATCTCGACTATTTCATAATGTTATGGATTTGACGACATTTTTTACTGCCGTTAGAATCCATAAAATTTCTTAAAATTTGGTAGATAAGTCACTTGGACATATAGACCCTGATGCTGATTCGATTTGCTTACGATTCCAATTAAATGGAGTTATTTTTTCCGCAAAATGACTGGCAAAACTGTCAAAATCTGAAATAAAACAAGAATGATCAATCATGCATAGAGAATTGATTATGAAACACTTTCCAACTTCAATTTAATTTTATTTAAACATTTCTAAAATGCGATACATTCATCGGTAATATTTTTAAAAAATTATCACAATAATACATTAATTTATTATATTTGAAAACTTAAAACTTCATCGATAAAAATGAACTTCATTCAAATGACGGCATTGAAACATAAATTGCCTGGTTTAAGCATCTCTAAAATGCGATGCATTCCTCGGGAATATTTTTAAAATAATCATAATACTACAATAATTTATTATATTTGAAAACTTCATGGAAAACAAATTAAATTTATTCAAATGACGTCATCGATATATAACACAACTGGCTCTCTCCGTAAAAGCAATATTTCATTCATACACATTTTTCCATTAATTTCATTCATCACAATACTATAATAATTTATTTTATTTTAAAATTTAAAACCATGGAGATACAAGTAATTGAACTCTATGCTTAAAGCTTCATCCAAAAAAAAAATCGTTTGCTTCTCTGCGTAAAATCTATGAAAGTTTCATTCATATCAGCTATAATGCAGACTCTATGGGTTAATTAATTTTGCTTTAAAGAAATGCAGCAATTCCTATACAACTCATTCTACATCTATTGGTATTTACATTTTCCATAAGTGAAAAGAAGGCTTCGTTGTAGAAATATTGAAATTTGGATGATCATTTAAACTCAACTATATTTTAATTGCGTTATTTCAATATGTAGATGCACAAAATTTAAGCAAAAATAAAGTGGTTTTAGCACGGATGCAACACTCAATATGAATGAAAAAGAACTTTAAAAATCACGATTTTGAGACAAGATGGATGCCATATTTTATTTTGAAGTGGGTCACGTGATCTCTTGATATAGTGGTCACGTGATCTCTTGATATAATAATCTCTCCATGTAAAGGGTGTAATTATTATTTTAATTTCTATTTACAAAACTGCTAAATATATTTTGCTGAATTTTTTTTATATATTTTATGGGATAATTTGAATATTTAATAAAATTTTCGAAGCAATTTATGAATTTTAAATCCGCTTAAATACTTGAAAAATTTGTTCCCATAGGGTTCAATGTATTTCATTTTTTAAACCCGGGTTCAATCCAAAACTAATTGGGTGATATTATTCATTTATATTCCCATAGGTCCCACAGACCGTCTGAACAACATACTAAAATTTCATTTTGATGAAGTCATTTTTACGGCAGTTATCGTGCTAACGGACAGACAGACAGACAGAATGAACAAAGTCATAATCACTTTTCAACTATGTTGTAAAATGTTAAAAATAAGTATACTTCAAGTGTTCATTAAACACCTATTTTATACGTGATGTTTAACAACGAGACGGATATTTGGTCTTATATATGATATTTAGAAGGCTTTTGCGCCCATTTTGCACAAACAGGCAGGTTTTATCATACCGAATTATACCAAAATTTAATAAAACACCAAAGTCAAGCACCAAGAACCCACAAGTGACTTATCCACCAAATTCTGAAAAATGCTATCTAATAGTTTTTATTCCTATACATCAATGGCGGTGCGTGCATAGGCACTGCGGCACTGCTCTCTCCCCCTCGCAGCCTCGCGTGCAGCTTCCTATGTGCGCATGTGCACAACAGTCAAACACCGCGCTTGGGCGCGGTAGCCCTGTGGTTAGCGGGCGAAGGTTGCACTCGGTAGTCCCGGGTTCGATTCCCGCCGCTGCCCAAACTGCCGCCGTGTTCACGCGGAGGACGGTCACGTTAAACATGTGGGTCCGTAAGTCCTTCCGAGAGGTTGGTGGTAGGGGAAGGAGGGTATGGTCCCTATGAATGGCTCCCCCACTGGGTTCCGGTCTAAATTGTGTGGCACTTCCCGGCCGTTTAAACAGATACCTTACGCCTTTCTGGTAGGTCGGACGGTCTGGGTCGAAGAAGAAGAAGAAGAAGAAACACCACGCTTTACAGTTCCAGCGGCGTGGTGTTTGACTGTTGTTCGCATGAGGAAGTAGGAAGCTATACGCCAGGCTGCAAGGAAGAGAGAGCACTGTTGCTCCCGCAGTGCCGCAGTGCCTATGCACGCACCGCCACTGCATACATTACCGTACATTGCAGGGAAAGTAAAAATAAGCAACTGATATGATGAATATGTATTACAACAAAGCTGACGGACATACGAGTTCGTGATTCGACATCATGCATCATTAAATGGACAAGCATCTTCCATCTAACTTTCTCCGTTTAATGATAGTCTTTTAAAGAGAGAATTAAATTGACAGAACGGAAATCGTGACTCTCAAACGCCTCCTTTCCTGAAAAACGAAGTATATTGTATTACAGAATAACATCTTCACACAAATTAGGATACCACTTCGAATTTGTAACCCTCATGATGTCTTTAACATTTCCGTCTAATGTCCCCAACAGCAATCGGGTTAAAGGAACTCGCGAGAAACGTTCCATCTTGCCGTGTCGACTGGAGAACGCCGGTTTATTTAGCTTATCGTGACTTCGTAATCAACTTTTTCGGTTTTTTCAAGTCTGTAATTCGATTTTGCAAATGGCACATCAGAAGAATGCCGCGGCGTGCACAGGCGCTATGAAAAAGAGTCCGTAACTGCAGGTTTCGTTCATTAACGGAAGAAGGAGAGGGTAAGGGTTTCTTATTGAACTGTGAAAAAACAAGATTTAAAAAATGGGTAATTTGCATAATCGAAGCAATAGGATTTGAAGAAATCGCGATTGACCAGTATGTAATGATATCAGTAGATAATCAGAGGTTGGGTTTTTTTTTTCTCAAACACTCACGAGATTGAGACTGATTTGATTTCAATGCGGACGCTATTAAGAATGAATATACATACCAATAACGACTAACATCCACGATATTTGAAAAAAGAGTTGCTCTTTTTTTATAGCTACCTGCAATTTCATAATTAAAATATCTTATTGAATGCGTTATCATCGATGGTTATCTATTTGCCTGTATGTATGTCTGTTTCAACTTTTAACAATCTACGTCCTGAAGATCTAAAATTTAGTACACAGATTAGTGCAGTAGAACAGTTTTATTTGTTAAAATTTAACCAATCGTCCGGCCTTTTTTATTAACACTTTACAACATAGTTGAAAAGTGCTTATGACTTTGTTCATTCTGTCTGTCTGTCCGTTCGCCCGATAACAGCCGTAAAATGACTTAATCAAAATGACATTTTAGTATGTCGTTCAGACGGTCTGTAGGACCTATGGGAATGTAAATAAATAATATCACCTAATTAGTTTTGAATTGAACCCGGGTTAAAAAAATGAAATACATTGAACCCTATGGGACCTAATTTTTCAAACATTTTTTAAACGGATTAAAAATTCACAAATTGCTTCGAAAATTTTAGGTAATATTCAAATTGTTTCATAAAATATATAAAAAAAAATTCAGCAAAATATATTCAGTAGTTTTTTTAAATAAAAATTAAAATAATAAATGCTCCCATATTATACGAAGCGATCACGTGACCCACTTCAAAATAAAATATGGCAACCATCTTGTGTCAAAATCGTTACTTTTTAAAGTTCTTATTAATTCATATTTACTGTTGCATCCGTCCTAAAACCGCTTTATTCTTTATTTTTTCCAGTGCATCTATATACTATAATTCTTTGCTTCTTGTAATTCGATACTACTGTGCTTCAATTGAATACAAGACATATCGCACTTTCGCCAACAAGCGAATAGTAGTAGAAATGGTTAAAATGGTACAAATAAATAGTAGAAATGGGATCTTATTCCGTAAACAACAGTAAAGAAGCCAAATATATACTTTCGAGCATACCGGATCGCCTTTACTTGCAATCATATGATTTCAAAAAGTTATTTAATAACGTAGATATAAAAAATTTGAAGAAAATTCTAATGAATTTATACGAAGAATATAAACAACAAAGATCAATCATGCTTAAGGCATTGATTATGAAACACTTTCCAACTTCAATGTAATTTTATTTAAACATGTCTAAAATGCAATACATTCCTTGGTAATATGTTAAAACGTATCAAAACACTACATTAATTTATTATATTTGAAAACTTAAACCTTCATCGAAAAAAATGAACTTCATTCAAATGACGGCATTGAAATATAAACTGCCTGGTTTAAATATCTCTAAAATGTAATATATTCCTCGGTACTAATTTTAGAATTATAATAATACTACAACAATTTATTATATTTGAAAACTTCATCGAAAACAACTGAAATTCATTCAAATGACGTCATAGAAAAAATAACACGCCTGGCTCTCTCTATAAAAGCAGAATTTCATTCAAAAATAATTTCCCATTCATGTCATTAATCACAATACTATAATAATTAATTTTATTTAAAAATTAAGAACATGGAACTACAAGAAATTAAACTCTATGCGTAAAACTTCGTTGAAAAAAATCATCCTTCTTTTTGTAAAATCAATGAATATTTCATTCATATCAGCTACGCAGACTCCATGGACTAATTGATTTTGTATTAAAGAAATACCGCAATTCTAAAACAACTAATTCTACATTTTTTGCTGTTTACATTTTATATAGGTGAAAAATGGGCTTCGTTGTAGAAATAATCAAATTTGGATGAGCATTTAGCCCATAGGGCTCAATGTATTTCATTTTTTCAACCCGGGTGCAATCTAAAACTAATTGGGATATTAATCATTTATATTCCCATAGGTCCTACAGACCGTCTGCACAACATATTAAAATTTCATTTTGATGAAGTTATTTTTATGGCAGTTATCGTGCTAACAGGCAGACAGACAGACAGAAGGAATGAACAAAGTCATAAACACTTTTCAAATTTGTTGTAAAGTGTTAATTAACAAGAAAGATCAATCATGCTTAAATCATTATGAAACACTTTCCAACTTCAATGCAATTTTATTTAAAAAAGTCGAAAATGCAATAAATTCCTCGGTAATACTTTAAAACTTATCACAATACTACATTGATTTATTATATTTGAAAACTTAAACCTTCATTGAAAAAAATGAACTTCATTCAAATGACGGCATTGAAATATAAATTGCCTGGTTTAAATATCTCTAAAATGCAATACATTCCACGGTAATATTTTTAAAACTATCATAATACTACGATAATTTATTATATTTGAAAACTTCATCGAAAACAACTGAAATAAATTCAAATGACGTCATAGAAAAAATAACACACCTGGATCTCTCTATAAAAGCAGGATTTCATTCATAACTTTCTCCATTTCATTCATTACAATACTATAATAATTTATTTTATTTAAAAATTAAGACCATGGAGCTACAATTCATAAAGTTTATGCTTAAAACTTCATCGAAAAAAATCGTCCTTCTGTTTATAAAATCAAGGAATATTTCATTCTTATCAGCCATGCAGACTCCATGGACTGAATTATTTTGTGTTAAAGAAATACAGTAATTCTAATACAACTCATTCTACATATTTTGCTGTTTACATTTTACATAGGTGAAAAATAGGCTTAGTTGTAGAAATAATCAAATTTGAATGAGAATTTAAACTCAAATTTATTGTCATTGTGTTGTTTTACTATGTAGATGCTCATAATTTAAGCAAAAATAAAGTAGTTTAGGACGGATACAACACTCAATATGAATTAAAAAGAACTTTAAAAAATCACGATTTTGAAACAAGATGGATGCCATATATCATTTTGAAGTGGGTCATGTGATCGTTTCATATCATGGTCACGTGATCGTTTCATATAATATGTGTAATTATTATTTTAATTTTTATTTAAAAAACTACTGAATATATTTCACTGAATTTTTTTTTTATATATTTTATGGAACAATTTGACTATTACCTAAAATTTTCGAAGCAATTTGTGAATTTTAAATCCGCTTAAAAAATGTTTGAAAAATTAGGTCCCATAGGGCTCAATGTATTTCATTTTTTCAACCCGCGTTCAATCCAAAACTAATTGGGTGATATTATTCATTTATATTCCCATAGGTCCTACAGACGGTCTGAACAACATACTAAAATTTCATTTTGATTAAGTCATTTTTACGGCAGTTATCGTGCTAACGGACAGACAGACAGACAGACAGAATGAATGAACAAAGTCATAAACACTTTTCAACTTTGCTGTAAAGTGTTAAAAAGGAACGTTGAGATCAATATATGTAGGACATAAATTCAAATAGTGATATTTGAAAATATATTGTATGACGGAATGAATTATTATCAACAGATTGGAGGAATACCTATGGGAGGGGCATGTTCATCATTATTGGCGGACATATATCTATGCCACTATGAAACCAATGCACACAGTAATAACGATATAGTGTATTTGAGATACGTTGACGATGTCGTGACGGAGTCAAATAACCCCAGTCAAGAAGTAGAATTTGATTTTTATCCGAAATATCTTTATTTAATTAAAAATCAAAGAAAAAATTCGAATATTTTACAATTTCTTGACCTCAATATAATAGACAAGAAAGATCAATCATGCTTAAACATTGATTATGAAACACTTTCCAACTCCAATGCAATTTTATTTAAACATCTCTAAAATGCAATACATTCCTAAGTAATATTTTAAAACTTATCACAATACTACATTAATTTATTATATTTGAAAACTTAAATTTTCATCGGAAAAAATGAACTTCATTCAAATGCCGGCATTAAAATATAAATTGCCTGGTTTAAACATCTCTAAAATGCAATGCATTCCTCGGTAGTATTTTTAAAACTATCATAATTTATTATATTTGAAAACTTCATGGAAAACGACTGAAATTCATTCAAATGACGTCATAGAAAAAATAACACGCCTCGATCTCTGTATAAAAACAGCATTTCATTCATAACATTTTCCCATTCATTTCATTCATCACAATACTATAATAATTTATTTTATTTAAAAATTATAACCATGGAACTACAAGTAATTAAACTCTATGCTTAAAACTTCTTCGAAAAAAATCGGTCGTCTTTGTATAAAATCAATGAATATTTCATTCATATCAGCTATGCAGACTCCATGATCTAAATACTTTTGCGTTAAAAAAATACAGCAATTCTAATACAACTCATCCTACCTATTTTGTTGTTTACATTTCACATAAGTGAAAAATAGGCTTCGTTATAGAAATAATCAAAGTTGGATGCTCATTTAAACTCAAATATATTGTCATTGCGTTGTTTCAGTATGTAGATGCACAGAATTTAAGCGAAAATAAGAAGGTTTTACGACGAATACAACACTCAATATGAATTAAAAAGAACTGTAAAAATGACGATTTTGAGACAAGATGGATACCGTAGTATATTTTGAAGTTGGTCACGTGATCGTTTCATATCATGGTCACGTGATCGCTTAATATAAGAGGTGTAATTATTATTTTAATTTTTATTTAAAAAACTGCAGAATATATTTTGCTGAAATTTTTTTTTATATATTTTATGGAATAATTTGAATATTACCTAAAATTTTCGAAGCAATTTGTGGATTTCAAATCCGTTTAAAAAATGTTTGAAAAATTAGGTCCCATAGAGTTCAATGTATTTCATTTTTTCAACCCGGGTTCAATCCAAAACTAATTGGGTGATATTATTTATTCATATTCCCATAGGTCCTACAGACCGTTTGAACAACATACTAAAATTTCATTTTGATTAAGTCATTTTTACGGCAGTTATCGTGCTAACGGACAGACAGACAGACAGACAGACAGAATGAACAAAGTCATAAACACTCTTCAACTTTGTTGTAAAGTGTTAAAAAAATGAAAATACTGCTAGACATTTCACAATATATCAATGATGATTTATCAGATGAATGAGAAACATTATGATTATTAGAAAAGTTGCTGTGAAGTCTATAGAAGTTAAAAGCAGCATAATGACAAAGAGGAGTATTATGCAGAACAAAGCCTTCAAAGTAATAATGCGTTAGTAAAAAAATCTACTTTTAAACACAGCAAGATATAAGTATGTATTTAGAATTAAAGAATAAAGTATCTGTGTAATAATGCGCTTTACTAAATTGAAGATCCATGTGAAAAAAGGGCAACAACGTGCAAATTTTCTAGTAGAGTAATATAAATATTTATTTCCAAATTTTAAATAACTAAGATTTCATATTTAGTATTTGTTGTCTCTTATACCCCGCTTAGGTATAGTAACATACTCATGTATATTAACATACTAACCGTACTCAGGTATAGTAACATACTAACCCAACTCAGGTATAGTAAGATAGTACTAACCCAACTCAGGTATAGTAACATACTAGTGCATTGGTAAACCGTAAATGTGAAACGACTTGATATTTTTGACAGATAAGACACTTGTAGGTGAGCCTGCTGTTGATAAGATTTTGATACGATTAGGGATAAAGGAACCTGCTGTTTTTTGCGAAATAACCTGCAAAATGTGTATGTATCCACTCTAGATAAAAAAGTGATTGACCAAATGTCACAAAATATGGTATATAAGTCTTTTGTAATTAACCCTGGTGATGATTAGATTTTAGTACAATTCGGAAGAAAATGATCTGCTTTTTACTTAGCGAAACGTTCGGCAAAAGTTGTCAAAATCTAAAATAAAAGCTTATGCATGCTGAAATGTATCAATTAAATGCTTGTTTTATACGTAATTTTTAACAATAGTAAAAATAATATCAACCCCATTATTCCAGGGCTAGCCGCTCTCCAGATATTTTAGTCTTTTTGCATTTTTTCTCTGCCGCCTTTGAAAATACGGCCAATTACCAAACGAAAAAAATTTGATGTGGGCAGCGCATGACTTTCCCCGCAGACTCAAATTCATATTTTCTTTATTTGTTTAATAATTCATTAGATTTAGTTTAATTGATCCAAATAACACTAAATTTGCATTTTTAATTCAATTTTTGTTATTCTTTGGTAATTGGACATTTTTCCGATAGCGGCGTAACAAAACTGCAATAATATCAAATATCTTGAGAACGATTAGTCCTAAAGTATAATGGAGTGTGTTACATTATTTTTCTCTTCAAAAATTGCGTATAAAACAAGAATTTAATTGATACATTTGAGCATACATTACTCAGTCTTTTTTTTAATTTAGGCGATTTTGGCAGGCCATTTCCTAAAAAAGGCAGGTTGTTCTTTTCCGAATCATACCAAATTCTAATCAGCACCAGAGTATCTAAAAAGTAACTTATCTACAAAATTTTGTGAAATTTGGTCAATTAGTATTTTAGCTAGAGAGGATAAATGGAATATATTTAAGGGCCATTTCGCAAAAAAAGGCGGGTTCTGGTTTTACGAATCGCACCTAAAACTAATCAGCACCATGGTCACATCCAAGTGACTTACCTACAAAATTTTATGAAATTCGGTTCATTAGTTTTTGAGTTACAGTGGATACATACATTGCACAGACGCACACACAGACAGACACACACACAGACGCCACGCTAGAAATAGCTTATTCGTATTCTAGAGGTCTCGAAACGTGTAAATCCGTCGGAAACTCGAGTTGCGAATTTCGACATGATTCCAATACTTTCCCCTATACATTACCATGTATTGCAGGGAAAGTAATAAAACTTGAATGAAAAGTACTGCTACAGTGGCTTTTCAAATAATTATGCGTGCTGCTATTGTACAGTTACACTCAATTTAATGAATTGATAAATACATAAAGACAACGTGAATATGAGTCTGCAAGAAAAATTACGTGCAGCCCACATCAAATTTTTTGTTGTTGCTGTATCATGTAATGAATTTATCAAGTCATTGGAAATGAGACAACTAACTGACGGCGCGTTTACCGCTACTCTAAGCGGTGTGCATTTTAATTTGGAGCCTGGCCTTTATTTTCGGCCTGTTCTGTTACATCAGGAAAGTTGATTTGTTGACAATTTTTTATTATTACTTTCCTTATATACATAATGTATAAGGATGTGTATATTGTGATTGGGTCGAAATGTATATAATGTATATTGTGACTAGGTCGAAAATTTGAATTCGAGTTTTCGACGGAAGAGTACGTTTCAAGCATCCCTGATCACGAATCAAACATTTTTGAAGTGATGTCTGTGTGTGTGTGTGTGTGTGTGTGTGTGTGTCTCAGTGAGTCTGTAGAGACGATAACTGACGAACGAATGGACCGATTCGAACGAAATTCGGTACAAGTATCACACTCCGTAAACACTGGAAGCCTATTGTTCTTATAAACAATCGAATGTTCAGCACCCCTCTAAATTTTCGAGTGAAATTTTAAAAAAATCACCAAAAAATCAAAACCGCTAATAAAGTTACGCAATTAGACATTTCTTGCATAATTTTTCATTAGAAAACAATTGACATAAATTTTAGAACACTAACATGAACCGTTCTCGAGATATTGCACATTTTTTAAAAAAATTATCAAGAAGTCATATAAAATTAAATAAAATGTCCTATTGAGAAACATGTTCACTTTTCATATGTAATACCATGCGATAAATTTGGTGACATAATTCTCGTGGATCTAGCTCGTTCCATTCATGAAAAAGATACTTTGAGTAATACTTTTGTATTTGAACGCCAATAGTCATTTATCTGCTGTAAGAATAACTTATTTCTTTGTCCATAACGCTTGGCGAGATTTTGGCGACGAATTTGGTGGAATGTCGCTAACTTGGCGACTTTTTAAAATGTTGCTAAATTAACGAAAAACTCGCCAAATGGATAAAAATGACGCTAAATCAATAACGACTCATTTATGACGATATGGAAAATTACGACTCATTGACAAAAATTCAATATCTTGGAAAGTATATAAATAACTACTATAAAAATAATCTATTTTTTTTACTGTAAAAGAAGTAAATTCATTGCATTATATAAGGAAAGTCATGTGCTGCCCACATCAGATTTTTTTGCCTTACTATGAAATGAGATATCTGATAATGCATGAATATTATGTACAACGTAGTAGAATAGTTCAATGTGTTGTTGATTATATGAACTTATTAGAAACTGTACCCGGCGTTTCTCGGAATTTAAGGTAATTACATTCATTAAATTTTTTCGAAAATCTTAATCTTCTGCATACGCTTAAATTGCAAAACACACGCGAGGCCTTCCGAGAGGTATGTGAAGGAAGGTAATGGATGATTCCCCACACTGGGTTCCAGTCTAAATCGGTCTAAATCATCCAAACAGATACTTTACACATTCGGGCACGTCGAACGGTCTAGGTCGAAGAAGAAGAAAACATACAAGATGGGTGGGATAGTCCAGTGGTTAGCGCGCAGGGATTGCACACGGATAACCTTAGTTTGATTCCCGTCTCTGCCCAAACTGTTCAGGCGGAGCACGTTAAGTATATGAGTCCGTAAGTCCTTCCGAAAAGTTTGTGATAGGGAAAAGAGGGTACAGTGTTATGGATGCCTCCCCCGCTGTGTTCCGGTCTAAATTGGTAGCACTTCCCGACCATCCAAACATATATCTTACAGCTTTGTGTAGGTCGAAGAAGAAGAAAACACATAAAATGGGTGGGACAGCCCAGTGATTAGCGCGTAAATGTTGCGTACAACCTGATTGATTTCCGTCTCCAAACTATCCCCGTGTTCACGCAGGGTACGGGCACGTTAAAAATGTGGGTCCGCGAGTCCTTCTGAAAGGTTTGTGGTAGAGGAAGGAGGGTACAGACTTGTGAATGCCTCCCACGCTGAATTCCGGTCTAAATTGGGTGGCACTTCCAGACCGTCTAAACAGATACCTTACACATTTGGGTAGGTCGAACGGTCTGCGTCGAAAAATAAAGAAGAAAACACACGCATGCTCATGCTCACCCTAAATAAGCACCAATTCACACCTTAGACCGCTGCTCGAATACGTAACTCGTAATCCCGACGCTGGATACATGGATATTTTCGATGCTAGTTGGAACCAAATAAATCCCTAAGTACATGACATCACTTCCTACAGCGTTCTAGATCTATGACCTCTCGCGCCATAGCAAGGACGCCTTACACGCCACTTTTCCTTAAACGCCAAAGAAAGAAAAGAAATCTGATGTGGGCAGCACGTGACTTTCGCTGCAGATTTAAATTCATTTTGTAATCTTTTATTCCATTATGTATTAAATTGAGTTTAATTGCAGGAAATAAAATGGATACTTTGTGACATTATATTCAATTTGCTATTTTATTGCTTCGTTTCTTTAAATTCTTCGGGTTCACAAAATTCCAAAAACTAAAATATCTCGAGAACGGTTCATCTTATAGTCAAAGGATCATTCTTATTAGCTTAATTGTCAAAATTTACCTGAAGAACAAGTACTTAATTAATGTATTTCAACAATTTTAGTCTTTTATTACAGATTTTTACTATATTTGGAGATATTTCGCATAAAAGAGTCGGTTATATTTTTCGGAATCATATCAAAATCTAATCAGTATCAGAATAAACAGAGGACTTCAGTATTAAGTTTTAAGTAATTTTATTAAGGGGACGGTAGACGTTGAATTTTATTTTATTTTCCTTATATACGTAATGTATAAGGAAAGTATTGTGACGGAGTCGAAAATTCGAATTCGAGTTTTCTACGGGAGAGCACGTTTCAAGCATTCCTGATCACGAATCAAACATTTTTGAAGTAATGTGTGTGTGTGTGTGTGTGTGTGTGTGAGTGTGTGTGTGTGTGTGTGCGCGCGCGTGTCAGTGAGTCTGAGGAGACTATAACTGACGAACAAATGGACCGATTCGAACGAAATTTGGTACAAAAATCACAATCCGTGAATACTGGAAGCCTATTGTTTTAAAATACAATCGAATGATCAGGACCCCCCATAAATTTTCGAGTGAAATTTTGAAAAATCATCAAAAAATCAAAACCTTTAACAAAGTTACGCAAATAGGCATTTTTTATGTAATTTTTCCTTAGAAAACGATTAACATAAATTTTAGAACGCTAACATGAACCGTTCTGGAGATATTGCACATTTTTCAAATGAATTTATCAAAAAATCCCATAAATTAAAAAAAAATATTAACTGTTAAGAAACAGGATCACTTTTCATATGTAATGTCATTCGATAAATTTGGTGACATCATTCTTGAGGGTGGATCTAACTCGTTCCATTCACGAGAGAAGATACTTTGAGTAATAATTTTGTATTTGAAGTCCAATAGTCATTTATTCGCTGTAAGAATAACTTATTGCTCCGTCCATAACACTTTGGCGACGAATTTAGGGAAATGTCGACAACTTGGAGACATTTTTAAATGTTGAAGTTAACGAAAATCTTGCCAAATGTATAAAAATGACTCTAAATCAATGAAAATGGCGACTAATTGAAGAAAATTCAATATCTTGGAAAGAATATAAGCATCTACTATAAGAATAACATTTTTACTTTCCTTATATACATAATGTATAAGGAAAGTACTGTGACGGGGTCGAAAATTCGAATTCGAGTTTTCGACGGGAGAGCACGTTTCAAGCATCCCTGATTACGAATCGAACACTTTTGAAGTGATGTCTGTGTGTGTGTCTGTGTGAAAATAAGTGTGTGTGTGTGTGTGTGTGTGTCATTGAGTCTGTGGATACGATAACTGACGAACGAATGGACCGATTCGAACAAAATTTGGTACAAAAATCACAATCCGTAAACACTGGTAGCCTATTGTTTTTATACGCTATCGAATGTTCAGAACTCCCCTAAATTTTTGAGTGAAATTTTGAAAAAATCGTCAAAAATTAAAACCGCTAATAAAGTTACGCGAATAGACATTTCTTATGTAGTTTTTCATTCGAAAACGATTGACATGAATTTTAGAGCGCTAACATGAACCGTTCTCGAGATATTGCATATTTTTCAAAAAAATTATCAAAAAGTTATATAAAATAAAAAAAAATATATTTCCTATTGAGAAACATGTTCACCTTTAATATGTAATACCATGCGATAAATTTGGTGACATCATTCTCGTGGATCTAGTTCGTTCCATTCATGAAGAATGATACTTTGAGAAATACTTTTGTATTTGAACGCCAATTTACCTGCTCTAAGGATAACTTATCTCTCCGTCCATAACTCATGGAGAGATTTTGGCGACGAATTTGGCGAAATGTCGCTAACTTGGCGGCATTTTTAATTGTTGCCAAATTAACAAAATTCCAGCTAAATTGATAAAAATGACGCTAAATCAATAAAAATGACGACTAATTGAAGAAAATTCAATATCTTGGAAAGAAAATAAGTATCTACTATAAGAATAACATTTTTACTTTCCCTGCAATACTTGGTAATATATAGGGAAAATATTGGAATCATGCCGAAAATCGCAACTCGAGTTTTCGACGGATCTACACGTTTCGAGAACTCTAGAATACGAAAAAACTATTTTTAGTGTGACGTCTGTGTGTCTGTCTGTCTGTGAGATTTGTATCCACTCTAACTAAAAAAGTAATTGACCTAATTTCATAAAATTTGTTAGGTAAGATACTTGTGGGCTAATCTGGTGCTGATTAGTTTTGGGTACGATTCGGGATAAAAGAACCCGCCTTTTTTGCGAAATGGCCCGAAAAAGGTTGTATCGACTCTAGCTAAAAGACGAATGGACCGAATTCCACAAAATTTAGTAAGTTACTTGTAGGACACCCTGGTTCTGATTTGATTTTGGTATGATTCGGGAAAAAATAACCTGCCTTGTTTTTTGCAAAATGGCCCGCAAAATTCATCAAAATCTAAAATAAAAACTACGTATGCTCAAATACATCCATTAAATGCTTGTTTTATGCTTAATTTTTAACGAAGAAAGGAATAAGACCAACCCCATTCCACTAGGACTAGCCCTTCTCGAGATATTTTAGTTTTTTCGTATTTTCTCAACGCCTCCTTTGAAAATAAATCCAGTTACCAAATGAGAACGAAACTAGAATTAAAAGTGAATAAAATTTAATTAAAATAAGGGGAATGTAAATATAAGTCTGCAGGGAATGTCATGTGCTGCCCACATCAGATTTTTTACTTTCCCTGCAATGCATGGTAATATTTAGGGAAAGTATTGGAATCATGCCGAAAATCACAACTCGAGTTTTCGACGGATCTACACATTTCGGGACCTGTAGAAAACGAAAAAACTATTTTTAACGTGACGTCTGTGTGTGTGTCTGTCTGTCTGTGCAATGTATGTATCCACTCTAACTAAAAAACTACTGGACCCAATTTCATTAAATTTGGTAGGTAAGTCACTTGGGTGAGACCCTGATGCTGATTAGCTTTTTGTAGGATAGAAACACAATCCGCCTTTTTTTTTTGCGAAATGGCCCTTAAAAATTCCATGGATCCACTCTAGCTAAAACACTAATTGACTAAATTTCACAAAATTTGGTAGATAAGTTATTTGTAGGATACTCTGGTGTTGATTAGATTTTGGTATGATTCGGTAAAGAACAACCTGCCTTTTTTTACGAAATGGCCCGCAAAAATTTGATGTATCCACCCCAGCTAAAATACTAATTGACCAAATTTCACAAAATTTGGTAGATAAGTTACTTGTGGAATACTCTAGTGTTGATTAGATTTTGATGCGATTAGGAAAAGAAGAACCCGCCTTATTTTACGAAATGGCCCGCAAAAATTTCATGTATTCACCCTAGCTAAAATTCTAATTGACCAAATTTCACAAAATTTGGTGAATAAGTTACTTGTGGGATACTCTTTTGCTGATTAGATTTTGGTACAATTCGGAAAAGTGTAATCTGCCTTTTTTTACGAAATACCCCGCAAAAATCTCCAAAATTAAAAAAAAACTCTACGTATGCTCAAATGTATCCATTAAATTCTTGTTTGTTTTATACGCAATTTTTGACGAGGAAAAGAATATAACACATCCATTATGGTTTAGGGCTAACCGTTCTCAAGATATTTGAGATTTCTTGCATTTTTGTTACATGGCTTTCGGAAAATTGTCCAATTACCAAATAAAAACAAAAATTTAATTAAAAATGCAAATCTAGTGTTATTTGGTGCAATTAATCTAACGAATTGTTAAAGAAATATAGAAAATATAAATTTGAGTCTGCAGGGAAAGTCATGTGCTGCCCACATCAGATTTTTCGCATTTTAAATGTCCGGAAACTTGTAGATCCGTTGAAAATCCGAGTTACGATTTTCGACACGATTCTAATACTTTCTCTATACATTACCAAGTATTGTAGGGAAAGTTAAAATGCTTCGCTGGAAATCTTTCTTTAAGGGAGAATTTTCTTCTTCCGCACAACCTCAGATCCAATCCTAAAATATCCACTTCCCTATACAAAATGAGTCTGGTCCATTTCCTCCATATGGTTCAATATCCAGTGGGGTCCAAACATCGAGAATGGATTAGAATTCCTTCTCGATGAGCCAGAATCCTGCTAGATGGAGTTAGAAATAAGGAGCATCAAGAAGGGATCGATGAATTCAGCATGCCATGTTAGGAAGCGCCAAACAGGTATGTAACAGTAATTCTGGTGGCGCTAGTGAGCAAAATTGAGTCAGGGATTGGATGTACTACTATCGCATTAAGCTCGTTTACAGTAAATAATATTTATTTTTACTGTTGATTTCGCAGAAATAAATTATACAGTGCAATGTACATTATAGCTCAAAAAATAAAGAATTGTCCTACGTAGTAATTCACAGGAAAAATAGTCGAGAATTATTTTTTGGGGAATTTCAATTATACTCATTCATCTGTCACATATGGGACATGCGCAGTGCGTCTTTACTTGACGTCATGGGGTGGGGCCAAAACGTCACGTTCGTGTTTGGTCTCCATGGCAGCTGGCAAAATGTAATGCTTCGATTTAAATAAACTATCATTTATTTCGAACATCGGCACATATTTTAGATGAGGATGTATGTCTCAGATCAACACATGTTCTTGCCATATCGAGGTACACTTATTTCCTTCTATACAGTACTTTGTGTCATTATTATCCAAAATGTCTCCCAATTCCCAACTATATTGCATTGCATTCCGTATAAAAATAGTAAATAGCAATGGTAACAATTCAGTTGATGCTCTCATTATGGCTAAATGTGATATTGACCTTTTAGTTATTTTAGAGTATTTGCTGGTACAAATGAATGCTAGAAACAATATTTTTACTTTCCCTGCAGTACATGGTAATGTATAGGAAAAGTATTGGTTTTAGTAAAAATGTCCAGTTACCAAATAAGAACAAAAAATGAATTAAAAATGCAAATTCGGTGTTATTTTGTGCAATTAAACTTAATTTAATTATTAAGGAAACAAAGAAAAAATGAATTTGAATCTGTTGGGAAAGTCACATCAGATTTTTTCATTATACTTCAATAGACCTAACTTCAACAGACTATGATAGATAGATTTGATTTTTTATGGATATGCAAGTTTAAATTTATTTAAGTTTTTGCAATCGAATAAAATTTAATATATTGAATAAAGATGCACATAATTTGTTGCATCAATATATTTTTGCAATAAAATTTATAAATTATTTTATTTCAAATGTGTGTTTTTAATTTGTAGTGTAAATGTGTGTTTTTCGGGTGTGGTTGCTCTGTATTTTTATCCTGGAAAAGGAGGCTATTTCTTGTCTCTTGAATCCGTTAATAGCTCACTAATTTTGTTTTATATTGCGTTTGTAACAAAGTTTTTACTTTATATTTATATTTGCATCGTTTGAGTGATTTATTTTAAAACTAAATTTATTATATTTTTAAGCTACCAACATATAGATATACAAATTATTTAAACTCACCATTAGAGTTGTAGTAGTGTTAATCTTTTTTTAGATAACAGTGGCTTATTTTCAGAGTTATTTATTACAGATATCATAAAATAAAGGATTTTTGAAATATATGTAACTTTTTTCGCCAATTCCTAAATCAATGAGTTTCTCCACAGTGATTAAGAAGATAATTTACAATTTATATATATATATATATATATATATATATATATATATATATATATATATATATATATATATATATATATATTATATATATATATAATATATAATATATATATATATATATATATATATATTATATATATATATAATATATAATATATATATATATATATATATATATATATATATTATATATATATATAATATATAATATATATATATATATATATATATATATATATATATTATATATAGATTAAAAGTATGCATCAACATTTAAACAACTTATTTCAATGAAAATTTATAAAATCATGGGTATTTTCGGTTAAGAAAAAACAATTAAATACACTTTATGCTAATTTCTTAAAATTAAATCTAACTAATGAACATTTTAATCATATTTTCTATGATTTGCTCATTACTAGATCAAAATATTTTTAAAAAATCTGATGTGGGCAACACATGACTTTCCTTATATAATGTAATGAATTTACTACTTTTACAGTAAAAAAATAGGTTTTTCTTATAGTAGATGCTAATATTCTTTCCAAGATATTGAATTTTCGACAATTGGTCGTCAATTTCATTGATTTAGTGTCATTTTTATCCATTTGGAGAGATTTTCGTTAATTTAGCAACATTTCAAAAAGTCGCCAAGTTGGCGACATTCCGCCAAATTCGTCACCAAATCTCGCCAAGCGTTATGGACGAAGACATAAGTTATTCTTACAGCAGATAAATAACTATTGGCGTTCAAATACAAAAGTATTACTCAAAGTATTTTTTTTTCATGAATGGAACGAGCTAAATCCACGAGAATGATGTCACCCAATTTATCGCATGGTATTACATATGAAAAGTGAACATGTTTCTCAATAGGAAATATTGTTTTTTTTATTTTGCATGACTTTTTGATATTTTTTTTTAAATGTGCAATATCTCGAGAACGGTTCATGTTAGCGTTCTAAAATTTATGTCAATCGTTTTCTAATGAAAAATTACATAAGAAATGTCTATGTGCGTAACTTTATAAGTGGTTTTGATTTTTTGACGATTTTTTCAAAATTTCATTCGAAAATTTAGGGAGGTTCTGAACATTCGATTGCGTATAAAAACAATAAGCGTCCAGTGTTTATGGATTGTGATTTTTGTACCAAATTTAGTTCGAATCGGTTAATTCGTTCGTCAGTTATCGTCTCCACAGACTCACTTTCACACACACACACAGACATCATTTCAAAAATGTTTGATTCGTGATCAGGAATGCTTGAAGCGTGGCCTCCCGTCGAAAACTCGAATTCGAATTTTCGACCTCGTCACAATACTTTCCTCATACATTATGTATATAAGGAATGTAATAAAACTTAATCATTTTCATACTAATAATTGTTCTAATTCTTATTGTGTAATATCTTTTAAGCATCTCATTTACAATTCTATCAATTTTAGGAATGTATTTAATCGGTTTCATCATTTATTGCGTGTTAAGGATTTGAATGGTACTAAGGCTTTTAAATACAACAAGCCTATTGGTAGAACAATTTTTAATTACAATGAAATTTCCCAATTTCTATCAGTCGATAAAGATTCCTCAACAAATTTGGATGATGAATGTATTTGTAGAGTTGATAATTATGCTAATTTTATAAATCCACACTTGGGACATATAGTTACTGGAAACTTAGCCATAGCTAGAAAAATCTTAAAGATAAATCTTAATGTCATTTGGTACAAAATTCAGGTTACCTTATTGTAATAATTCTTAAAGTCTTAAAATCAATAAATCTTGACCTTGATAAATATATTTATGGATTAGTTTCTAAATATGATCAGCATTTAGAGGCATTTAATATGTGGAAATTTACTATTTTAAAGTTTATTAAAAATGCCATTTGGAGTATCAATTTATCTAGATCTATATATAATATGGATAATATAAAACACTCTATAAATTATTTACATAAATCTTTTGTTATTACTTATGTTTATTAAGTATCTAATAATTATGCTATTATCTGTAAAATATTCTATGTACAATACCTGTTAGATTATTTAAAAAATAATAGTCTATTTAAACTCGATTCATTCTCTGTTAATAGTACCAAATTGAAAATTATCAATATGTATAGTGATTTAGATATTAATAATAAATTTTTGAAATTTCCATATATTGTGCTTATTCCTAAATTTCATAAAAATCCTATTAAATTTAAAACTGTAAATAGTGGTCATAATTCATACTCTACTACTATTAGTAAATTATTACTAAATTATTTAAATGTACTAAATAGTAATTTACGAGATTCTAGTGATAACTACATTATTCTAAATAATAGTAAAGAATTAAAAAATAAATTAACATCACTAGCTTTATATAATGACTATATTGCTAATTACTCGCATTTAACTAAATTTACCAATTTTCCTAAACTTTTCCATTTTGTTATTTTCAATAATTATATATTTCAAGGTAATAAATTATACTTACAAGTCTAGGGGTTCCACAAGGTGACTGTAGTAGCAATATGTTAGCTAATTTATACCTATATCATTATGAAAAATCCTTTACTTCTACAGATTATAAAATTTACAGCTATGTTGATGATCTGATATGTTTGGTATTTACTGATAATTATGGCATAGATATAGATTTCTATCCGGATAATTTGAAATTAATACCTAATGAAACTACTATTAGTAAAATTTTAATTATTTCGATTTAAATCTAATTATAGAACCTACTAATGGGATAGTTACTAATATGATAAAAAAGATGTTTTTTAAATTAAATATTTATAAAATATTACCTATTAATTCCTGCAACTCGCTTCAATTGTTTAGAAATGTTATACTTAATTAACTTTTTAGAATTTATAGATTATCAGATAAAAAATGTCATGCTTTGCACATTAATAACCTCAAAACTACCAGTAAATTATATGAATATCCAGCATATTTAGTAAATGGTATAGTTAATAAATTTCGATTAGCCTAAAATTCTTAATATTTTCTCCTTAGAGTCTTATTTTTGCTTTACTTCTACATGCTCTTGTTTTTACATCACAATATATTTTCATCTTTCTATTTTGCAGCTTTTACTATAGAATAGCACATTTTACTGCCATTACGCAGTAAGTTTTTTATTACTCACATTGGCAACATTAAAACTTCTTGCTTAAAACTTCATCGAATTCATCATTTTGCTTAAAACTTCATCCAAAAAAATCATCCTTCCCTTTGTAAAATCAATGAATGTTTCATTCATATCAGCTATGCAGACTCCATGAGCTAAATAATTTTGTGTTAAAGAAATACAGCAATTTTGATACAACTCATTCTACATATTTTGTTGTTTACATTTTACATAAGTGAAAAATAGGCTTCGTTGTAGAAATAATCAAATTTGGACGATCATTTAAACTCAAATATATTGTAATTGCTTTGTTTCAGTATGTAGATGCACAGAATTTAGGCAAAAATAAAGAGGCTTTAGGACGGATACAACACTCAATATGAATTAAAAAGAACTTTAAAAATCACGATTTTGAGACAAGATGGATGCCATATTTCATTTTGAAGTGGGTCACGTTATTTTTTCATATCATGGTCACGTGATGGCTTCATATAAGAGGTGAAATTATTATTTTAATTTTTATTTAAAAGACTACTGAATATATTTCGCTGAATTTTTTTTTATATATGTTTTATGGAACAATTTGAATATTACCTAAAATTTTCGAAGCAATTTGTGAATTTTAAATCCGCTTAAAAAATGTTTGAAAAATTAGGTCCCATAGGGTTCAATGTATTTCATTTTTTCAACCCAGGTTCAATCCAAAACTAATTGGGTGATATTCATTTATATTCATTTATATTCCCATAGGTCCTACAGACCGTCTGAACAACATACTAAAATTTCATTTTGATTAAGTCATTTTTGCGGCAGTTATCGTGCTAACGGACAGACAGACAGACAGAATGAATGAACAAAGTCATAAACACTTTTCAACTTTGTTGTAAAGTGTTAAAAACTAATCCTAGAAAAATACCTAAACAAATCACCAGTCGAGAATCTTCTAAAAGCTGAAGTAGGTATTGAGGAAGTAAAAGTTGAGTAAATAAACCAATATATATATATATATATATATGTATATACAGATCTGCAAAAGGAAATACTTCATTAGTAAACAAAATACAAAGTTAATAAAAAGTATCAACTGGTTTTGAAAGCCTATAATACCTTTTTTTTTGTCAAGATAATTAGATTCACTATCTATATCCTGCATTTGCTTTGAAAAAACGATATTAGAGCATAATATGAACATAGAAATAGGAGTGTTGAAGTATGATGTGAATGTAAATAAATGTTTTTACTTTCCCTGCAATACATGGTAATGTATAGGGAAAGTATTGGAATCATGCCGAAAATCTCAACTCGAGTTTTCGATGGATCTACACGTTTCGAGACCTCTAGAATACGAAAAAACTATTTTTAACATGTCTGTGTTGTGTGTCTGTGCAATGAATGTATCCACTCTAACTAAAGAACTAATGGACCGAATTTCATAAAATTTGGTATGTAAGTCACTTGGGTGAAACCCTGGTGCTGATTAGCTTCTGGTAGGGTTCGTAAAAACAGAACCCGCTTTTTTTTCTGGAATGATCCGTAAAAATTTTATTTTATTCATTCATTCTCTGGAAATTGAAATTTTGGTCAAATTGTAGGGAAAATATCAATTTTATCATTTTTACTTTCCCTATAATACATGCTAATGTATAGGGAAAGTATTGGAATCATGCCGAAAATCGCAACTCGTGTTTTCGACGGATCTACACGTTTCGAGACCTTTAGAATACGAAAAAACTATTTTTAGCGTGACAGCTGTGTGTGTGTGTCTCTCTGGATCTGTCTGTGTGTCTGTGTGTCTGTCTGTGCAGATTTTGTATCCACTCTAACTAAAAAACTAATGGACCAAATTTCACAAAATTTGGTACATAAGTCACTTGTGGGCGAATCTGATGCTAATTAGTTTTGGGTATGATTCAGGGTAAAAGAACCCGCCTTTTTTTTGCGAAATGATCCGAAAAAGTTTGTATCCACTCTAGTTGAAAAACTAATGGACCGAATTTCACAAAATTCGGTAGATGAGTCACTTATAGGTGACTTTGGTGCTGATTAGATTTTGGTAGGATTCCGAAAAAAATAACCTGCCTTATTTTGCAAAATGTTCCGCAAAAATTGTCAAAATCTAAACTAAAAAGCTACGTATACTCAAATATATCCATTAAATGCTTGTTTAATACGTAATTTGTAATAAAGAAAATAATAAGACCAACCCCATTACACTGGGACTAGCCGTTCTCGAGATATTTTAGTTCTTTCGTTTTTTCTCTATACTACCTTTGAAAATGAGTCCAGTTACCAAATGAGAACGAAAATTGAATTAAAAGTGAATTAAATTTAATTAAAATAAAGAGAATATGTATATAAGTCTGCAGGAAAAGTCATATGCTGCCCACATCAGATTTTTTTTTATTGTTTGAGTATTTTGATGCAAATGGAAATTCTGCATCACTTAACATTAACATAGCATTACTTGTAATCAATTAAAACTATTACTTTCCCCACAATATATGG
This sequence comes from Amaurobius ferox, assembly GCA_951213105.1. Taxonomy (NCBI): domain Eukaryota; kingdom Metazoa; phylum Arthropoda; class Arachnida; order Araneae; family Amaurobiidae; genus Amaurobius; species Amaurobius ferox. The sequence continues at coordinate 30,662,978 of OX578154.1, forward strand.
TAATGTTTATAAGTAAAGTATTAGAATCGTGCCGAAAATCGCAACTCGAGTTTTCGACGGATCTACGCATTTTGGGACCTCTAGAACACTAAAAACTATTTTTAGCGTGACTTCTGTGTGTATGTCTGTGTGTGTGTGTGTCTGTCTGTCTGTGCTGATTTTGTATCCACTCTAACTGAAAAACGAATTGGCCGAATTTCACAACATTTTGTAACTAAATGCCTTGTGAATGATCTTGGTGCTGATTATATTTGGGTACGGTTAGGGATTAAATAGCCAGCCTTTTTTTTACAAAATGGCCCTCAAAAATCGCTTAATCTAAATCTAAAAGACTACGTATACTCAAATATACCAATTAAGTGCTCAGTTTATTCTTCATTTTTGACGACAAAAGAATAAGACCAACCCCATTACTTTAGAACTAGGAGTTCTTAAGATATTTTAGTTTTTTCGCATTTACCACCATTGAAAATAAGGCCAGTTACCAAATGAAAACGAAAATAGAATTAAAATTGCAAATTCAGTGTCATATAAAATAATTATAGCTGTTATTTTATGCAATTAAACTCAATTTAACGAATTGTTGAAGAAATAAGCAGAACGTAAATATGAGTCTGCAGTGAAAGTCATGATCTGCAAACATCAAAATTTTTATAGGTTCAAACTTCAAAATTCGGTCTTCGCCGCAACTTTGATCTAAGTGAGATATGTTTTATTAACCGAAAAAATAACAAATGAAAAGTATCAGCATACATGAATCTTCAAAAACTCTTATAATAGGATAAGGTATATATAGGTATATATATATTATAATAGGAGAAAACTTGATAAAACACAGCAGTGGATTTACTATTTTGGACGTCCTAAATGTAATGAGTTTGTGAGAAGCATTTTTCATATGATAAAGGATTCTGGTGCCCCTGCAGTATCTGAAAAATTAACTTAAATATGGAAAGTATCGCATTCAAGTGTACTCTACATTCTATGACTGTCTATTAGTTCACTACATATTACTTTCCCTGCAATACATAGTAATGTATAGTGAAAGTATTGGAATCGTGTCGAAAATCGCATTTCGACGGATCTACACGTTTTGAGACCTCAAGAAGACGAAAAAACAATTTTAGTTTGACGCCAGAGTGTGTGTGTGTATGTGTGTGTGTGTGTGTGTGTGTGTGTGTGTGTGTGTATGTGTGTGTGTATGTGTGTGTGTGTGAAAGTATGTGTGTGTGTGTGTGTGTGAAAGTATGTGTGTGTGTGGGTCAGTGAGCCTGTGGAGACGATAACTGACGAACGAATGGACCGATTCGAACGAAATTTAGTACAAAAATCACAATCCGTAAACACTGGAAGCCTATTGCTTTTCTACGTAATCGAATGTCCAGAACACCTCTAAATTTTCGCGTGAAACTTTGAAAAAATCGTCAAAAAATCAAAACCGCTAATAAAGTTACGCAAACAGACATTTCTTATGTAATTTGTCGTTAGAAAGCGATTGACATAAATTTTAGAACACTAACATGAACCGTTCTCGAGATATTTTACATTTTTCAAAAAAATTATCAAAAAGTTATATAAAATAAAAAATATTTCCCATTTAGAAACATGTTCACTTTTCATATGTAATACCATGCGATTAATTGGGTGACATCATTCTCGTGGATCTATCTCATTCCATTCATGTAAGAAGATACTTTGAGTATTACTTTTGTATTTGAACGCCAATAGTCATTTATCTGCTAATAAGAATATCTTACTTCTCCATCCATAAAGCTTGGCAAGATTTTGGCGATGAATATGGCGGAATGTCGCCAACATGGTGACATTTTTTATTGTTATATCAAGTAACATCAATGAAAATGACGACTAATTGAAAAAAATTCAATATCTTAGAAAGAATATAAGTATCTACTACAAGAATAACATTTTTTTTAATTGTAAAAGTAGTAAATTCATTTCATTATATAAGGAAAGTCATGTGTTGCTCACATCAGATATTTTTATTTTGTATTGAGTCATGTGATTTCTTCATATAATATGGGTGTAATTATTATTTCAATTTTTATTTAAAAAAATACTTCTCAGATTTTGTTGAAATTTTTTTACACGTGATAATTTGCATATTATGGCGCTTAAAAAATGTTTTAAAAATTAGGTCCCATAGGGTTCAATGTATTTCATTTTTTCAACTCGGGTGCAATTTAAAACTAATTGAGTGATATTATTCTTTACATTCCAATATGTCCCACATACCGTCTTAACAACATACTGAAATTTCATTTTGATAAAATCATTTTTACGACAATTATCGTGCGAACGGACAGAAAGACAGACAGACAGAATGACCAAAGTCATAAGCACTTTTCAACTATGTTGTAAAGTGTTAAAAACGAACCTCCCGCAGAGATAAGATTATTCAGACGACATTTCTATTGGCAATTTCTTTGAATATAAATATACAAATAATAAGTTTGCTTAGCAACTTAAATCCAATGCATTTATACAACAGACGATTTTATTAAAAGTTTTTCGATTTAAATTATAAAAAAAATGTTTATAAATATAAATTTTATGGGAATTGTATTTTTGACTGGATTGTCTCAATTAAGCCCTTTGGGTTTATAAATTACGGGACAAGTTTTGGTATTTTCGATTTCTTATGTCATCGGCTTTATTTTAGCAAACTTTTCAAACTTCTGTATTATGTTTAATTCATATATTGTGTTTAGCCATTTGTTGAAGCAAAATAAAAGTAGTACTGGTGCATCTTCGAATAACATTTTAGAACTTTCATGCTTTAGAGCGTTGGCATATATTAATATAATCTCATATTTTTCATAAATTTGTTTGCAGGATATTTTGCGTTTCAGATATGCACGCGAAACCAGTTTTCTATTGCTAGAACAAATATTCTTGCACATTTTAGAAGAATTAAATTAATTATTTAATAAAATGTTTTGAATAGCAATATCATTTAGAATACTACAAGAATTTGCACATAATTATGAATTTAAATTTTCTTTATGTCGTACAATCCGTACGAAGAACAGGTATACTGATATTTATTATTACAATAATATTATATTTATATACATTTCTTCTTTATTATGCGCGAAATGTGTTACTAAAAATGCGTAGCTGTTATTCTTTTGTTATTTATTTATTTTTTTGTCTTTTTTTAGTGAAGTATTTTTCTGACTGAGGAGACAACAATTATCAAAACAGTTGGTCAAGAAAATTTCAACTACTATCAATGATGGTTCGATCCCATCGGCTGAACATGAACTGCCTGCTAGTCTACTCGTTCTCTTTGACATTGGGCACAATTATTGTGCTCCACGCCACCAGAAATAGCTCTAATGAAGGAGACACATATATTTTGTCAGGTAAATCTAATTTTTTAATTCCTTGCTTATTGGAAGGATTGTTTACGACGATTAGATGAATATACAGGGTGATTCAAAGAAGATGTGCCAAACTTTACGAGATGGTAGCACACTCAGAACCAAACATTTTTCGTCATAGTTTACTGCGTCGGAAATGAAATGTAAAGACACCAGTAGGCGCTTAATGGTGAAACCGATGAGGTGAGGCGAAAACACATGAAGTTATAGAATGACATTTAATAAACAACAATTACTGTATTGGCTCAAAAGAGCAATCACCAACCTGAATGCAACCTCTCACAGCGCCGATGGAGGGATTGACAAACTCTCTCAAGCAGACCACGCAGGTCACGCACTCCGGCATCAGCAACTGAAATTCTGGAGAAGACTTCCTCTTTAGATTCAAGAGGAGTGTAAAATGCTTAGCTTTTGTGTATACTACCGCCTCCTAAAGTTTGACCCATCTTTTATTAATCGCCCTGGTTACGTTATAACGTTGCTGTTAGGCACAAACGCAACAACTTACGGCGGTGGTAAAACCAGTGTCAATTTGAAATTTTCTCAAACCTAAGTATACTAACTACTTACTTTAATGCTACGTTTTAATAAAATAATCACTGCAGTGTAGCCCAACACGACTTTCTCATACCATTTTTTTTTCTTGCAAATTTTGCAAGAAACATTTTTAAAAACCTATATCGTTATAATCATCTGGAAAATCTGTATGTTACCTTTCATTTCAAAAGGCTTAGGGTAGAGTTTTCGATTGACGCAAGTTTGAGAATGTACCACCGGAGATGGGGGGGGGGGGGGGGTAACTTGTAATTTTTTTTTAACATTTTAAAATTAAAATAAAATAAAATGTTTTTGTCCAAGTGAAATTTTGCTTTTAATTTTCACTCACAAAATCTCCTAAACTCTAAACTATATCTATAAATAGTAAACGACGAACAGATTCAGTACTAAATCCAATTTCTAGATTTTGTTTATATAACGTTCTTATAGTTTTTTTTTAACAATCATCTAGTAAATTTATAAAAGGTTGAAAATTTTCCATTTTTGAAGTTTATAATGCTTATTTCGAAAGTGCTAGCTATAAATAGAAAACGACTAATCCGTAGTAGTAAGCCGCATAAAGATATATTACTTTTGATTGGGTTCGAGTTTTCAAAATACAGTAGTTTTAATTTCGATATTTTAATATTTTGAAAAGATGGCTCTAATTTCGATATTTTAGCTAGATAAGAACAGTAAACGAGTAAATGTAGCCCTTTAAAAGACCAATAAAGATATATTAATGGATTTCCGTTCTGATTTAAAGTTTTCGAAATATAGTGGCATAATTTCGATATTTTAATATTTTTAACTATTTTGAAAAGCCAGTTCTTATTTCGATATTTTGATAAGTTTTGAACAATAAGCGAGTAATGTGTAGCACTTTATAAGCCCTACGGGGTTCAATAAGTTTTTGCAATGGATAAGAAACTTGAGCAACCTATGTACTGTGTGTACGAATTTGCTTATGTACTTATTTACAAAGTGTACTTTGAAGCTGCGTGACGCCACATAGCTTCATTTAGGTAAACTTAAGGAAAAATAAGTAGTACGTGCTGCAATTTGAGGCCACACAGCTTCATTTAGGTAAAAGTAACGGAAAAGAAGAAGTATTTTCTCCAGTGTGAAGCCAAACAGCTTCATTTAGGTAAAAGTAACGGAAAAGAAGAAGTATTTTCTGCAGTGTGAAGCCACACAGCTTCATTTAGGTAAAAGTAACGGAAAAGAATAAGTATTTGCTGAAGTGTGAAGCCACACAGCTTCATTTAGGTAAAAGTAAAGGAAAAAAATAAGTATGTACTGCAGTGTGAAGCCAGACAGCTTCATTTAGATAAAATTAAAGGAAAAGAAGTCAATAAATAAAATACACTTGTTGGAAGGGATAAAGAAAACTGGAGCAACGTATTTAGATACAAATAAGTTAATAATGCAGCATACAGATGTTTCGAGACTACCCTGAATCCCCTTCGTCAGGGCAAGAAAACCAACAAGCTCGAAGTCAGAAAGACGAAATCAGCACAAGTGGAAGAAACTGTGTGTGTGGGGGGGGGGGGGGGGTATATTCCCATGACCTGGATTAAGAGTTCACCTTAGACAACCAGTCAGAAAGTAGAGTTAAGAATAGTCCATCCAAACCGAAAAACAAGAAATAACACACAAGATTGACGTGCTCCAAAACACAGCTGAAATACCCCGACAAGACGAGCCACATAAAAGCCCCAAAGGTTAAGAAATGGAAACAAAGAATGTGGAAAATTTTACAGGGCATTCGGCCAGACCGCGGGCAACAATGGAGTACTGGACAAGTCATTAATTAAATTACTAAAATTTTTTTGGATATGAAATGCTTCAAAAAGGTCAAGATCATAGATTAATGTGCATTTTTCGTGAAAAATGACTGTCAATCTGTGATTTTGACTTCCTCGAAGCCTTTCATATTCAGAAAAATTCTAGTAATTTAGTTGGACTTGTCCAGTACCTTATTTTTGTCCGCGGTCTGGCGGAGTGTGCTGCAATTAACAGAACTGTTACTTTATTTAACTTGCTTGATTAATTAACAGAATATATAATAGAAAGAAATTATAAACTCTAATTATGCGCAAATTTCTACAGTATTCTAATTGACATTGTTATTCAAAGCATTCTATTTAAATGTCTAATTTAATGCTAATAGAAAAAAGTATGAGAATCTCTGTACTTGCTATACAAAATTATCTTCACAGGCATATCTAAAGAAAACATACTGGTCCCACTTGTAGGCAAAATTACGAAAAAATATGAAATGGGATCCATATATACCAATTAATCCATATATATAATTAGGATCCATATATATAATTATGTTTATATACATATCAAAATGAAAGAGTTGTGAAATGGGATCAATATGTACCAAATTGAATGCACTAAAATGGTATTAACAGATATATCAGTACAAGTTTTATTCTGGTTCAACAATTGGCTAAGTACAATATACGTTTAAAAAATATTTGCCAAAATAAAACAGCCGACGTAAGAAATTTCAAATATCATTAACTACCGTAACCTTTGAACGAGAAGCCGTAATTGATATAATCCAGCCAAAAATACAATTCCAATAAAATTTATGTTTATATACATATCTTAATCATTTAAATCTGAAAATATTTAATATAAATCGCCTGCTGTATAAACTTATTGAGTTTAATTCCGTTGCTTAGCAACATATCACAATTTTTTTCAAACAAATTTGCAAAGAAAAAAAAATTGTCTGCGTAATGCTATCTCTATGAAAGTTTCGATTTTTATTAGTATCTCAACAATACCTGGTCCTATCAACTGGAAACATGAACAAAATTTTAAATATTTCAAGGCTACCCACAAAATTTCATGAAATGCGATGCAGCTCTCCTGTGATGATGAGACAAATACACAAACAAACACATTCACATACAAGTAGATTTTTAATTTTATTGCAGAAGATGTTATTCACGTAAAACTATTTCGGCAGCCACCGACGATTTTTTTATAAAACATATTTTTTGTTCCTTATAAAAGCTATTAGGTAAAAAATGTTTATATTCTTATATCTGACTGATTGCTATATTGATGTTTAACTTTACTGCGGTAATAATTTATTCTTCAATTAGAAAATATACACGACGTTACCCAAAATATGCCCATCCTACAAAATTTTTCGCCAAGCATTACGGCCGGTTTTGTAAAAATGGGTTTTATAGTCGTTTATTATGTTCTTTCCAAGATATTTAATATTCATCAATTAGTTATCATTTCTATTAATATATCGTCATTTTTATCAATTTGGTTACAGTTTTATCAATGGGGCAATATTTTCGTCGATTTGCCAACATTTAGAAAACTCACAAAGTTGGTGATATGTCGCCAAAGTTCGTCGCCAACATTTCGACAAAAGTTATAGACGCAGAAATAGCTTATTCCTATGATAGATTCTTATATTCTGTCTAAAATATTGAATCTTCATCAAATTGTCGTCATTTTCATTGATTTAGCCTATTTAACAATTTGACAACATTTTTATCAATTTGGCGAAGTTTTTATCAATTAGGCCACATTTTTATCTATTTGGCAGCATTTACGTCAATTTTGCAATATTTAAAATACCTGCAAAGTTGGCGATATTCCGCCAATTTCGTCGCAATAATTTCGCCAAGCCCAATAGACGGAGAAATAGGTTATTCTTATAGTAGACTAACAGCATACCTGTTCTTCGTACGGAGTATATAATATAAAAAAACTTATAATTCGCAATCATGTGCAAATTCTGTTAAAATATTAAATTTATTGCTCATAAAGAGAAGTTTAAGAATATCTGTTCTCACTATGCAAAATTATCTTCACGGGCAGATCTGAAGAATAAAACATCCTGCCCCCTTTTGTAAGCAAATTTACAAAAAAAAAAAATAATTGAATCAGTATATGCAACCACGTACTACTTATATTGTCGCAGAATAGAAAATATGCCAGTGTGTTAGTAGAAGCTTACTCATATTGCAATATGAGTCTCAAAAATATTTGCCAAAATAAAAGACATGACGTAATAAATTGAAAGTATCAAAAATCCCCGTAATCTTAATACCAGAAGGTCGTAATTGATTCCAATATATGCCAATATATATCAAAATCAATCTCAATATACCTGTACTACTCATTTTCTTGTAGATTAGAAGATATATCCGTGCATTTGTAGAAGATTACTCGTACAACGTACTATATATGAGTTTCAACAATTTTCGTCATAATGAAACAATGGCATAATAATTTGAAAATATCAATAATCCCTGAATCAACTGTCCCCGAAAATAACAATAATAATGATGTTTAAACCTGAAGACCGTAATAGATATTATCCAGTCAAAAATGCAATGTCAATGAAATTTATTTTATATACATATTTTTATTATTCAAATCGGAAAAGATTTAATAAAAATCGTATGCCGCATAACACATTGGTTCCGTTGCTGAGCGACATGATATCATTTGCTTCAAATAAATTGATGGAAATCATATTGTCTGAATAATGCGATCTCCATGGAAGGTTTGGCGACATTTTCGTCGATTAAGCGATAACTTAAAAAATCGCCAAATTTATCGCCAAGTGGGACTATAGAACTAACTGATAGTCCCATTTTGCGACAAATTGACGAAGCATCATCACAATACTATCCCCTAACAAAAAACAATTAATTTCGTTGTTAAGCGCGATTTTATCAATTCCATGATATTTTTATGGATTTACAAATATTTTTATAAATTCGGTGATATTAAAAAAAATCGTTAAATGTGTTACTAAGTAGGATGGATGGACTGACCGACAAATGCTACAGAAACACCATTTCAATACTCTATTCTAAAAAAACAAATTTAATTTCATTGACTTGGGTCATTTTTATCAATTTGGAGACATTTCCGCTAATTTGGTAAAGTTTAAGAAAAGCTACCAAGTTATTTAGAGATATTCCGCTAAATTCGTAGCTCTAAATTTGCAGATCTGAAGAATAAAATATCCATATCCCGTTTGTATATACTAAATGAAAACACTAAAATTGTATTAAAATATACACACACCCTTTCTACTCTTTTTCTGCTTCAACAATCAGTTAAATGATTTTATTAGCTAAACACAATATATGAGCTTGAAACCTCTTTGCTAAAATAAATGAAAGTGATGTACGCAGTCCGCAATTTATATAATTAAAAGAACAATCAAACCGTTCATTTATAAAATATATTTTTCATCCATTTATTTATTATTCGAATAGAAAAAACAATAATAAATATTAACAACACATTTAATTTCATTCCATTGCCGAGAAACATGATATAAGATAGAATCTTCCTCGTAAAATGCGAAATTAAATAGCCATTTTGATTTCTTTATACTTTTCATCGTTGAATAAAAGCTTGTGAAAGAGGAACCATGGAGGTAGATTTTTCCATTTAAATTCATGTTTCAAACAATTTATGTTTTCCTATAGTGACTAATTAATGCAAAAATCCTGCACTAAACTCGAAAATAAAGTTTTATTTCATTTTGATGTTTTAAACAAACGATTTTCATCCTTTCCGTTTGGATAAACCACGGAGTTGGAGAGTAGATCTCCTAGGAAAAAGTTCCGTTTTTCATTAATATCTCGACAACCCCTAGTCTTAGAAATTCGAAACTTGGACTAAATTTATGGGGGTATATTTCAAGGCTATCCACAAAATTTCATTAAATTCGGTTCAGCCGTTTTCCAGTGATGATGAGACAAACGAAAATTTCGTTTTTTACTAATATCTCGAGAACCACTGGTCGTAGAAACTCAAAACACAGACTATAAGAGGGGCTATTTCTAGACTACCTACAAAATTTGATCAAATTCGGTTCAGCCGTTCTCCCGTGATGATGGGACAAAAAGACAGACAGACAGGCAGACAGACAGATAGACAGATTTTCATTTTTATTTATATAGATAAACGACACAACTAATGGCTGCAATTACAAAACTATTACACAAAGTATCTTCTTAGGCCGCCCATTTTTGCTGCTCTATATCTTCGGATGAGTCGGACGGCCTGGGTTTTCAACAAAGTCCCTTCTCTCGTGAACGAAACGAGCTAGATCCACGAATATGATGATAACAAATTTTCTGCATAATATTGAATATTAAAAGTGAACAACACATTTTACAATAGCTAATTTATTTTTAATTTTATGTGATATTTTGATAAATTTATTTGAAAAATGTGCAATATCTCGAGAGCGATTCTTACAAGCGTTCTAATGTTTATGTCAATCAATTTCTAATGAAAAATTACGTAAGAAATGTGACGGTTTTGATTTTTGTATGATTTTTCAAAATGTCATTTGAAAATATAAGGGTGTTCTGAACACTCGATTGCGTTTAAAACAACAGGCTTCCAGTATTTATAGATAGTAACTTGTGTACCAAATTTCGTTCGTATTGCTCTATTCGATCCTGAGATATAGTCTCCACAAACTCACTATCCTACACACACACACACACATACTTTCACACACACACACAAACTTTCACACACACCCACAGACATTACCTCAAAAATGTTCGATTCATGTTCAGGAATGCTTGGGACGTGCTCTCCCGTCGAAAACTCGAATTCGAATTTTCGATCTCCTCACATTACTTTCCTTATACATTATACTATGTATATAGGGAAAGTAAAAACACTCTATTTTAATATTAGATAGTGAATCGACTGAGAGTATATATATATATATATGCAGGGTGTCCAGTGCTATCGGTGCCCAATGGCTATTCCCTCAACCGTTAGTCACAGAGATATACTTCCAATTGCAAAAATGTTTTAGATTTTAATTTTTATCTATTATCTTAGAAATAGTTTAAATCAATAAATACATTTCTGAAAGAAATACGAAATATAAATTTTTATACGGTCCCCCTGTTCCTACCAATTATATTTAGGAAAATCATCCTCATACAATTTCATGCAACAAAAAAAAAATTCTTCCTTCTACGATCAAAATTCACCAAGTTATGAAGCATTAAACTTTATGATTTAAGTCGGTTTTCCACGCATAAAAATATCCCGTTTCAGGCAACCAACCAATCAGGGGCCGTATTGACCATTTCTCAGCAAAAAAGGAGTCCAACTTTAAACAGCTATAAGTCGGTCAATTTTGGTCTTACAATAATTTTTTTTTATTTTGCATAAAATTGTATGAGGATGATTTTCCTAAATATAATTGGTAGGACCGGGGGACTGTATAAAAATTTATATTTCGTATTTCTTTCAGAAATGCATTTATTGATTTAAACTGTTTCTAAGATAATAGATTTTAAAATTTAAAACATTTTAGCAATTGGACGTGTATCTCTGTAACTAACGGTTGAGGGGAAAAAGCTACTGTGCACCCGATAGCACTGGACACCCTATATATATATATATATATATATATATATATATATATAAAAATTGAAAGATTATAATCGAAAACTATGCATAAACTATGTACAAAAAAATACATATGTATATATATATATATCATATATATTACATTTTATAAATATAGATTTATATATATTTTATTTAATATTATATATATATATATATATATATATATATATATATATATATATATATATATACATATATATATATATATATAATATATATATATATATATATAATGTATATATATATATATATATATATATATATATATATATACATATATAATATATATATATATATATATATATATATATATATATATATATATATATAACTATAATGAGTCACTTGAACACCTTTGTCGGGAGCGAAGTTATGTGATATCTTGGTGTTCATAGGTCATTATTACTTATGTCATTATTTCTTATTAGAAAACCATGCATACACTACGATATATACAAAGAATTATTTATATATCATATATATTATATTTTATATATATATAACTATATATATTATATATATATATATATATATATTACTATAACGAGTCAATTGAACACCTTTGTCGGAAGCGAAGTTAAGTGACGCCTTGGTGTTCTTAAGTCATTATTATCTAAGTAACTGGAGTTTCGCCTTCATATGGATTACTCAAAGGGTTAATTAAACTCCATCTTGAATCCATTCACGAATATTCTATTAATATTTCCATTCTTAATACATATTTATTTTGTATAGATTCCAAGGGACTACCTCTAACCATGATGTGTAACTCCGGACGTCTGGGGAACCAAATGTGCAGTTATGCTACACTGCTTGGTCTCAGCGCTCTCAATCGCAGACAGCGCCTAGTCCTGGACTGCAATAAAGAACATCTGGAGCGCTTCTTTGTGGGCCCATACCAAGCTGAGTCCATAAAGAGTTCTCAACTTATAAGACGAAATACATGGAGCATATTGCCATTCCTGACACCCGAAGATGCAGCTATTCCACCAGACTCGAACATTATAGGCGGGTAATCTATTTTATTTCTAAAAACTATTTAACCTTTTGCTTATCCCAAAACTAAGAACCTCTCAAAAAGACAAATATTTGACATACCCTATCTCAAACAGTTCGATCCCAGTTGGCAGGCATTGGCGTCATATCGGACCTGTAAGCAAAACGTTAACTATGCAACTCCGCCATATCAACGATAGCGACGGAAAATTGCGTTTCAAATTAAGAAGCGGAACCTGCAGATTTGCAGGTAGATTAAATTTTAAATCAGACCTCGGTTGCCTTTTATACTATTTTACGGCATACAGTGGGCCTAGATAGAGTGGATTTAGTTGTTGTTGTTGAAACCCAGACCGTCCGACCTACCAGAAAGGTGTAAGGTAACTGTTTGAACGTTCGGGAAGTGCCACCCAGTTTAGACCAGAACCCAGTGGGGGAGGCATCCACAGGGACGGTACCCTCCTTCCCCTACCACCAACCTCTCGGAAGGACTTGCGGACCCACGTGTTTAACGTGATTGTACTCCGCGTGAACACGGCGACAGTTTTGGCAGTGGCTGTACCGAACCCGGGCCTACAGAGTGCAACTCCAGCGCGCAAACCACAGGCCTGCCGCGCCCTCTAGAGTGGATTTAGTGTAAAAGTAAATGTTATTAATGCGTGCATTGAAATATATATTGCAAACGTACATTGTGAAACACATGCAAGCATGTTACTGAAAGTTTCAGGGGAATCAGCTGTCAGCAATGGCCCTAACAGCATTTTTTCTCACAGTGATGTAAGATTTACGTCACACTGTGACTTTGGACATCACAGGACGTCGCAGTACGTCTCGGCAATGTCATATTGAGGTCACAGCGAAGTCATTTTGGTCATTTTCATGGTCGTTTGTGACATCGCATATCAACTTGTTTGTGACGTCACATTGTAATTGCCATTATAATGTCGTCAGATTATTACGTGTTAATTAAATTTTGGAAACGTCACAGAATATAGTCACAATGAAGTTACAAATTTACTAATACGTAACGTCGCATAGAAGCCACAAATATGGTGTCACATTGTGACCTAGGTGTCACGTGACTACAACGTCACTGTCACACATATGACGATTTTTGCTGTGAGGGGAGGGGGAATCAGGTTCCTGATAGGTATAATAAATATATATATATATATATATATATATATATATATATATATATATATATACATTATAAAACTTGAAAAATTTATTTTCAATTTTAGTGAACAGATTAAAAAGCTAAATGCAAAAAATAATTTATAATACAACTTGTAAAGCGCTATGCTGCAATATTTACATGTGTATTCCTATAAAAATTCCCAAAAAGGACAAGTAGCAATGCACTCGTTTAGATTCTAGATGTGTGACAGGAATACCGGTCGGGGGGAGTTGCGACCCCCAGCACTCCGGTTAAAGCTTTTTCCGCCATGGCAAACGCTCCCGGTAACCGATTCTCCCTACACGATTTCCTTCATGACCCTTTATACTTCCGTAAAAATTACACACATATACAATTTCAATAACATGTAAAAAGCTAAAAGTTTACTTTTCCACGCTAAAACTATCCATGAATCATGTTGTAAAAATATAACAATTAATTTAAAATATTATATATATATATATATATGTATATATATATATATATATATATATATATATATAAGGATATAAACAATATGAAAAGAGATGTGAGAACGGGAGTGACCATATGATTTGCATAGAATGGTAGGGGTGGATTGCGACACCCCTTTCCCGCTTAAAGCAGCTTTTACGACCCGGGCAACGCTCACGGCACCAATGTAACTCAATGGTCAATCTCCCACATGTGCAAAGATAGAAGCACCTGAACGGACACAGAACCATAGATGGAACCAAGAAAGGAAGAGATACACCCTACAATCCAACTTGAAAACTCGACTTTTTATAAGGGAAAGTCGCACATGCGCAAAAAGACTTCAATATGATAGGATCGCGGATATGATTACAAATATGATTAGGAATGCTCATTTAGATTCAAACAAAGTACAATTTCTTTCTTTGAAAAAGGAATAGTAAAAATGTTGTAAAAAATATCTAGGATAATTTCTTTTTATTGCATCATTTATTATTTTATTACATTCATAAATGCAGTCTTTTTTAAAAGTATTGTAGTTTTTGTTTCTTCTGAAGTATCCAATGACTATATTTCTGAAAATATTTTTAGTGATGTTTGAATTCTAATCAATAATATTATTTATTTTGATATTGTACGAATTTCTCTTGTCGTGTATTCTCTTGTCGTCGTAAAATTGTAAATTCTATCGTAAAGTATGACACGATCAATAACAGATCATATTTCTTTAACGATTATTATCAACACTACCACCATATGAAGAACTTCAAATTTAGGAATTGCAGTTCTTCGCTTTGTCCCGTAGCCAATCCACACCAAATTTCTACAAAAAAGAAAATATAAAAAATATTTTGCAAAACTTTTAATGTGGTATATTGCATATCATGCCTCACATGTCAGGCAAAATATATAGGACAGACGCAGAATTCTCTGAATATCCGTATAAATCTGCACCGAAATCAAGGGGGCAAAATCCAACAGCTAACCACCAACAATAATTTAGAATTACGACATTTTCAAGTACATCCATTCACCAATTTCATGGTAACTATCATTGATATAATACCAGATCTTTCAGAACGCTTGTGGTGGGAAAACACCCATATAAAGCAATACAATTCTACATACCCATATGGTCTGAATTCATTATTATTCAAGGAAAATTGCAATAAAGAAAGATGCAGAAATAGTCAAACATACCCTCTCTTAGAAAATTCAATACCTAAAAAAACTTATAGAAAACAAAGAGGAAGCAAAAAACAACATCTTAATTATATCAAAACAGAAGAAAAAATCTCAGACTTCATTAAAACAGTAACAATGGTGAAATTCGGATGGATCATGAATATAGCCAACAGTATCAAAATTAAATACTTGCAACGTATTTGGAATTTTATTATAAATTTCAATTTAAATGAAAATAACTGCAATACAGAAGTTACAAGCACTAATATAGACATCATTCTGGATTTAATTAAACTCAGAGCCGCAAAATATAACGTAACACTTGAACCAAGAAATCATATTAAAAAATCAAAAGAATTTTTATCACAACATTCAAGAATAAAATGTTCGAAAGTATTCCATTCAACTATATATTACATAATATTAGAAGAACGTCTTCCTTTGCTTAATCTAAATATCAAGTTAACCTATCACTTTGTAAGAACCAACGGAAGAAAATTATTCAACTATAATAAATTATGTAAAAATGTGGCATCATTAAATATTGAAACCTGTCAATGTCATGAAAATATACACTGTGATCCCTACCACAAGCACATAATTACTGGAAACTTGGATTTTATAAAAGACAATAAACTCAAAAACTTATTACAACTCGGTTCTAAGTACCGAATACAAGAATTCAATAATATTTATAATGAATTCAATTACGATTTAGAAACTTTCATATACAAGATGGCAGTCAAACACAGTTTACCTGTACAGACTTTCAACGCATGGAAATATGTCTTTTACAGTGCTTTTTGCCAATACTACTCGAGAGGAAACAAGGATTTTAGGAATTCTCAAGTTCCGTCATCAATCAAGCAATATAATGAAGAATTCGTATTAACATACACCGACAAAATAGTATCGAATTTTGCATTTACATGTAAAAAATTCTATGTAGATACTTTAACCCAGTGCTATAAGGATAGAGCCATGTATGCCTTAATTCCAAGCAACGAATCGATCATTACTAAAAGAATAAGAGCACTATATAAACAAATAGGTATGGATATAAAATCAGTAAAATTTCCATACTTGATCCTCATTCCCAAGTTACACAAAAAACCCGTCAAGTTCCGAACAGTAACAGTGGGATGCTGATCATACCTGGAACAAGCAAATAAAAAACTTCTGAATTTACTCCAATACGTTATGACTGATATTAAGGGGCAAAACTCCATTATGTTAAAAAACGGAAGGGAATTGATAGACCGGCTGAAATTTTGCCATAAAGATTTGTATTTCAGAAGCTACGATTTCCGGGATTTGTTTAATAGCATTGATTTAACAAGCCTACAAATGATCTTGAAAGAATTGCACGAGGAATACAATTTAAAACCATATATAACTTTTAGAAGATATTTGGATGTGGTCGAGTTGGTTTTGAAAGAAAACATACTCTATGACGCTATGCATTACTACAAACAAGTCAAGGGCATACCCATGGGTGGAGCATGTTCGTCAATATTGGCGGATATTTATCTATCCAAATATGAACGAGGAACACATATATTATCGGAAATACCTTATTTCCGTTACGTTGATGATGTGATAATAGGGGGTTATGAAAATGCCCCAAACCTAGATTTTGCATTCTACCCAAAAGAATTAGAATTGAAAATCCAATCAATGAGGATGGATCGACAGACTTCTTGGATTTATCAATAAGAAAACACCCACAGTATGGTATTTATACAACCATACACGACTAGAGAAATTCATGCAATATCAAAATAAGTAATATTATTGATTGGAATTCAAACCTCACTAAAAATATTTTCAGAAATATAGTCATCGGATACTTCAGAAGAAACAAAAGCTACAATACTTTTAAAAAAGACTGCATTTATGAATATAATAAAATAATAAATGATGCATTAAAAAGAAATTATCTTAGATATTACTATTCCTTTTTCAAAGAAAGAAATTGTACTTTGTTTGAATCTAAATGAGCATTCTTAATCATATCTGTAATCATATCTGCGATCCTATCATCTTGAAGTCTTTTTGAGCATGTGTGACTTTCCCTTATAAAAAGTCGAGTTTTCAAGTTGGATTGTAGGGTGTATCCCTCCCTTTCTTGGTTCCATCTATGCTTCTGTGTCCGTTCGGGTGCTTCTATTTTTGCACATGTGGGAGATTGACCTTTGAGTTACATTGGTGCCGTGAGCGTTGCCCTGGTCGTAAAAGCTGCTTTAAGAGGGAAAGGGGTGTCGCAATCCACCCCTACCATTCTATGCAAATCATGTGGTCACTCCCGTTCTCATTTCTCTTTTAATCTTGTTTATATCCTTATATTCCACTCTGGATGCGGAGCCGCTAAGCGCCACATCCTCGGTAGAGCTTCAATTTTCTCCTTTACTTATTAAAGAGTTCCTTTAATGATATATTTCTTTTTGATATATATATATATATATATATATATATATATATATATATATATATATATATAATGTATAAAGAGAATTTATAAAAAGTGAAAAAAAGGAAGGAAGGCTTAGCAAAAAGCTTACTCTACGGCTGTAAGGGGTTGTGACCTCACTCCCCAGTTGTCAACAAGCTTGTCATAAATGCCGCGGCATTGCACTCCTGGACGCCAGCTTTGGCTGAAGCCCACCTCCGGAGTGACAATAAGAATTATCACAAGACCTCCAAAAAAGAAAGAATCAAGGACGAGAGGATGACCATTAATGTATTAGCAACCATTTTTCTAACTACGATGACCTTTATATTGCTTCGTTTGATCGTTCTGCGGTCCTGTCATTTGCAGTATGCGAACCTTCATCTGCTAAATGTATATAAAAAAGATTTTAACTTTATACAATACACAATATTGTTACGGTATAAATTATCAATATATTGTAGCATAAATGGAATATGGTAATTTTGTAGATATGCCTTTTGTAGAAATATTCGATCAAAATCAATACGCAAATCTTCGTCTTTAATAATTCTTTGAATTCTAACCAACCCCCCCCCCCCCCCCAAGAATGCATTCCTAAATATATTCAAGTGAAGGTTGGAGTTCCAATGTACTATACCGTTTATAGGTATTTTAAAACTGTTTCTTTTGTCATAGAGGGTAAAACTTATTGGGATTTGTCCAAAGTTGATACTCAAATCCAAAAACTCAACTACATTTTTAATTGTAGCCGGATTTCCTTTCAAAACCAGGTTGGGTGTGTAGAAATCAAAGTTCATACCACTTCAAATTTCTATAATTACTCCCATTTTTCTTCTATTATATATATATATATATATATATATATATATATATATATATACAGGGTGTCCACTGCTATCGGTGCCCAATGGCTATTTCCTCAAGCGTTAGTCACAGAGATATACTTCCAATTGCATAAATGTTTTACATTTTAAAATCTTAGACACAGTTTAAATCAATAAATGCTTTTCTGAAAGAAATACAAAATATAAATTTTTATAATGTCCCCCGGTCCTACCAATTATATTTAGGAAAATCATCCTCATACAATTTCATGCAAAATAAAAAAAAATCTTCCTTTTACGACCAAAATTCACCGAATTATGAAGCATTAAACTTTATGACTTAAGTCGCTTTTCCACGCATAAAAATGTCCCGTTTCGGGCAACCAACCAATTAGAGGCCGCATTGCCCATTTCTCAGAACAAAAAGTGCTCCAAATTTAAACAGCTATAAGTCGGCCAATTTTGGTCGTAAAAGGATGATTTTTTTTTTGAATAAAATTGTATGAGGATGATTTTCCTAAATATAATTGGTAGGACCGGGGGACTGTATAAAAATTTATATTTCGTATTTCTTTCCAAAATGCATTTATTGATATAAAATTTTCAAAGATAACAGATTTTAAAATTTAAAACATTTTTGCAATTGGAAGTGTTGAGGAAATAGCCATTGAGCACCGATAGCACTGGACACCCTGTATGCATATATATATATATAATAATTAACTGAATATTTCAGAAATGAAGCTGGAACTTTCATGAACGCCTGTAATTGCGGTTTTTCTGATACTTGCTCAAAATTATCAAGAAAATAGCTAAAAAAAATGAGCAAAGGTTACAGAATGTTTTACAGTGTAGGCGTGAATAATTTATAAGTGTGAGCCTGCCACATCTAGTTGAATGAGTTTGTTGATAATAGCGTCACATCACTATATGCAAATAATGCCTGATAATAAATGAATCTATGAACAATGGAGAATAGAAGAGGGAGTCTGGCACATCATGGAATATAAGTGTGAGTATATATAAACATGTATCTAAACTTTTGCAATGCCCAGGAAAATGGCTTCAATAATTCTTGATGTTCAAACCACCAGCAAAGAATTCAACAACACAAAGTTCAACAACACAATCCTTGCTGGTTTTTCATAATACATGAAATATTGCCTTACATAGAGAGATTACAACATGTTTCGAATTTCTGTCATCATCAGGTATACAAACTCATTACCAAACCTTTAAATGAAAATAAAATAAATATATTGTACTTTTTACCTGCGTGTTTTCTGTGTACTCTCACCTTCTTGTTAACCCATTGTTACCTAAAAAATCTGATGTGGGCAACACATGACTTTCTTTATATAATGCAATGAATTTACTGCTTTTACAGCTAAAAAAACGTCATTCTTATAGTAGATACTTATATTCTTTCCATGATATTGAATTTTCTTCAATTAGTCGTTATTTTCTTTGATTTAGCGTCATTTTTGTTAATTTGGCAACAATTAAAAATGTCCCCAAGTTGGCGATATTCCGCCAAATTCGTCGTCAAAATCTAGCCAAGCGTTATAGACGGAGAAATAAATTATTCTTACAGCAGATAAATGACTATTGGCGTTCAAATACAAAAGTATTACTCAAATTATCTCTTTTCATGAATGGAACGATCTAAATCCCCGAGAATGATGTCACCAAATTTATCGCATGGTATTTCATAAGAAAAGTGAACATGTTTCTCAATAGGAAATATTTTTATTTTTTATTTTATATAACAATTTGATAATTTTTTTTAAAATGTTCTCGAGAACGGTTCATGTTAGCGATCTAAAATTTATGCCAATCGTTTTCTAATGAAAAATTACATAAGAAATGTCTATTTGTGTAACTTTATTAGCGGTTTTGATTTTTTGACGATTTTTTATAAATTTCATTCGAAAATTTAAGGGGTTCTGAACATTCGATTGCATATAAAAACAATAGGATTCCAGTGTTTAAAGATTGTGATTTTTGTTCCAAATTTTGTTCGAATCGGTCCATTCGTTCGTCAGTTATCGTCTCCACACACACACACATACTTTCACACACACACACACAGACATCACTTCAAAAATGTTTAATTCGTGATCAGGGATCCTTAAAACGTGCTCTCCCGACGAAAACTCGAATTCGAATTTTCGACCCCGTCACAATACTTTCATTATTCATTATGTATATAAAGAAAGTAATAGTTGGTTGATATTTTCTTCATCCACTGTCATTCTTGTGAGAGGAGAAGGGGCCCAGTTCAATGGATGCATGGGGTCTGAAACAGGCTCTCTACTCCAAATAATCTAAATGTGAATAAGAACAGTAGAGTATCCACATAATCTTGTCTAATCAAATCTGAGAACCAGTGGTGGCTTGTCAGGTGACGCAGGTGAAGTGCTGCTTACTTAAAGTTATCGGTTGAATTGAGTTATTATAATATTATTTGGGGAAATTTTAAGAATCGTATCATTATTACTTTCCTTATACACATAATGTATAAAGAAAGTATTGTGATGGGTTCGAAAATTCGAATTCGAGTTTTCGACGGCAGAGCACATTTCAAACATCCCTGATCACGAATCAAACATTTTTGAAGTTATGTCTGTGTGTGTGTGTGTGTGTGTGAAAGTATGTGTGTGTGTGTGTCAGTGAGTCTGTAGAGACGATATCTCACGAATGAATGGAGCGATTGGAATGAAATTTGGTACAAAAATCACAATCCGTGAATACTGGAAGCCCATTGTATGTAAACGCAATCGAATATTTACAACCCCCCCAAATTTGCGAGTGAAATTTTGAAAAAAATCATCAAAAATTCAAAACCTTTAATAAAGTTACGCAAATAGATATTTCTTATGTAATTTTTCCTTAGAAAACGACTAACACAAATTTTGGAACGCTAGCATTGACCGTTCTCGAGATATTGCACATTTTTCAAATAAATTTATCAAAAATCCTATAAATTAAAAGAAAATATTAACTGTTGAGAAACATGTTCACTTTTCATATGAAATGCCATGCGATAAATTTGGTAATATCATTCTCGTGGATCTAAATCATTCCTTTCATGAGAAAAGATACTGTGAGTAATTCTTTTGTATTTGAACGCTAATAGTTATTTATCTGCTGTAAGAATAGCTTATTTCGTTGTTCATAACGCTTGGCGAGATTTTGGCGACGAATTTGGCGGAATGTCGCCAACATAGCGACTTTTTTAAATGCTGCCAACTTAAAGAAAATCTCGCCAAATGGATAAAAAATAACGCCAAATCAATGAAAATAACGAGTAATTAACGAAAATTTAATATCTTGGAAAGAATATAAGTATCTGCTATAAGAATAACCTATTTTTTGCTGTAAAAGTAAATTCATTGCATTATATAAGGAAAGTCATGTGCTGCCCACATCAGATTTTTTTTAAATAATATTTGACAATACTTGCACCAGTAAAACTATGTGTTTTAATCATGTTCGTTGTCAAGGGGGAGGGGAATCCCGTCATTAAATCTACTTCACCCATTTTTGAAATCACGAGCCACCACTGCTCACAAGCATGATCTGAAGAATTTTTTCTTTTTAACACTTTCCAGTATAGTTGTAAAGTATTTATGACTTTGTTCATTCTGTCTGTCTGTCAGTGCGCACGGTAACTGCCATAAAAATAACATATCAAAATGAATTTTCAGTATGTTGTTGAGACGGTCTGTGGGACATATGGGAATGTAAATGAATAATATCATCCAATTAGATTTTAACTGAACCAGAGTTGATAAAAATGAAATACATTGAACCTATGGGACCTAATTTTTCAAACATTTTTAAGCGGACTTGAAAGTCACAAATTGCTTCCAAATTTTTAGAAAATATTCAAATTATCACGTAAAATGTGTAAAACAGAATTCAGCAAAATATGTTAGAAATTTTTTTAAATAAAAATTAAAATAATAATAACACCCATGTTATATGAAGCGATCACGTGACTCGTTTCAAAATAAAATCCATTTTTTCCCTGTGTAAAAATCGTAATGTTTAAAGATCTTTTAAATTTATATTCAGTGTTGCATCCGTCCTAAAACCGCTTTATTTTTGCGTATTATCTGTGTATCTAAATTCTGTGCCAACGCTATCATAATATTTATTATTTTAAATGATCACAAACTTTGATTATTCCTACAAGGAAGACTAATTTCTATAGCAAGCAGAGTGTAAACAAATCCAGCGACTGTAAGATGAGTTGTTTAATAATTGCTGATTTTTTTCAAGCAAAATTATTTAATTCTGGGGCCTGTAACGTAAGTGATATGAATGAAATATTCATTGATTTTACATAGTGAAGCAGACGATTTATAGAATTGCCTTTTTTGGTGAGGTTTTAAATTTCCAAGTATAAAAATAAACTATTGTAGCACTGTGATTATTTAAAAATTATCAGTGCTGAATGTATTGCAATTTAGAGATGTTCAAGTAAAATTGCATTTCAATTGGGAAGTGTTTGATAATCAATGCTTTATACATTATTGATATTTCTTGTTAAGTTCTTTATGTGACATAAATACTTTTACAGGACAACTAGATTTATGATTGCTATAGTACAACTGAGTGCATATATTACTTTCCTTATATACATAATGTATATGGAAAGTATTGTGACGGGGTCGAAAATTCGAATTCGAGTTTTCGACGGAAGAGCACGTTTCAAGCATCCCTGATCACGAATCAAACATTTTTGAAGTGATGTCTGTGTGTGTGTGTGTGTGTGTGTGAAAGTATGTGTGTGCGTGTGTGTGTGTCAGTGAGACTGTGGAGACGATAACTGACGAACAAATGGACCGATTCGAACGAAATTTTGTACAAAAATCACAATCCATAAACACTGGAAGCCTGTTGTTTTTATACGCAATCGAATGTTCAGAACCCCCTAAATTTTTGAGTGAAATTTTGAAAAATTCGTCAAAAAATCATAACCGATAATAAAGTTACGCAAATAGACATTTCTTATGTAATTTTTCATTAGAAAACGATGGACATAAATTTTAGAACGCTAACATGAACCGTTCTCGAGATATTGCAAATGCTTCAAAAAAACTATCAAAAAGTCATAAAATTAAAAAAAATATTTCCTATTGAGAATCATGTTCACTTTTCATGTGTAACACCATGCGATAAATTGTGTGACATCATTCTCGTGGATCTAGCTCGTTTTATTCATGAAAAAAGATACTTTGTGTAATACTTTTGTATTTGAACGCCAATAGTTATTTATCTGCTGTAAGAATAACTTATTTCTTTGTCCAAAACGCTTGGCGAAATTTTGGCGATAAATTTGGCGAAATGTCGCCAATTTGGCGACTTTTTAATTGTTGCCAAATTAACAAAAATCTCGCCAAATGGATAAAAATGACACTAAATCAATCAAAATGACAACTAATTGAAGAAAATTCAATATTTTGGAAAGAATATAAATATCTACTATAAGAATAACATTTTTTAACTGTAAAAGTGGTAAATTCATTGCATTATATAAGGAAAGTTATGTGTTGCCACATCAGATTTTTTTATATTTTTTCAGATTTAGCTATATTTTTTTCTAATTTCTTCCAGGCACAGGCATCCGTGTTCCTTTACATTCTATGACCATGTGAGAGGGGATATACTCCGAGAGTTTCAGTTTCATGAACCTCTACGGCAGCATGCCCAGAATGTCCTCCGGCAAGCCAATGTCCGCCATCTACGTAACGTCACCTACGTAGGGGTGCACGCAAGACGAACAGATTACAATGCTTATCTGGAAAGACGCCAAGGAGTTGCCTTTAATATGGAATACTTCCGGAAAGCGCTGCCATATTTCAGTGAGAAGTATAAAAATGTCATTTTCATCGGCGTAAGCGATGACAGGCAATGGTGCGTTGACAACCTCTCTAAGGAATTCGAAGTCTACGTGCCTCCTAAAGCTCCGACCGCTGCTCATGATCTTGCCGTGCTAGTGAACTGCAATCACACGGTGATGACGTACGGCACGTTCGGGTATTGGGCGGCGTACCTGGCTAGAGGTGAAGTAGTGTATTATGATGCATTTTCAAAACCTAATACTACACTTACTTTGAAGAATTTTGTGCAGGAAATAAAGTTGCCACCTCATTGGAAAGGCATTGCTACAGTCAACTCTCCTTATTGGTTGAAAAGTCGGTGACGTCAAATAAGTCTGCAAGCAAAAATCATTCCTGAAAGAACTTCAAAAGGAAATATATCATTATTTTGTATCTGATATTATATATTTATGCTAATTTGCTAATATATATTTTATTAAAAATGTCATATCCTACTTTATAAAAATTAAGCAAGGCCTTGATCCTCAGAGGTAAAAATCTGATGTGAGCAGCATACGACTTTATCTACAGAATCAAATTCATTTTCTCTTTATTTCTTTAATTCATTAAATTGAGTTTCATTGCACAAAGAAACGTGTATAATTATTAATTTCCTTATAGTATACAATAATGCATAAGCAAAGTATTGTGAGGAGGTCGAAAATTCGAATTCGAGTTTTCGACGGGAAAGCACGTATCAAGCATCCCTAATCACGAATCGAACATTTTTGAGGCGATGTCTGTGTCTATGTGTGTGTGTCAGTGAGTATATGGAGACGATAACTGACGAACGAATAGACCGATTCGAACAAAATTTGGTACAATTACTATCCGTGAATACTGGAAGCTTATTGTTTTTATATGCAATCGAATGTTCAGAACTTCCTAAATTCTCGAGAGAAATTTTGAAAACAATCATCAAAAAATCCAAACCTCTAATAAATTTGAGCAAATAGACATTTTTTATGTAATTTTTAATTAGAAAACAATTAACATAAATTTTAGAACGCTAATGTGAACCGTTCTTGAAATAATGCACATTTTAAAAAAAATATCAAATTATGTAAAATATAAAAGAAAATAATATTTTCTATTGAGAAATATGTTCACTTTTCATATGTAATATCATACGATAAATTTGGGGATATCATTCTCGTGGATCCTAGCTCGTTCCATTCATGATACAAGATACTTTAAATAATACTTTTGTATTTGAACGCCAATAGTCATTTATCTGCTATAAGAATAAATTATTTCTCCGTTCATAAAGCTTGATGAGATTTTTGCGACGAATTGGGCGGAATATCGCCAACTTGGCGACTTATTAAATGTTACCAAATCAAAGAAAAGCTCGCCAAATGGATAAAAATGACGCTAAATCAATGAAAGTAAAGAGTATTTAACGAAAATTCAATATCTTGGGAAAATATAAGTACTATCTACTGTAAGAATAACCTATTTTGTTTTTACTGTAAAAGAAGTTTACAAGGAAAGTTTTACATTATATAAGGAAAGTCATGTGCTGTCCAGATCAGATTTTTTGCTTTCCTTATATACATAATGTATAAGGAAAGTATTGTGACGGGATCGAAAATCCGAATTCGAGTTTTCGACGGGAGAGCACGTTTCAAGCATCCCTGATCGCGAATCAAACATTTTTGAAGTAATGTCTGTGTGTGGTGTGTGTGCGTGTGTGCGTGTGCGTGTGTGTGTGTGTGTGTGTGTGTGAAGTATGTGTGTGTGTGTGTGAAAGTATGTGGGTGGGTGTGTCAGTGAGTCTTTGGAGACGATAACTGACGAACGAATGGACCGATTTGAACGAAATTTGGTACAGAAATCACAATCTATAAACACTGGAAGCCTACTGTTTTTATACGCAATCGAATGTTAAGAACCTCTCTAAATTTTCATGGTGAAATTTTGAAAAAATCGTCAAAACATCAAAACCGGTAATAAAGTTACGCAAATAAGCATTTCTTATGTAATTTTTCATTAGAAAACGATTGACATAAATTTTATAACGCTAACTTTTGAAATATTGCACATTTTTCAAAAAAATTATCAAAAAGACATATAAAATAAAAAAAATATTTCCTATTGAGAAACATGTTCACTTTTCGTATGTAATACCATGCGATAAATTTGATGACATCATTCTCGTGGATCTAGCTCGTTCCATTCATGAAAAAAGATACTTTGAGTAATACTTGTATTGAGTAATACTTGTATTGAGTTGTATTTGAACGCCAATAGTTATTTATCTGCTGTAAGAATAACTTATTTCTTCATCCATAACGCTTGGCGAGATTTTGGCGACGAATTTGGTGGAATATCGCCAACTTGGTGACGTTTTAAATGCTGCTAAATTAACGAAAATCTCACCAAATGGATAAAAATGACGCTAAATCAGTGACGACTCATTGATGATGACGACATGGAAAATGACGACTCATTGACGAAAATTCAATATCTTAGAAAGAATATAAGTATCTACTATAAAAATAAGCTATTTTTTTTCTGTAAAAGTAGTAAATTCATTGCATTATATAAGGAAAGTCATGTGCTGTCCTCATCAGATTTTTTGTAAGGCTATCATGTTTAATGCCATGCCGGATAAATAGCTAGTTATTTTCTCATTTTTGATATTCATGAAATAAATACCAATATATTCGAGAAAATTGATGATTCAGT
The DNA here is from genome assembly GCA_951213105.1 of Amaurobius ferox. Lineage (NCBI taxonomy): Eukaryota > Metazoa > Arthropoda > Arachnida > Araneae > Amaurobiidae > Amaurobius > Amaurobius ferox. The sequence goes on from OX578154.1 coordinate 30,690,049, forward strand.
GCAGATTTAGTCATCAACCAGATATCTGAACTCTTAACCTTCATTGCTACATAAAAAACAAACGCAAAATCGGTTTAAATTATAGCTTCTGTTCAAAACAAAAACTTTCCCAAAATAGCGAAGAAACCCCATTCAAGCGCGCGTAAGCTTTTACTTTTACAGCACACGCGCTGGTAACTTCGGGCCATATCGTGACTTATGGAATCCACCTGCTTTGTAGCGTAATGGGATATTTTAAGTCATGATTTAAAGTCGTATTTACTATTCAGAACACCAATACAATCGAATAAAACTTCTTATATCTTGAACTGCGGTTTATTTTAAAAAGAAAAGCCCCCCAGGCTTGTTTCCGATGAATGAGGTCACTTTTCCCTTTCACCCTGTTACCATTCTTTGAAATTAAGAAAATTACACAGTAGTGGGGAAAACGACCATGTGAATAGTGTCCTGGAACTTGGAATTATTTATACAGTTTTTTGGTTTTTTACTTATTTGAGATTTTGCCGCAGTATAATTATGGTCACAGGAGTTTATTTTTGTAAACTCTGTGCTCGTTACAGGAATCGGCAGTAATAGATGATAATGAAGCTTAATTTAATAAAACAGATTTGAAAATAAATTTGTTTTGACGCGAAGAATGCCCAACAGTCACAAATCGGCCTACTTATAATAACCAACTGTATTATTGGAGTGTTTTTTGAAAAATGGAAAAATAAATATGCAAAAAAAAGTAAGAATTGAAGTTGTCAATGCAGATCACCGTATAAGCAGCCTTACAAGTCCAACTTACGACCTAGACCCCCAGATATTAAGCCCCACCCTAAAAAAAAAATCACCCTATAATTGTATCCTGAAGTGAAACATTGAACATAATTTTCCCAATTCCGGTGCATGCTTTAGAATGATTTTAAGTATGCTAAATTCAAATATTACTGGTAAACGTTCTTTCTCTGTATTTTAAAGAATAAAATAATTTTTTGAGATCTAATTTAAAACAGCATAAACTCAGCAAGTTAATGTTATTAGCTTTTGAGTATAACATAACTTCGAAACTTGATTTTTTTATAGATGCTATTAAGGTCTTTATACTAGTAGAAAGACAAAGGATGGGGGGCGTGCCTTTCTGAAAGAATTTGTTGAATTAATCATTATTTGCCAACCCTATAAGTCTAACTTACGACCAGGTCCTGATTACGGCCTAGTCCCCCTCCTCCAGATTTTAAGGGACCCCCGAAAACATCCTACAATTGTACCCTAACGAACAAGAAAGATCAATCATGCATAAAGCATTGATTATGAAACACTTTCCAACTGAAATACAATTTTATTTAAACATCTCTAAAATGCGATACATTCAGAAGTCATATTTTTAAAATTATCACAATACCACAATAATTTATTATATTTGAAAACGTCATCAAAAAATGAACTTTATTCAAATAACATCATCGAAATATAAATCGCCTGGCTCTCTATATTAAAGTAGTCAATATTTCATTCATAAACTTTTTTCCATTCTTTTCATTCAGCGGCGATATTTTTAAAACACATATTTTTATAATACAATACATGATATTTTTATTATCACAATACTACAATAATTTATTTTACTTAAAAACGTAAAACAATGGAGGTAAAATTACTTTCTAACTCCATTCTTAAAACTTCATTGAAAAAGCAATACTATAGAATCGTCTGTTCTCTATGTAAAATCAATGCATATTTAGATTCATATCAGCAATATGCTATATTGCAGATTCCAGAACTAAATAATTTTGCGTTAAAAAAATTCAGCATTCCTTATACAACACAGCTTACAGCTTGATATGTTTACATTCTCCATACGTGAAAGTTAGGCTTCGTTGTAGAAATGATCAAAGTTGGATGATCATTTAAACTCCAAAATATTGTAATTGCGTTTCCGCAGTATATAGATGCACAGAAAAAAATCAGAAATAAAGCGGCTTTAGGACGGATTCAACACTAAACATAAATTAAAAAGAACTTCAAAAACCACGATTTTGACACAAGATGGATGCCATATTTTATTTTGAAGTGTGTCATGTGATCTTTTCATATAATATGGGTGCAATTGTTATTTTAGTTTTTATTTCAAAAACTACCGAATATATTTTGCTGATTTTCTTTTATATATATTTTATGGGACAGCTTGAATATTTTCTAAAATTTTCGAAGCAGTAGTGAAATTTAAATTCGCTTAAAAAATGTTTGACACATTAGGTCCCTTAGGGTTCAAGGTATTTCATTTTTTCAACCCGGGTTCAATCCAAAACTAATCGGGTGATATTATTCATTTACATTTCCCTATATCCCACAGACGACATACTAAAATTTTATTTTAATAAAATCAGTTTTACGACAGTTATCATGCGAATGATAACAAAACAAACAAACGACAGACAGACAAAACGAACAAATTCAAAAACACTTTTTAATTATGTTGTAAAGTGTTAAAACATTGAACATATCTATACATGTCTCAATCGTGTTTCCGAATTCTTTTAAGTATGCAAAATTCAAATATTTCAGGTGAATGTTCTTTCTTTGTACTTAAAAGAATAAAAATATATTTTTTATATCCAATTTAAGACAGCTTAAACTCAGCAATTTAATGTTATTAGCTTTTGAGTATAACATAACTTTGAAACTTGATTTTGTAGATTAGTAGCAATTAGGGTCTTAATAGAAAGGAAAATGGGAGTAGATACTTTCAAAATTAATTTATCGAATAAATCTGTATTTATAATATTTCGTGTCCACTGTTTATCTTCATAATGCGATTTTTATAAACGCTATTCTTCCAGACATGAATGGATATATATTCTATTCTAATTGTTAACACTTTACAACATAGTTGAAAAGTGTTTATGACTTTGTTCATTCTGTCTGTCTGTCTGTCCGTTAGCACGATAACTGCCGTAAAAATGACTTTATCAAAATGAAATTTTAGTATGTTGTTCACACGGTCTGAGGGAGTGATAGCAATATAAATTAATATTGTCACCCAAATAGTTTTGGATTGAACCCGTGTTCGAAAAATGAAATACATTATAACCTATGGGACCTAATTTTTCAAACATTTTTAAGCGGATTTAAAATTCACAAATTGCTTCGAAAGTTTTAGGCAATATTCAAATTATCCTATAAAATATATAAAAAAATTTCAGCAAAATATATTCAGTAGTTTTTTAAATAAAAATTAAAATAGTAGTTACACCCTTTACATGAAGAGATCAGGTGACCATTATATGAAGAGGTCATGTGACCCACTTCAAAATACAATATGTCATCTATCTTGTGTCAAAATCGTGATTATGAAAATTCTTTTTAATTCACATTAAGTGTTGTATCCGTCCTAAAACCGCTTTATTTTTCCTTAAATTCTGTGCATCTACATACTGAAACAACGCAATTACGATATAGTTGAGTTTAAATGATCATCCAACTTTGACTATTTCTAAAACGAAGCCTAATTTTCACTTATGGAAAAAGTAAATACCAAAAGATGTAGAATGATTTGTATAAGAATTGCTGCATTTCTTTAACGCAAAATTATTTAGCTCATGTAATCTGCAATATAGCTAATATGAATGAAACTTTCATTGACACAAAGAGGCAAATGATTTTTTTCGATTTTTTAAGCATAGAGTAAAATTACTTGTACCTCCATGGTTTTACGTTTTTAAATAAAATAAATTATTATAGTATTGTTTGTGATGAATGAAATAAATGGAAAAGAAATTATGAATGAAATGCTGCTTTTATATAGAGAACCAGGCGTCTTATATTTCGATAATGTCATTTGAATAAAGTTCATTTGTTTTCGATGATGTTTTCAAATATAATAAATTATTGTAGTATTATGCTGATTTTAAAAGTATTACCGAGGAATGTATCGCATTTTAGCGATGTTTAAACCAGACAATTTATATTTCAATGCCGTCATTTGAATGAAGTTCTTTTTTATCGATGAAATTTTAAGTTTTCAAATATAATAAATTAATGTAGTATTGTGATAATTTTAAAAATATTACCGAGGAAGATATCGCATTTTAGAGATGTTTAAATAAAATTGCAGTTCAGTTGAAAAGTTTTTCATAATGCTTTATGCATGATTGATCCTTCTTGTTTGCTTATGAAAAGACTGAAAATGTTTAATGTCGTTTAAGATATATATTTCTTAAAGTAAGAATTAAGTAGCTGTTGCTTTCCATAGGACTACACTGTACTTTTACACCAAACACTCTAAATAACTATTTATAACTTAATACAAAATAAATTTTACCATAATCGAGTTTTATTACGAACTCAGTACATATGTCCAAATTTCCTAAAATTTCATTTTCACATAAATTAATTACCCAATGTAAATGACATGTCACTCAGCAAAAAAAGTAAACATAAAAAATACAAAAATACGAGCGAAATCAAATAAAACAAAAATAAAGCGGTTTTAGGACGGATGCAACACTAAATATACATTTAAAAGAACTTTAAAAATCACAATTTTGACACTGGGAAAAAGAGATGGATGGCATATTTTATTTTGAAGTGGGTCACGTAATCTCTTCATATAATATGGGTGTAATTATTATCTTAATTTTTATTTTAAAAACTACCGAACATATTTTACTAAAATTTTTTTTTGGTATATTTTATGAGATAATTTGAATATTCCCTGAAATTTTCAAAACAATTTGCGAATTTCAACTTTGCTCAAAAAATGTTTGAAGAATTAAGTCCATAGTGTTTAATATATTTCAGTTTTTCAACTCGGGTTTAGTCCAAAACTAATTCGGTGATATTATTCATTTACATTCCCATTTGTCCCACAGACCGTCTGAACAACAAAAATTTATTTTTGTTTAAGTCATTTTTACGGCAGTTATCGTGCGAACGGACATACAGACAGAATGACCAAAGTCATAAACACTTTTTAATAATGTTGGAAAGTTTAAAAAATTCTAGATTTAAACACTATTTTAAGAAATTATCGCAATAATAAAAACCAAGTTGAATATTTCCAACATTATTTTTGTTATTTATTTGCTGATTTTCAGGCACTTGATATATTCAACCATACAAAACCAACAAAAATCTTGAACCATTTTGCCGTCAAGATGTCACCCCAGCGCACCGGAACACACTACGCCCAACAACACAACATCCATGCCCGCAGGTGGGACTCGAACCTACAACCCCGAGCGAGCACAAAGAAACGCTTGCCTTGACCGCTCGGCAATCTCGCCAGGATTTGCAAAATAATTGTTTAACAAATGTTAAAATTGCACCGAGTACACCGAAATCTAGCCAACTCATCCTGGTCACGGCACCACATGTCACAGTGCAAAACGGTGGCACCAGACACACACAGTGGTTTATGTGACGAAAATAAAGATCTACCTATGTGCACCAGAATGTGTGATCTTCGGAAGGGGGCTTAATTTCATAATTCCTTTCCGCCCTCCTGTCCCTGGATACACATTCTGGTGTACATAGGTAGATCTTTATTTTCGTCACATAAACCACTATGTGTGTCTGGTGCCACCGTTTTGCACTATGACATGTGGTATCCAGAAATTTATTCCTGGACGAGAGAACTTCGAAATAGAACCTGGGTATAAGATTTATGGGTTGTGCCAACGAACTTCACGGCTTAACACATTCACGACGTTATCACGGTTTGGCATATTTGCATCTACCACTTAATTTCGTATTGCATATAACATGCTTGGCACACATGACCTCATTTTCTCCTTGACACCTACAAATAACATCTGATGATCTATATATTGGCGAACCAAAAACAACTTGATGTTCTAAAGACATTCTGACAATAAACGAATATTTCGACAAATCTATGAAGTGGAATTATTATCCCAACCATCTGAAGTGGGATTAAAGCATTTGATACAAAACAAATGAGTGTAATTTGATGAGATTATTTCTGATAATCGGAATTTCCCATATTTAATGCGCAAAATGTGTTGTATTATGCCCATATTGTATCATACTTAGTGTTTCTTTTGATATCATTTGCATTCATAGTAATGATCAAACTTTTATTGTCCTTCGCAGACCATATGCGAGTACTACCAACATTGTTCCGGGAATTACTGTTTTTCTATAAGAAAAAATCTGATGTGGGCAGTACATGACTTTCCCTGCAGACTCAAATTCATATTATCTTTATTTCTTTAATTCATTAGATTGAGTTTAGTTGAATCAAATAACGCTAAATTTGCATTTTTAATTCAATTTTTGCATTTAGGAAATTGGAAATTTTTCCGAAATTGGAGTAACAAAATTGCGAGAAATCTCTATCTTGAGAACGGTTAATCCTAAAGTATAATGGGGTGCGTTATATTATTTTTCTCTTCAAAAACTGCGTATAAAACAAGAATTTAATTGATACATTTCAGCATACACTACTTAGTCTTTTTTTTTAGATTTTGGCGATTTTGGCGGCCATTTCGTAAAAAAAGGCAGGTTGTTCTTTTCCGAATCGTACCAAAATCTAACCAGCGCCAGAGTATCCCACAAGTAACTTATCTACCAAATTTTGTAAAATTTGGTCAATTAGTATTTTAGTTAGAGTGGATATATGAAATTTTTGACGACCATTTCGTAAAAAAAGGCGGGTTTTTCTTTTCCGAATTGTACCAAATTCTAATCAGCACCAGAGTATCCAACAAGTGACTTATCTACCAAATTTTGTAAAATTTAGTCAATTAGTATTTTAGCCAGAGCGGATAAATGGAATTTTTACGGGACATTTCGCAAAAAAAGGCGAGTTCTGTTTTTAAGAGTCGTACCAAAACTAATCAGTACCAGGGTCACATCCAAGTGACTTACCTACCAAGTTTTATGAAATTCGGTCCACTTATAGTTTTTGAGTTAGAGTGGGTACATACATAGCACAGACACACAGACAGACACACAGACACACACAGAGACACATTCACAGACTTCACGCTAAAAATAGTTTTTCGTATTCTAGAGGTCTTGAAACGTGTAGATCCGTCGAAAACTCGAGTTGGGATTTTCGACATGATTCCAATACTTTCCCTATACATTACCATGTATTGCAGGGAAGATAAAAATCTGATGTAGGCAGCACATGACTTTCCCTGCTGACTTATATTAACGTTCTCTTTATTTTAATTAAATTTATTTCACTTTTAATTCAATTTTCGTTCGCATTCGGTAACCGACTTATTTTCAAAGGTGGCGTAGAGAAAGTACGAAAAACTAAAATATCTCGAGAACGGCTGGTCCTAGTGTAATGGGTTTGGTCTTATTCTTTTCGTTGTTAAGAATTACGTATTAAACATGCATTTAATGGATATATTTGAGTATACCTAGTTCTTTAGTTCAGATTTTGACGATTTTTACGGGCCATTTTGCAAAAAAAGGCAGGTTTTTTTTTTCCAAAGCGTACCAAAATCTAATCAGCACCAGGATAACCCCTAAGTGACTCATCTACCGAATTTTGCGAAATTCGGTCCATTAGTTTTTCAGCTACAGTGGATACAAGCTTTTGCGGGCCATTTCGCAAAAAAAGGAGAGTTCTTTTATCCCAAATCGTACTCAAAACTAATCAGCACCAGACTCGCTCACAAGTGACTTACCTACCAAATTTTGTGACATTCGGTCCATTAGTTTTTTAGTTAGAGTGGATAAAAAATCTGCACAGACAGACAGACACACAGACACACACACAGACGTCACGCTAAAAATGGTTTTCTCGTATTCTAGAGGTCTCGAAACGTGCAGATCCGTCGAAAACTCGAGTTGCGATTTTCGATATGATTCCAATACTTTCCCTATACATTACTATGCATTGCAGGGAAAGTAAAAATCTGATGTGAGCAGCACATGACTTTCCCTGCAGACTTATATAAACGCTCTCTTTATTTTAATTAAATTTATTTCACTTTTAATTCAATTTTCGTTCTCATTCGATAACCGGACTTATTTTCAAAGGTGGCGTAGGGAAAGTATGAAAAACTAAAATATCTCGAGAACGGCTAGTCCTAGTGTAATGGGGTTGGTCTTATTCTTTTCGTCGTTAAAAATTACGTATTAAATCAGCATTTAATGGATATATTTGAGTATACCCAGTTTTTTATTTTAGATTTTGGCAATTTTTGCGGGCCATTTTGCAAAAAAAGGCAGGTTATTTTTTTCTGAATCGTACCAAAATCTAATCAGCACCAGGGTGACCTATACGTGACTCATCTACCGAATTTTGTGAAATTCGGTCCATTAGTTTTTCAGCTACAGTGGATACAAGCTTTTGCGGGCCATTTCACAAAAAAGGCAGGTTCTTTTATTCCGAATCGTACCCAAAACTAATCAGCACCAGCCCCGCCCACAAGTGACTTACCTACAAAATTTTGTGAAATTCGGTCAATTAGTTCTTTAGTTAGAGTGGATACAAAATTTGCACAGACAGACAGACACACAGACAGACACACAGACACACAGACATACACACAGACGTCACGCTAAAAAGGGTTTTTTCGTATTCTAGAGGTCTCGAAACGTGTGGATCCGTCGAAAACTCGAGTTGCGATTTCGGCATGATTCCAATACTTTCCCTATACATTACCATGTATTGCAGGGAAAGTAAAAATGCTCTAAAAATATTGTAATTTGAATAATCTGGCATATAACTAAAATTTCTATTTCGTTCTAGTTTTTCACAGAATGTGTCCAAGCAAAAAATTTGGCAGTGACGGGTAGATCCGGTCTTAAGACACAGCATCCATTATACATACACATATACACATAACACATACACATTTATAGGGATATCTTTCAAAAGTGCTCTAAATAAATTTTATAGGTTTTAAGAATGCGCTTGTACATCCGTCACAATTTCGAATTCTAAAATTATACTTTATACATAATATAGTAATAGAAAATAAAAATACTATGTATACCTAGCAGTATAGTTAAATAAATCGATCCAACTCTCTGTGTGGGGAGCAGAAAGTTTTATTGATAAATAAAGCATTCCGTAAACTTTTTCCAGTCAATCCTTGTGACTCTCGGATTGAACTGGATTAAGTTATCGGGCCCGTACTTAGCAGATGAACACATGTACACATGCACACAGGCATCTCTCAAAAATGTTCTAAGTGAGTTTTGGAAGTCATGGAAAGGTGTTTATACGTCAACATACAGAATTAAAAAAAAATTGAGAAAACAATACTTTCTATAAAATATAGTATTAGAAAATAAAAATACGTATACCTAGCTGCACATTTAAATAAATAAATCTAACTTTCTCCGTAGAAAGCAGAAAATTCGCTTGATAAATAAAGCAGTCAAATAAACGTTCTTCGATCAATCCTTGTAACTTTGTCAATCCTTATTAATTAAGCTATCGCACCCGCACTTCGCAGACAAACACATGTATACATACACACAGGCATCTCTCAAAAATGTTCTAAGTGAGTTTTGGAGATCTTAGAAACTTGTTTTAGAAAATGTTTAGGAAAATAGAACTTTATACAGAGTTCCCGGCAAGGTTCTTACATTGTAAGGCAATGCCCATGAAAGTACATGTTGTATATCCTTAGTAAAAGTGACCATGAATCGAATATAAATGATTGCAGAGCGGAATACTGCAGCAAAGAGAGATAGGCCAAAAAGTAAATTACAAAGTTGTAGATCATTATCTAATGAGTAGAAATAGACAGTAGAAATGAACGAAGCACATATCCGGAAGGGAATAAATACCTGTGAAAAGGTGGCATCATCTGGGCCTCTAACAAGGTGGTCACAATTCACTTCAACAATTTCATCCCAGTAGCATAACGGTAGAGCATCGGATGGCTGGGTCGAAGATCCAGGATTCGATTCCCGGTTGGGGCAGCAAGATTCTTTAAAATGGTGCCCGAACAAATCAACCCTGTAGGTTAGTGCAAAGATGTCAGAGGTCTGAAAGTAGGACCCTAGTACAACTAGCACGGTTTCAGCAGACTCTAGGATATTGAGACCCGATTTCAAATTAGGAGGATAATGGCCACACAAGAAGCTAAACTGGAGGGTAATAACAGCATCATGAGGCTAACCCGAGGTAAAAATAGCAGGAGGTGCTCAGTCAGATTGTCATTTGCACGCCAATCAGACATTAGAAGTTGAAGATTGCGGAATCCCTTTGACAATAAGAGATTGCAATTCCGTCCCAATCGCTCAACGGTAGACACACGACTGGTCAGTTCGAAGATCCGGGATTTGATTACCAGTTGGGTCAGCAAGGTTCTCTACAAGTGGAGCCTGCAATGCTTGGCAATATTTTGTCTGGAATTCAAATGTTTATTGCCTCTGACGCAAGGTCTAGAGTAGATTATTTCTGTTTATGAAGTAGTGTGCATTGTATCATTCCTGGTTGAGACAGCAATGCGCCAATAACATCATAGTGTCAAATGGATGCCTTCTGTAAAAACTCTAGTGTCGATTCATAATAATTTGACAATGCTCTACAACTTTGTAATTAGCATTTTTAGTCTCTATGTCCTCGGATTCGTTATATTTACTTTTAAAATTATTCGTTATGGACGCTGCAATCCTTTTTATTCGATGGAGCATGGTCACTTTACTCTATATAGGGTGAGTCAGACTTCTTGGGCCAAACTTTAAGGGGTTATAAATCACATCTAAACAAGCAATTTTTGTCATACAAAGCAGGGCGTAACGCAAGAGATGAACTATTAGGTGGTAGCTCATGAAACGAAGAAATGATGACTCTCTCGTGAAAAGAGGAAACACAAAAATGACAGAGTAGGCACGAAGTACGTTTTACTGACAGAAATTGCAGAATGCATCGGCAAAGTTACAGAAACTGCTCAAAAGTGCGACCACCAGCAGTAATACAGGCTTCACACCTGCGACGTAGCGAGCGGCTCATCTTAGCAAAAACACCTGCCATATCTTGGATAACGCGGGCAGCAACAGCAATCCTAGCAACAAGGTCCTCGTTGGAGTCGAAGAGGCTATCGTAGATGAGACTTTTCATATGGCCCCATAAGAAAAAGTCGAAACAGGAGATATCAGGCGATCGTGCCGGCTAAGCTATGGGACCACCCGGCCTATCCATTGCTCTAGGAATGTAGCATCTAAGGTGTGCCGCACATCCACGTGGGGTGGTGTTCCGTCGTGTTGGAACCACCTACATGCTTTAATGTTGGCAAGAACATGTGTCAGTAACTGTGGCAATACCTCCTGTAAAAATTAGAGGTATGTTCTGCCGTCCAGTCCGCATGGTATAAGATATGGGCCAATCAAATGATCATGGACGATTCCAGTCCACACATTTACGGAAAAACGCTGCTGGAAGGAATGTGGACGTGTGGTATGCGGATTTCTAGATGCCCACACATGAAAATTGCGCATATTAAAAATACCCTCACGAGTAAAGGTGCATTCGTCCGTGAATAAAACATGTGCGCTAAAATCAGGCTGCGTTGTTATCTGTTGCAGAAACCAGCGTGCAAAATCGACAAGTGGTTGATAATCTGCAGGTGTCAAGGCTTGCACTTTCTGCGCATGGTAGGGGTGTAATCCTTCGTTCCGTAATACGCGGCAAACCGTGCTTTGGGACACATTTAAAGCATGGGAAAGTGCCCGCTTGATGCTTTCCGGACGATTTTCAATCCTCTGCAGAATGTTCTCTTCATCTTGTGACGTCCTCACACTCTTGGAACGTCCTGTATCATCCATGCAGCTGACAAAGGAGCCCGCTTCACACAGACACCGATGCAATCGCTGAAAGATTTTACGGTCTAACACGATGAGTGGAAAAATCCACCGCTTTATGTGTTTATTTCTTCAGAGCATTTATTCTTTCTACCGTTTTTTAACCAAAAATTCTATCAACTAGAATAAACAATTAAAAGCTGTCGCCACAAGTACATAAAAATCGTCTGCAAACAAAATAATTATTTTCGATTACTTTACAAGAAAATAACAGTGGCGCTGCAAGTTGAGGTTCGTTCGCTAGTTCCAATGTTTCCGCTACAATCGCATTTTTCGCAAAATGCTAATAGACTATCCAAACTGCGAAAATGAAACAAGAGGTTTTAGCTTTTCTGCTAAAGAAATTTTAAGCTCATCTTAAACCCTGGCTAGTTCTGACACAATCGTCACTGCGTTCAATGTCAGCGACGGCTAGCGGTTCACCTCTTGCGTTATGACCCTACTTTGTATGACAAAAATTGCTTGTTTAGATGTGATTTATCACCCCTTAAAGTTTGGCCCAAGAGTTCTGACTTACCCGTATAGTAGACCTAACGTACAGTTGAGGCTCGCGACTTCAGGAATGGGTGAAGCAGATTCAGTGGTGGGATTCTTCACCTCCTCGACAAAGAACATCATCAAAACTCGCTCTGGAGCAAGTGTTGTCAAACATTATAAAAAAAAATCAACCGAATCTTAAAAATTCACCAAATAATAACAACCCATTCAACCGATAACTTTAAATGAAGCAGCACTTCATCTGCGTCACCTGACGAACCGCTACTGCTAACGTTTAGGCTCAACCTTCCTTATAAAGTTAGAGTTTCTTTAGAATTTTCAGGCAACTCTATATAGTGGTACAATAAAGTAACAATCGTGTGAAGGCTTCTCATTCCATCTCATTCACAACATTTAAAAAAAGTGAAACAAATAGCCATCAGGAACGCACATAAGAAAATATTTCAGTTGAAGTTGCAGTTATGTACGCAAAATCCAGTCTGCATTTCCACTTTTTCTCATTCTGTGATTTATTTCAAAAGCATTGTCCCTGCCGTCTCAAGGTCATATGCAAAGTACGTCCAGGTCATAAGTTTGCTAATAATTCTTCCCTCGTTTAAAAAAAAAATTGCATGGAATTGTAGATTTATGGTTTTTGTCGCGATCGCAAAAGCTTCGTCTTTTCAATTTGCACGTGTCTGGGTCTTGTTCTGAATTCAAATATCGTGTTGCCACATACGCGAGTACTAATAGTCTTTTGTTTCTTGAATCCGTTGTTTGAAATTACGAAGTAAATGTTACAATAGCGAAAGTGATTTAATTTATTGCCGTCCCCATTGTCTTTTTATGTAGCCTGATATTTAAATGAGTTTGGACCAGAAGTCTTCGATGCGCAATTCAAGGCAAGTTAAATAAATTAAAAGAGTAATTAACGCATGTCAAGCATGGTTCCAAGATATTGCGAAAACCGCAATTAAATTGCAATTTTTTTTCTAAATTACACAATTATTCGTCAGTAAAATTCCAGGGACATGACTAGCCAGTGGCGTAATACTTTGACTAATCTCACAAAAAACACTTCATGGTAAAACACAAAATCCCCGCTAAGTGCAAAAAACAAAAACCTTCTTCCAAAAGGATTATAACATCTCAAAATATTTTACACCAAGTTCCCGCAGGACAGAAGCTATATTTTCAGGTCTAGTGTACCATTCTGTTGGATACTAACGTGACAGATCGTAAGATGACGCAGATGAATCTCTGCTTCACTTAAAGTTGATGATTGAAAGGTTATTATTATTATTATTATTTGGCGAATTTTTTAGTCTTCTAACAAAAAGGTTATGACATCTCAAAATATTCTGTACCAAGTTCCTACAGGACAGAAGCTATACTTTCAGGTCTAGGGTACCATGCTGTTGGATACTAACACCAATGACGGCTCGTAAGGTGGCACAGGCGAAGCGCTGCTTCACTTAAAGTTATTGGTTGAAATGGTTATTATTATTATTATTTGGCGAATTTTTTAGTCTTCTAACAAAAAGGTTATGACATCTCAAAATATTCTGTACCAAGTTCCTACAGGACAGAAGCTATACTTTCAGGTCTAGGGTACCATGCTGTTGGATACTAACACCAATGACGGCTCGTAAGGTGGCACAGGCGAAGCGCTGCTTCACTTAAAGTTATTGGTTGAAAGGGTTATTATTATTATTATTTGGCTAACTTTTTGGTCTTCTTCCAAAAAGGTTATGACATCTCAAAATATTCTGTACCAAGTTCCTACAGGACAGAAGCTATACTTTCAGGTCTAGGGTACCATGCTGTTGGATACTAACACCAATGACGGCTCGTAAGGTGGCACAGGCGAAGCGCTGCTTCACTTAAAGTTATTGGTTGAAAGGGTTATTATTATTATTATTTGGCGAATTTTTTAGTCTTCTAACAAAAAGGTTATGACATCTCAAAATATTCTGTACCAAGTTCCTACAGGACAGAAGCTATACTTTCAGGTCTAGGGTACCATGCTGTTGGATACTAACACCAATGACGGCTCGTAAGGTGGCACAGGCGAAGCGCTGCTTCACTTAAAGTTATTGGTTGAAAGGGTTATTATTATTATTATTTGGCGAATTTTTTAGTCTTCTAACAAAAAGGTTATGACATCTCAAAATATTCTGTACCAAGTTCCTACAGGACAGAAGCTATACTTTCAGGTCTAGGGTACCATGCTGTTGGATACTAACACCAATGACGGCTCGTAAGGTGGCACAGGCGAAGCGCTGCTTCACTTAAAGTTATTGGTTGAAAGGGTTATTATTATTATTATTTGGCGAATTTTTTAGTCTTCTAACAAAAAGGTTATGACATCTCAAAATATTCTGTACCAAGTTCCTACAGGACAGAAGCTATACTTTCAGGTCTAGGGTACCATGCTGTTGGATACTAACACCAATGACGGCTCGTAAGGTGGCACAGGCGAAGCGCTGCTTCACTTAAAGTTATTGGTTGAAAGGGTTATTATTATTATTATTTGGCGAATTTTTTAGTCTTCTAACAAAAAGGTTATGACATCTCAAAATATTCTGTACCAAGTTCCTACAGGACAGAAGCTATACTTTCAGGTCTAGGGTACCATGCTGTTGGATACTAACACCAATGACGGCTCGTAAGGTGGCACAGGCGAAGCGCTGCTTCACTTAAAGTTATTGGTTGAAAGGGTTATTATTATTATTATTTGGCTAACTTTTTGGTCTTCTTCCAAAAAGGTTATGACATCTCAAAATATTCTGTACCAAGTTCCTACAGGACAGAAGCTATACTTTCAGGTCTAGGGTACCATGCTGTTGGATACTAACACCAATGACGGCTCGTAAGGTGGCACAGGCGAAGCGCTGCTTCACTTAAAGTTATTGGTTGAAAGGGTTATTATTATTATTATTTGGCGAATTTTTTAGTCTTCTAACAAAAAGGTTATGACATCTCAAAATATTCTGTACCAAGTTCCTACAGGACAGAAGCTATACTTTCAGGTCTAGGGTACCATGCTGTTGGATACTAACACCAATGACGGCTCGTAAGGTGGCACAGGCGAAGCGCTGCTTCACTTAAAGTTATTGGTTGAAAGGGTTATTATTATTATTATTTGGCTAACTTTTTGGTCTTCTTCCAAAAAGGTTATGACATCTCAAAATATTCTGTACCAAGTTCCTACAGGACAGAAGCTATACTTTCAGGTCTAGGGTACCATGCTGTTGGATACTAACACCAATGACGGCTCGTAAGGTGGCACAGGCGAAGCGCTGCTTCACTTAAAGTTATTGGTTGAAAGGGTTATTATTATTATTATTTGGCGAATTTTTTAGTCTTCTAACAAAAAGGTTATGACATCTCAAAATATTCTGTACCAAGTTCCTACAGGACAGAAGCTATACTTTCAGGTCTAGGGTACCATGCTGTTGGATACTAACACCAATGACGGCTCGTAAGGTGGCACAGGCGAAGCGCTGCTTCACTTAAAGTTATTGGTTGAAAGGGTTATTATTATTATTATTTGGCTAACTTTTTGGTCTTCTTCCAAAAAGGTTATGACATCTCAAAATATTCTGTACCAAGTTCCTACAGGACAGAAGCTATACTTTCAGGTCTAGGGTACCATGCTGTTGGATACTAACACCAATGACGGCTCGTAAGGTGGCACAGGCGAAGCGCTGCTTCACTTAAAGTTATTGGTTGAAAGGGTTATTATTATTATTATTTGGCGAATTTTTTAGTCTTCTAACAAAAAGGTTATGACATCTCAAAATATTCTGTACCAAGTTCCTACAGGACAGAAGCTATACTTTCAGGTCTAGGGTACCATGCTGTTGGATACTAACACCAATGACGGCTCGTAAGGTGGCACAGGCGAAGCGCTGCTTCACTTAAAGTTATTGGTTGAAAGGGTTATTATTATTATTATTTGGCGAATTTTTTAGTCTTCTAACAAAAAGGTTATGACATCTCAAAATATTCTGTACCAAGTTCCTACAGGACAGAAGCTATACTTTCAGGTCTAGGGTACCATGCTGTTGGATACTAACACCAATGACGGCTCGTAAGGTGGCACAGGCGAAGCGCTGCTTCACTTAAAGTTATTGGTTGAAAGGGTTATTATTATTATTATTTGGCGAATTTTTTAGTCTTCTAACAAAAAGGTTATGACATCTCAAAATATTCTGTACCAAGTTCCTACAGGACAGAAGCTATACTTTCAGGTCTAGGGTACCATGCTGTTGGATACTAACACCAATGACGGCTCGTAAGGTGGCACAGGCGAAGCGCTGCTTCACTTAAAGTTATTGGTTGAAAGGGTTATTATTATTATTATTTGGCTAACTTTTTGGTCTTCTTCCAAAAAGGTTATGACATCTCAAAATATTCTGTACCAAGTTCCTACAGGACAGAAGCTATACTTTCAGGTCTAGGGTACCATGCTGTTGGATACTAACACCAATGACGGCTCGTAAGGTGGCACAGGCGAAGCGCTGCTTCACTTAAAGTTATTGGTTGAAAGGGTTATTATTATTATTATTTGGCTAACTTTTTGGTCTTCTTCCAAAAAGGTTATGACATCTCAAAATATTCTGTACCAAGTTCCTACAGGACAGAAGCTATACTTTCAGGTCTAGGGTACCATGCTGTTGGATACTAACACCAATGACGGCTCGTAAGGTGGCACAGGCGAAGCGCTGCTTCACTTAAAGTTATTGGTTGAAATGGTTATTATTATTATTATTTGGCTAACTTTTTGGTCTTCTTCCAAAAAGGTTATGACATCTCAAAATATTCTGTACCAAGTTCCTACAGGACAGAAGCTATACTTTCAGGTCTAGGGTACCATGCTGTTGGATACTAACACCAATGACGGCTCGTAAGGTGGCACAGGCGAAGCGCTGCTTCACTTAAAGTTATTGGTTGAAAGGGTTATTATTATTATTATTTGGCTAACTTTTTGGTCTTCTTCCAAAAAGGTTATGACATCTCAAAATATTCTGTACCAAGTTCCTACAGGACAGAAGCTATACTTTCAGGTCTAGGGTACCATGCTGTTGGATACTAACACCAATGACGGCTCGTAAGGTGGCACAGGCGAAGCGCTGCTTCACTTAAAGTTATTGGTTGAAAGGGTTATTATTATTATTATTTGGCGAATTTTTTAGTCTTCTAACAAAAAGGTTATGACATCTCAAAATATTCTGTACCAAGTTCCTACAGGACAGAAGCTATACTTTCAGGTCTAGGGTACCATGCTGTTGGATACTAACACCAATGACGGCTCGTAAGGTGGCACAGGCGAAGCGCTGCTTCACTTAAAGTTATTGGTTGAAAGGGTTATTATTATTATTATTTGGCGAATTTTTTAGTCTTCTAACAAAAAGGTTATGACATCTCAAAATATTCTGTACCAAGTTCCTACAGGACAGAAGCTATACTTTCAGGTCTAGGGTACCATGCTGTTGGATACTAACACCAATGACGGCTCGTAAGGTGGCACAGGCGAAGCGCTGCTTCACTTAAAGTTATTGGTTGAAAGGGTTATTATTATTATTATTTGGCGAATTTTTTAGTCTTCTAACAAAAAGGTTATGACATCTCAAAATATTCTGTACCAAGTTCCTACAGGACAGAAGCTATACTTTCAGGTCTAGGGTACCATGCTGTTGGATACTAACACCAATGACGGCTCGTAAGGTGGCACAGGCGAAGCGCTGCTTCACTTAAAGTTATTGGTTGAAAGGGTTATTATTATTATTATTTGGCGAATTTTTTAGTCTTCTAACAAAAAGGTTATGACATCTCAAAATATTCTGTACCAAGTTCCTACAGGACAGAAGCTATACTTTCAGGTCTAGGGTACCATGCTGTTGGATACTAACACCAATGACGGCTCGTAAGGTGGCACAGGCGAAGCGCTGCTTCACTTAAAGTTATTGGTTGAAAGGGTTATTATTATTATTATTTGGCGAATTTTTTAGTCTTCTAACAAAAAGGTTATGACATCTCAAAATATTCTGTACCAAGTTCCTACAGGACAGAAGCTATACTTTCAGGTCTAGGGTACCATGCTGTTGGATACTAACACCAATGACGGCTCGTAAGGTGGCACAGGCGAAGCGCTGCTTCACTTAAAGTTATTGGTTGAAAGGGTTATTATTATTATTATTTGGCGAATTTTTTAGTCTTCTAACAAAAAGGTTATGACATCTCAAAATATTCTGTACCAAGTTCCTACAGGACAGAAGCTATACTTTCAGGTCTAGGGTACCATGCTGTTGGATACTAACACCAATGACGGCTCGTAAGGTGGCACAGGCGAAGCGCTGCTTCACTTAAAGTTATTGGTTGAAAGGGTTATTATTATTATTATTTGGCGAATTTTTTAGTCTTCTAACAAAAAGGTTATGACATCTCAAAATATTCTGTACCAAGTTCCTACAGGACAGAAGCTATACTTTCAGGTCTAGGGTACCATGCTGTTGGATACTAACACCAATGACGGCTCGTAAGGTGGCACAGGCGAAGCGCTGCTTCACTTAAAGTTATTGGTTGAAAGGGTTATTATTATTATTATTTGGCTAACTTTTTGGTCTTCTTCCAAAAAGGTTATGACATCTCAAAATATTCTGTACCGAGTTCCTACAGGACAGAAGCTATACTTTCAGGTCTAGGGTACCATGCTGTTGGATACTAACACCAATGACGGCTCGTAAGGTGGCACAGGCGAAGCGCTGCTTCACTTAAAGTTATTGGTTGAAAGGGTTATTATTATTATTATTTGGCTAACTTTTTGGTCTTCTTCCAAAAAGGTTATGACATCTCAAAATATTCTGTACCAAGTTCCTACAGGACAGAAGCTATACTTTCAGGTCTAGGGTACCATGCTGTTGGATACTAACACCAATGACGGCTCGTAAGGTGGCACAGGCGAAGCGCTGCTTCACTTAAAGTTATTGGTTGAAAGGGTTATTATTATTATTATTTGGCGAATTTTTTAGTCTTCTAACAAAAAGGTTATGACATCTCAAAATATTCTGTACCAAGTTCCTACAGGACAGAAGCTATACTTTCAGGTCTAGGGTACCATGCTGTTGGATACTAACACCAATGACGGCTCGTAAGGTGGCACAGGCGAAGCGCTGCTTCACTTAAAGTTATTGGTTGAAAGGGTTATTATTATTATTATTTGGCGAATTTTTTAGTCTTCTAACAAAAAGGTTATGACATCTCAAAATATTCTGTACCAAGTTCCTACAGGACAGAAGCTATACTTTCAGGTCTAGGGTACCATGCTGTTGGATACTAACACCAATGACGGCTCGTAAGGTGGCACAGGCGAAGCGCTGCTTCACTTAAAGTTATTGGTTGAAAGGGTTATTATTATTATTATTTGGCTAACTTTTTGGTCTTCTTCCAAAAAGGTTATGACATCTCAAAATATTCTGTACCAAGTTCCTACAGGACAGAAGCTATACTTTCAGGTCTAGGGTACCATGCTGTTGGATACTAACACCAATGACGGCTCGTAAGGTGGCACAGGCGAAGCGCTGCTTCACTTAAAGTTATTGGTTGAAATGGTTATTATTATTATTATTTGGCTAACTTTTTGGTCTTCTTCCAAAAAGGTTATGACATCTCAAAATATTCTGTACCAAGTTCCTACAGGACAGAAGCTATACTTTCAGGTCTAGGGTACCATGCTGTTGGATACTAACACCAATGACGGCTCGTAAGGTGGCACAGGCGAAGCGCTGCTTCACTTAAAGTTATTGGTTGAAATGGTTATTATTATTATTATTTGGCTAACTTTTTGGTCTTCTTCCAAAAAGGTTATGACATCTCAAAATATTCTGTACCAAGTTCCTACAGGACAGAAGCTATACTTTCAGGTCTAGGGTACCATGCTGTTGGATACTAACACCAATGACGGCTCGTAAGGTGGCACAGGCGAAGCGCTGCTTCACTTAAAGTTATTGGTTGAAATGGTTATTATTATTATTATTTGGCTAACTTTTTGGTCTTCTTCCAAAAAGGTTATGACATCTCAAAATATTCTGTACCAAGTTCCTACAGGACAGAAGCTATACTTTCAGGTCTAGGGTACCATGCTGTTGGATACTAACACCAATGACGGCTCGTAAGGTGGCACAGGCGAAGCGCTGCTTCACTTAAAGTTATTGGTTGAAATGGTTATTATTATTATTATTTGGCTAACTTTTTGGTCTTCTTCCAAAAAGGTTATGACATCTCAAAATATTCTGTACCAAGTTCCTACAGGACAGAAGCTATACTTTCAGGTCTAGGGTACCATGCTGTTGGATACTAACACCAATGACGGCTCGTAAGGTGGCACAGGCGAAGCGCTGCTTCACTTAAAGTTATTGGTTGAAATGGTTATTATTATTATTATTTGGCTAACTTTTTGGTCTTCTTCCAAAAAGGTTATGACATCTCAAAATATTCTGTACCAAGTTCCTACAGGACAGAAGCTATACTTTCAGGTCTAGGGTACCATGCTGTTGGATACTAACACCAATGACGGCTCGTAAGGTGGCACAGGCGAAGCGCTGCTTCACTTAAAGTTATTGGTTGAAATGGTTATTATTATTATTATTTGGCTAACTTTTTGGTCTTCTTCCAAAAAGGTTATGACATCTCAAAATATTCTGTACCAAGTTCCTACAGGACAGAAGCTATACTTTCAGGTCTAGGGTACCATGCTGTTGGATACTAACACCAATGACGGCTCGTAAGGTGGCACAGGCGAAGCGCTGCTTCACTTAAAGTTATTGGTTGAAATGGTTATTATTATTATTATTTGGCTAACTTTTTGGTCTTCTTCCAAAAAGGTTATGACATCTCAAAATATTCTGTACCAAGTTCCTACAGGACAGAAGCTATACTTTCAGGTCTAGGGTACCATGCTGTTGGATACTAACACCAATGACGGCTCGTAAGGTGGCACAGGCGAAGCGCTGCTTCACTTAAAGTTATTGGTTGAAATGGTTATTATTATTATTATTTGGCTAACTTTTTGGTCTTCTTCCAAAAAGGTTATGACATCTCAAAATATTCTGTACCAAGTTCCTACAGGACAGAAGCTATACTTTCAGGTCTAGGGTACCATGCTGTTGGATACTAACACCAATGACGGCTCGTAAGGTGGCACAGGCGAAGCGCTGCTTCACTTAAAGTTATTGGTTGAAATGGTTATTATTATTATTATTTGGCTAACTTTTTGGTCTTCTTCCAAAAAGGTTATGACATCTCAAAATATTCTGTACCAAGTTCCTACAGGACAGAAGCTATACTTTCAGGTCTAGGGTACCATGCTGTTGGATACTAACACCAATGACGGCTCGTAAGGTGGCACAGGCGAAGCGCTGCTTCACTTAAAGTTATTGGTTGAAATGGTTATTATTATTATTATTTGGCGAATTTTTTAGTCTTCTAACAAAAAGGTTATGACATCTCAAAATATTCTGTACCAAGTTCCTACAGGACAGAAGCTATACTTTCAGGTCTAGGGTACCATGCTGTTGGATACTAACACCAATGACGGCTCGTAAGGTGGCACAGGCGAAGCGCTGCTTCACTTAAAGTTATTGGTTGAAAGGGTTATTATTATTATTATTTGGCTAACTTTTTGGTCTTCTTCCAAAAAGGTTATGACATCTCAAAATATTCTGTACCAAGTTCCTACAGGACAGAAGCTATACTTTCAGGTCTAGGGTACCATGCTGTTGGATACTAACACCAATGACGGCTCGTAAGGTGGCACAGGCGAAGCGCTGCTTCACTTAAAGTTATTGGTTGAAAGGGTTATTATTATTATTATTTGGCTAACTTTTTGGTCTTCTTCCAAAAAGGTTATGACATCTCAAAATATTCTGTACCAAGTTCCTACAGGACAGAAGCTATACTTTCAGGTCTAGGGTACCATGCTGTTGGATACTAACACCAATGACGGCTCGTAAGGTGGCACAGGCGAAGCGCTGCTTCACTTAAAGTTATTGGTTGAAATGGTTATTATTATTATTATTTGGCTAACTTTTTGGTCTTCTTCCAAAAAGGTTATGACATCTCAAAATATTCTGTACCAAGTTCCTACAGGACAGAAGCTATACTTTCAGGTCTAGGGTACCATGCTGTTGGATACTAACACCAATGACGGCTCGTAAGGTGGCACAGGCGAAGCGCTGCTTCACTTAAAGTTATTGGTTGAAATGGTTATTATTATTATTATTTGGCTAACTTTTTGGTCTTCTTCCAAAAAGGTTATGACATCTCAAAATATTCTGTACCAAGTTCCTACAGGACAGAAGCTATACTTTCAGGTCTAGGGTACCATGCTGTTGGATACTAACACCAATGACGGCTCGTAAGGTGGCACAGGCGAAGCGCTGCTTCACTTAAAGTTATTGGTTGAAATGGTTATTATTATTATTATTTGGCTAACTTTTTGGTCTTCTTCCAAAAAGGTTATGACATCTCAAAATATTCTGTACCAAGTTCCTACAGGACAGAAGCTATACTTTCAGGTCTAGGGTACCATGCTGTTGGATACTAACACCAATGACGGCTCGTAAGGTGGCACAGGCGAAGCGCTGCTTCACTTAAAGTTATTGGTTGAAATGGTTATTATTATTATTATTTGGCTAACTTTTTGGTCTTCTTCCAAAAAGGTTATGACATCTCAAAATATTCTGTACCAAGTTCCTACAGGACAGAAGCTATACTTTCAGGTCTAGGGTACCATGCTGTTGGATACTAACACCAATGACGGCTCGTAAGGTGGCACAGGCGAAGCGCTGCTTCACTTAAAGTTATTGGTTGAAATGGTTATTATTATTATTATTTGGCTAACTTTTTGGTCTTCTTCCAAAAAGGTTATGACATCTCAAAATATTCTGTACCAAGTTCCTACAGGACAGAAGCTATACTTTCAGGTCTAGGGTACCATGCTGTTGGATACTAACACCAATGACGGCTCGTAAGGTGGCACAGGCGAAGCGCTGCTTCACTTAAAGTTATTGGTTGAAATGGTTATTATTATTATTATTTGGCTAACTTTTTGGTCTTCTTCCAAAAAGGTTATGACATCTCAAAATATTCTGTACCAAGTTCCTACAGGACAGAAGCTATACTTTCAGGTCTAGGGTACCATGCTGTTGGATACTAACACCAATGACGGCTCGTAAGGTGGCACAGGCGAAGCGCTGCTTCACTTAAAGTTATTGGTTGAAATGGTTATTATTATTATTATTTGGCTAACTTTTTGGTCTTCTTCCAAAAAGGTTATGACATCTCAAAATATTCTGTACCAAGTTCCTACAGGACAGAAGCTATACTTTCAGGTCTAGGGTACCATGCTGTTGGATACTAACACCAATGACGGCTCGTAAGGTGGCACAGGCGAAGCGCTGCTTCACTTAAAGTTATTGGTTGAAATGGTTATTATTATTATTATTTGGCTAACTTTTTGGTCTTCTTCCAAAAAGGTTATGACATCTCAAAATATTCTGTACCAAGTTCCTACAGGACAGAAGCTATACTTTCAGGTCTAGGGTACCATGCTGTTGGATACTAACACCAATGACGGCTCGTAAGGTGGCACAGGCGAAGCGCTGCTTCACTTAAAGTTATTGGTTGAAATGGTTATTATTATTATTATTTGGCTAACTTTTTGGTCTTCTTCCAAAAAGGTTATGACATCTCAAAATATTCTGTACCAAGTTCCTACAGGACAGAAGCTATACTTTCAGGTCTAGGGTACCATGCTGTTGGATACTAACACCAATGACGGCTCGTAAGGTGGCACAGGCGAAGCGCTGCTTCACTTAAAGTTATTGGTTGAAATGGTTATTATTATTATTATTTGGCGAATTTTTTAGTCTTCTAACAAAAAGGTTATGACATCTCAAAATATTCTGTACCAAGTTCCTACAGGACAGAAGCTATACTTTCAGGTCTAGGGTACCATGCTGTTGGATACTAACACCAATGACGGCTCGTAAGGTGGCACAGGCGAAGCGCTGCTTCACTTAAAGTTATTGGTTGAAAGGGTTATTATTATTATTATTTGGCGAATTTTTTAGTCTTCTAACAAAAAGGTTATGACATCTCAAAATATTCTGTACCAAGTTCCTACAGGACAGAAGCTATACTTTCAGGTCTAGGGTACCATGCTGTTGGATACTAACACCAATGACGGCTCGTAAGGTGGCACAGGCGAAGCGCTGCTTCACTTAAAGTTATTGGTTGAAATGGTTATTATTATTATTATTTGGCGAATTTTTTAGTCTTCTAACAAAAAGGTTATGACATCTCAAAATATTCTGTACCAAGTTCCTACAGGACAGAAGCTATACTTTCAGGTCTAGGGTACCATGCTGTTGGATACTAACACCAATGACGGCTCGTAAGGTGGCACAGGCGAAGCGCTGCTTCACTTAAAGTTATTGGTTGAAAGGGTTATTATTATTATTATTTGGCTAACTTTTTGGTCTTCTTCCAAAAAGGTTATGACATCTCAAAATATTCTGTACCAAGTTCCTACAGGACAGAAGCTATACTTTCAGGTCTAGGGTACCATGCTGTTGGATACTAACACCAATGACGGCTCGTAAGGTGGCACAGGCGAAGCGCTGCTTCACTTAAAGTTATTGGTTGAAAGGGTTATTATTATTATTATTTGGCTAACTTTTTGGTCTTCTTCCAAAAAGGTTATGACATCTCAAAATATTCTGTACCAAGTTCCTACAGGACAGAAGCTATACTTTCAGGTCTAGGGTACCATGCTGTTGGATACTAACACCAATGACGGCTCGTAAGGTGGCACAGGCGAAGCGCTGCTTCACTTAAAGTTATTGGTTGAAAGGGTTATTATTATTATTATTTGGCTAACTTTTTGGTCTTCTTCCAAAAAGGTTATGACATCTCAAAATATTCTGTACCAAGTTCCTACAGGACAGAAGCTATACTTTCAGGTCTAGGGTACCATGCTGTTGGATACTAACACCAATGACGGCTCGTAAGGTGGCACAGGCGAAGCGCTGCTTCACTTAAAGTTATTGGTTGAAAGGGTTATTATTATTATTATTTGGCTAACTTTTTGGTCTTCTTCCAAAAAGGTTATGACATCTCAAAATATTCTGTACCAAGTTCCTACAGGACAGAAGCTATACTTTCAGGTCTAGGGTACCATGCTGTTGGATACTAACACCAATGACGGCTCGTAAGGTGGCACAGGCGAAGCGCTGCTTCACTTAAAGTTATTGGTTGAAAGGGTTATTATTATTATTATTTGGCTAACTTTTTGGTCTTCTTCCAAAAAGGTTATGACATCTCAAAATATTCTGTACCAAGTTCCTACAGGACAGAAGCTATACTTTCAGGTCTAGGGTACCATGCTGTTGGATACTAACACCAATGACGGCTCGTAAGGTGGCACAGGCGAAGCGCTGCTTCACTTAAAGTTATTGGTTGAAAGGGTTATTATTATTATTATTTGGCGAATTTTTTAGTCTTCTTCCAAAAAGGTTATGACATCTCAAAATATTCTGTACCAAGTTCCTACAGGACAGAAGCTATACTTTCAGGTCTAGGGTACCATGCTGTTGGATACTAACACCAATGACGGCTCGTAAGGTGGCACAGGCGAAGCGCTGCTTCACTTAAAGTTATTGGTTGAAAGGGTTATTATTATTATTATTTGGCTAACTTTTTGGTCTTCTTCCAAAAAGGTTATGACATCTCAAAATATTCTGTACCAAGTTCCTACAGGACAGAAGCTATACTTTCAGGTCTAGGGTACCATGCTGTTGGATACTAACACCAATGACGGCTCGTAAGGTGGCACAGGCGAAGCGCTGCTTCACTTAAAGTTATTGGTTGAAAGGGTTATTATTATTATTATTTGGCGAATTTTTTAGTCTTCTTCCAAAAAGGTTATGACATCTCAAAATATTCTGTACCAAGTTCCTACAGGACAGAAGCTATACTTTCAGGTCTAGGGTACCATGCTGTTGGATACTAACACCAATGACGGCTCGTAAGGTGGCACAGGCGAAGCGCTGCTTCACTTAAAGTTATTGGTTGAAAGGGTTATTATTATTATTATTTGGCTAACTTTTTGGTCTTCTTCCAAAAAGGTTATGACATCTCAAAATATTCTGTACCAAGTTCCTACAGGACAGAAGCTATACTTTCAGGTCTAGGGTACCATGCTGTTGGATACTAACACCAATGACGGCTCGTAAGGTGGCACAGGCGAAGCGCTGCTTCACTTAAAGTTATTGGTTGAAAGGGTTATTATTATTATTATTTGGCTAACTTTTTGGTCTTCTTCCAAAAAGGTTATGACATCTCAAAATATTCTGTACCAAGTTCCTACAGGACAGAAGCTATACTTTCAGGTCTAGGGTACCATGCTGTTGGATACTAACACCAATGACGGCTCGTAAGGTGGCACAGGCGAAGCGCTGCTTCACTTAAAGTTATTGGTTGAAAGGGTTATTATTATTATTATTTGGCGAATTTTTTAGTCTTCTTCCAAAAAGGTTATGACATTTCAAAATATTCTGTACCAAGTTCCTACAGGACAGAAGCTATACTTTCAGGTCTAGGGTACCATGCTGTTGGATACTAACACCAATGACGGCTCGTAAGGTGGCACAGGCGAAGCGCTGCTTCACTTAAAGTTATTGGTTGAAAGGGTTATTATTATTATTATTTGGCTAACTTTTTGGTCTTCTTCCAAAAAGGTTATGACATCTCAAAATATTCTGTACCAAGTTCCTACAGGACAGAAGCTATACTTTCAGGTCTAGGGTACCATGCTGTTGGATACTAACACCAATGACGGCTCGTAAGGTGGCACAGGCGAAGCGCTGCTTCACTTAAAGTTATTGGTTGAAAGGGTTATTATTATTATTATTTGGCGAATTTTTTAGTCTTCTTCCAAAAAGGTTATGACATCTCAAAATATTCTGTACCAAGTTCCTACAGGACAGAAGCTATACTTTCAGGTCTAGGGTACCATGCTGTTGGATACTAACACCAATGACGGCTCGTAAGGTGGCACAGGCGAAGCGCTGCTTCACTTAAAGTTATTGGTTGAAAGGGTTATTATTATTATTATTTGGCTAACTTTTTGGTCTTCTTCCAAAAAGGTTATGACATCTCAAAATATTCTGTACCAAGTTCCTACAGGACAGAAGCTATACTTTCAGGTCTAGGGTACCATGCTGTTGGATACTAACACCAATGACGGCTCGTAAGGTGGCACAGGCGAAGCGCTGCTTCACTTAAAGTTATTGGTTGAAAGGGTTATTATTATTATTATTTGGCGAATTTTTTAGTCTTCTTCCAAAAAGGTTATGACATCTCAAAATATTCTGTACCAAGTTCCTACAGGACAGAAGCTATACTTTCAGGTCTAGGGTACCATGCTGTTGGATACTAACACCAATGACGGCTCGTAAGGTGGCACAGGCGAAGCGCTGCTTCACTTAAAGTTATTGGTTGAAAGGGTTATTATTATTATTATTTGGCTAACTTTTTGGTCTTCTTCCAAAAAGGTTATGACATCTCAAAATATTCTGTACCAAGTTCCTACAGGACAGAAGCTATACTTTCAGGTCTAGGGTACCATGCTGTTGGATACTAACACCAATGACGGCTCGTAAGGTGGCACAGGCGAAGCGCTGCTTCACTTAAAGTTATTGGTTGAAAGGGTTATTATTATTATTATTTGGCTAACTTTTTGGTCTTCTTCCAAAAAGGTTATGACATCTCAAAATATTCTGTACCAAGTTCCTACAGGACAGAAGCTATACTTTCAGGTCTAGGGTACCATGCTGTTGGATACTAACACCAATGACGGCTCGTAAGGTGGCACAGGCGAAGCGCTGCTTCACTTAAAGTTATTGGTTGAAAGGGTTATTATTATTATTATTTGGCTAACTTTTTGGTCTTCTTCCAAAAAGGTTATGACATCTCAAAATATTCTGTACCAAGTTCCTACAGGACAGAAGCTATACTTTCAGGTCTAGGGTACCATGCTGTTGGATACTAACACCAATGACGGCTCGTAAGGTGGCACAGGCGAAGCGCTGCTTCACTTAAAGTTATTGGTTGAAAGGGTTATTATTATTATTATTTGGCTAACTTTTTGGTCTTCTTCCAAAAAGGTTATGACATCTCAAAATATTCTGTACCAAGTTCCTACAGGACAGAAGCTATACTTTCAGGTCTAGGGTACCATGCTGTTGGATACTAACACCAATGACGGCTCGTAAGGTGGCACAGGCGAAGCGCTGCTTCACTTAAAGTTATTGGTTGAAATGGTTATTATTATTATTATTTGGCTAACTTTTTGGTCTTCTTCCAAAAAGGTTATGACATCTCAAAATATTCTGTACCAAGTTCCTACAGGACAGAAGCTATACTTTCAGGTCTAGGGTACCATGCTGTTGGATACTAACACCAATGACGGCTCGTAAGGTGGCACAGGCGAAGCGCTGCTTCACTTAAAGTTATTGGTTGAAATGGTTATTATTATTATTATTTGGCTAACTTTTTGGTCTTCTTCCAAAAAGGTTATGACATCTCAAAATATTCTGTACCAAGTTCCTGCAGGACAGAAGCTATACTTTCAGGTCTAGGGTACCATGCTGTTGATACTAATGTGACAGCTCGTGAGGCGACGTAGGTGAGGCGCTGCTCCACTTAAAGTTACCGGTTGAAAGAATTATTATTATTATTTAGCGAATTTTTTGGCCTTCTTCCAAAAAGGTTATGGCATCTCAAAATATTTTGCACCAAGTTCCTGCAGGACAGAAGCTATACTTTCAGGTATATGGTACCATGCTGTTGATACTAATGTGACAGCTCGTGAGGCGACGTAGGTGAGGCGCTGCTCCATTTAAAGTTACCGGTTGAAAGAATTATTAATATTATTTAGCGAATTTTTTTGGCCTTCTTCCAAAAAGGTTATGACATCTCAAAATATTTTGCACCAGGTTCCTGCAGGACAGAAGCTATACTTTCAGGTCTATGGTACCATGCTGTTGATACTAATGTGACGGCTTGTGAGGTGAAGCGCAGCTTCACTTAAAGTTACCGGTTGAAAGGATTATTATTATTATTATTATTATTATTGTTATTATTTAGCGAATTTTTTTGGCCTTCTTCCAAAAAGGTTATGATATCTCAAAATATTTAGGTGAAGCGCTGCTTCACTTAAAGTTACCGGTTGAAAGGATTATTATTATTATTATTATTTAGCGAATTTTTTTGACCTTCTTCCAAAAAGGTTACGACATCTCAAAATATTTAGGTGAAGCGCTACTTCACTTAAAGTTACCGGTTGAAAGGATTATTATCATTATTATTATTATTATTTAGCGAATTTTTTTGGCCTTCTTCCAAAAAGGTTATGACATCTCAAAATATTTAGATGAAACGCTTCTTCACTTAAAGTTACCGGTTGAAAGGATTATTATTATTATTATTATTTAGCGAATTTTTTTGGCTTCCTTCCAAAAAGGTTATGACATCTCAAAATACTCTGTATTAAATGCCTGAAGGACAAAAGCTGTACTTTCAGGTCTATGGTACCATGCTGTTGATACTAATGTGACGGCTTGTGAGGTGAAGCGCTGCTTCACTTAAAGTTACCGGTTAAAAGGGTTATTATTTGGCTTATTTTTCAGACTCGTTTGGCTATTTTTAGATAATATTTGACAACACATGTGCCAAACTAACGCTCTTTCAAACCTCACGAAACCCTTTTCTGTCGTAGTCAATGCCTTTCCAAAAAAAATGTTTAACAAAATTTCACATTTTTAAAAGGAGGTTTGTACATGGCAAGAATGTTTTACTATAAAGTGGCGTTTTTGTGAGATTTCAATACTTTTTGTAGAAATATTCATCAACGTGATTACATAATAATGATATAATAGGCACTGAATATTGTACTTTACCGCCTAGTGCCATTCAATCGTGTTTTTCTTATTTTTGAAACTTTAAATCAAATTTAACATAAAGTTTAAAAATAAATATGTACCTCTTACCATAACACACAAAATGGGCTATCATTAACATAGGTTCAGCAATTAAGGTTGTAGGTTCATCAATACTGACGAAAAAATTTGAAGTCGACAGCCCATGACTTTTCATACAGACTCAAATTTAGTTTCTCTTTATTTCTTTAAAGTTAATTAAATTGAGTTTAATGCCACAAAATACCGCGTATAATTATTTGAAACTACACTGAATTTGCACTTTTAATTCAATGTTCGTTTTCATTTAGTAACTGGAAGTATTTTTAAAAGCAAAATTGTGAAAAAAAAAACTAAAATATCTCGAGAACAGCTAGTCCTACAGGAATGAAGATTGGTCTTACTCTTTTCGTTGTAAAAAATTGCGTATGAAACAAGCATTTAATTGATACATTTGAGAATATGTTTGTTGAAACAGGTTTTTTTACCGAATCGTACCAAAATCTAATCAGCATCAGGGTAACCCACAAATGGCTTACCTACAAAATTTTATAAAATTTGGTCTATTAGTTTTTGAGTTAGAGTGGATACATGCATTGCAGAGGCAGATACACACGAGGACTAATAAATATCTAATCAGTATCAGGTATATAATCTAATGAGTATCAGGATAATCATCAAGTTACGTAACTACTAAATTTTAACTAATTATAAACTTTAAACTAACTAAATTATTAATTAAACCAATAACTTGTAAAATATTAACATTAATAAATACTAATGAGATAGCAGATAACATTAGAAATAAAAACCAAGGAGATATTGCATTGTATTTGGGACTTTATAAAGAGTCTTGCTGCCCCAGCCAGGAATCGAACCGTGGATCTCCAAACTGTCCAACCGTCGCTCTACCTTTGAGCTACTGGGACGAAATTTCAAGCTCTTATCGTCTACATGGACTTTGCAACATGTTTTTCTAAATTCAAAATTCGATTTTTAATATAATTATGATTATTATATCACTACTTTCATTAGTATTTATTAATGTTAATGTTCTACAAGTTATTGGTTTAATTAGTAATTATAATCTATTTGTAGCTAATAGGCATTTGTTGTACTTTAAATGTTGTATATTTTGTGTTTATCTTGCTTTTGCTTTTGATTGGATTCTTTTTTCTTATTTCCAGGATTGGCAACAGTGATTTTTCTTTTATTTTATTCTTTATGATTGCCAACTCCGTCTTTCACTTTATGTGTGGCAACAGTATGGTAGTTTATTCATTCTATCTTTAGTCATGTAAGTAGGCTCAAAATAATTTGTATTTTTAAAAATTTCTCTTACTTTCTCCATTATTCATGATTTTTATAGTTCTTAGAGGTGTGGTTTAACCGCTTTGTTCAAAGTAACAATGTTATTCAATGAAAAGAAATAGAAGGAATGTCTTGTATACACCTCCTGATGTCCATTACCTTTTATTCATAATTATTTATTCGATTTATTAATTAGGTTTGATTCATATAGATTATTTTTTTTTTTCATCCCGTCGAATTTTCATTTTTCTGACTCGCATCAGTCTCTTGAATTTTTACCTAGTAATCATAATATATATATATATATATATATATATATATATATATATATATATATATATATATATATATATATATGAAACAGGCATTTGTTTGGGTTAATTAGAATTAAATACCCAGACTTGAAGATGAATTTAATTCTGATTAAACATCGAATTTGAACACCGGTGCCGTTCTTTTCTCTTATAGGCAATATGGCCGTGGTTTTGCTTCTATGTTGATGTTAATTTTACTTGAGTTTTTATTATTACATTTTTCTAATATATATATATATACATAATGGTTTCAGAAATGCTTTTCTTATTCATTTTATTCCTTTAATATTCACTATATTCCATTTATTCAATTTCCAAACTTCTTGGGAGCTATAAAAGGCCTAGCTCATCGTGCTACACTTGGTTTCTGATTTGCAATTTTTCACCTTTACCTTCAGTTTACAAGCAATTTTCTTTGGTATTTCTCGGGTATATATATATATATACATATATATATATATATATATATATATATATATACATATGCATATATATATATAAACATATGCATATATATATATAAATATATATATATATATATATATATATATATATATATATATATATATATATATATATATATATATATGGGACATTTCTTTCACTTCCTCCATAATTTAATTCTCTTCACAGTTTGACATAAAATAAAAAAATTCCGTGCATCAAAACTGAAGAGGTTAAACTGCAATTACCAATTCCGTTAATGGTCTTGTTTTATCTCAAATGCGAAAACTTTCACGCTTTAATTTTTCCTCCGTACGCTCTGACCTATTAAGTAAAAGAGAATTGCCCGAATTTCATCACTTTCAAAATATTAATATTCAACCCACAGTTAGTCATGAACCCAAATTGTTATCACCTTTTCAAAATAACGCAGAAGAAGCGTTTTCCTTTGAGGTTAGTAGCCTCAATCAGTTTTTTGAACCTCTTCTAAGCAAAATTATCTGATTTGAAGAAAGTGGTGTGCACAACGCAGTTTGATTTCTACTTTTTAATACTATTGCATAGGGAAAGTGTTTTTTCCTGAAAATTTTCGAATTTGGGAGTATAACGAAAACGACAGTTTAAAGACCTGAGCACAATTCGTGCAACAGTAAAAATGTGTGTGTGTGGGGGGGGGGGGGGGTGCGTGTGTGACCACGTGAGTATGTGTATGTGTGACCATTTGGGTAAGTATGTGTGCGACCACATGGGTATGTGTGTGTGCAACCATATGAGTATGTGTGTGTGCGACCACATGGGTATGTGTGTTGAAAACCCAGACCACACGACAGACCCGAAGGTTTACTGTAGCTAAGTGTGTGGCCGGATGGGTATGTGTGTGTCGACCACGTGGGTATATGTGTGCGACCATATGGGTATATGTGTGTGATGTGTGGATGCGATAACTGAAAAAGGAATACGCTTAACACTAGGTATAGATATATCATTTTAAAAATAACTGCAGGACAGATTAGAACTCGAATTATTTAAGATTTCCATAGCATTATTTGTTACATATACTTTAAAATAATTCATGGTTTTAATTTTTCCAGAACATTTTCGAATTCGGGGTATTAAAGGATGTATTCGGGGTATTATGCATTATGTATATGCATTACCTCACATTCAAAATATATTCAAACACGCTAGAAAGGTGTAGGTGTGTACTTTGAAAATTTCGAACAACTTTTAAAAGATGCCCATCTATGTATGCTATGTAATATTGTGTGAATAAACTAGGTAAAATCTAGAACTTGTTACAATTGTTTCTAATTTTTGTGCTTAGATTTCGAATGATTCGTTATTTAATATGTTCACATCACTATTTCTCCATAGAGAAACATAATAATTATCCGAACGTTGTTAATTGTATAGTCAATGCCTTAGAAAATAGTTTAATCTATGTTATGGTTGAATATTGAAATCTTGCATAATAAAAGAATATACAGGGTGTCCCACAAAGATTGAAACGCGCTTTAATTCTTTACCTGTTGGAGATAAGTGGACAATGTAAATTGCAAAAACGTTGAAAGTAAGGTAGGAAATAAGACTACGTTAATGAAATAGTCCCCCCCCCCATTAATTTTCAAAAAGTTACACATTTTAAATTTTTATACGACCCCCTTAGACAAATTTGGTCAATCAGAATTGTTTTTATTTTTAATGCAACAAGATCATTAAAAAGCCGCATATATGTATCTTTAAAATTGAGCGAGTTATATTTAATTGAAAATTGAACATTGTGAATGGGGACCCTGTATCAAATTAGAAATGTAAATTTGTGACATATCACAAAAAAGATAAAACTGGATGATAATACATAGGATACCCAACCGAGTAGTGAGTACCACTGCTTTATATGATTTCTGTCTGTGTAATGCTTTATTCAGATGCATTTGGGATAAAAAATTTTGACACATATTAACGTATTTTTGATCTAGCCAATTCCCATCGTCAATATGTTTAAGATCCCTATTTTCACTGATGGAACAGTCTCTCATGTGGTACGGAAAAGTGGCAATTTTTCCTTTATCATAATTCAGTTGATTTTAAAAATACAGATATGCGGTTCTTTTAATGATCTTGTTGCATAAAAAAAAATTTGATGTGGGCAGCACATGACTTTCCTTATATAATGTAATGAATTTACTACTTTTACAGTAAAAATATAGGTTATTTTTATAGTATATATTTATATTCTTTCCAAGATGTTGAATTTTCGTCAATTTGTCGTCATTTTCATTGATTTAACGTCATTTTTATCCATTTGGCGAGATTTTTGTTAATTTCAACAAATAAAAATGTCGCCAAGTTGGCGACATTCCGCCAAATTCGTCGCCAAAATCTTGCCAAGCGTTATGAACGGAGAAATAAGTTATTCTTACAGCAGATAAATGACTATTGGCGCTCAAATACAAAAGTATCACTCAAAGTATCTTTTTTCATAAATGGAACGAGCTAGATCCACAAGACTGATATCACCCAATTTATCGCATGGTAATACATATGAAAAGTGAACATGTTTCTCAATAGGAAATAGTTTTATTTTTTATTTTATATAACTTTTTGATAATTTTATTGAAATATGTGCAATATCTCCAGAACGGTTCAAGTTAGCGTTCTAAAATTTATGCCAATCGTTTCCTAAAAAAAATTACATAAGAAATGTCTATTTGCGTAACTTTATTAGCGGTTTTGATTTTTTGACGATTTTTTCAATATTTCATTCGAAAATTTAGGGGGGTTCTGAACATTCGATTGCGTATAAAAACAATAAGCTTCCAGTATTTACGGATTGTGATTTTTGTACCAAATTTTGTTCGAATCGGTCCATTCGTTCGTCAGTTATCGTCTCCACAGTCTCACTGACACACACACACACACACACAGACATCACTTCAAAAATGTTTGATTCGTGATCAGGGATATTTGAAACGTGTTCTCCCGTCGAAAACTCGAAATCGAATTTTCGACCTCGGCACAATACTTTCCTTATACATTATGTATATAAGGAAAGTAATAAAATTTTTCTGATTGACCCAATTTGTCTAAGGGTGTCGTATAAATATTTCAAAAGTGTAACTTTTCGAATATAAATGGGAGGACTATTTCATTAACGTAATCTTATTTCCTACCTTACTTTCAACATTTTTGCAATTTGCATTGTCCACTTATCTCCAACAGGTAAAGTATTAAAGCGCGTTTTAAACTTTTTGGGACACCCTGTATTTGTCTGTCTGTATGTGTGTGTCATTTGTAGTGGAATATCAAAACTTTGGACAGTGTGGGCATTTGTTACGGAGGTCATCAAACGATGCAGCTAGACAAGTTATTTTTTTTAATTCGAAACAGTTTTACATTATTTTATGTCAGAACTCGATTTTTAGTTATTTTCACACAATTTAGTCCGTTAGCAATAAAAACAAATCAGATGTGGGCAACACATGACTTTCCTTATGTAGTGCAATGAATTTTACTACTTTTACAGCTAAAAAAACGTTATTCTTATAGTAGGTACTTATATTCTTTCCATAATATTGAATTTTCTTCAATTAGTTATCATTTTTATTGATTTAGAGTCATTTTTATCCATTTGGCGAGATTTTTGTTAATTTGGCAACAATAAAAAATGTCGCCACGTTGGCGACATTCCGCCAAAATCGTCTCCAAAATCTTGCCAAGCGTTATGGACGGAGAAAAAGGTTATTCTTACAGCAGATAAATGACTATTGGAGTTCAAATACAAAAGTATTACTCAAAGTATCTTTTTTCATGAATGGAACGAGCTAGATCCACGAAAATGATGTCACCCAATTTATCGCATGGTATTACATGTGAAAAGCGAACATATTTCTCAATAGGAAATATTTTTATTTTTTATTTTATATAACTTTTTGATAATTTTTTTGAAAAATGTGCAATATCTCAAGAACGGTTCATGTTAGCGTTCTGAAATTTATGCCAATCATTTTCTAATGAAAAATTACATAAGAAATGTCTATTTGCGTAACTTTATTAGCGGTTTTGATTTTTTGGCGATTTTTTAAAAATTTCATTCGAAAATTTAGGTGGGTTCTGAACATTCGATTGCGTGTAGAAGCAATAAGCTTCCAGTGTTTACAGATTGTGATTTTTGTACCAAATTTCGTTCGAATCGGTCCATTCATTCGTCAGTTATCGTCTCCACAGACTCACTGACACACACACACACATACTTTCACACACACACACATTCTTTCACACACACACACACACACACACAGACATCACTTCAAAAATGTTTGATTCGTGATCAGGGATGCTTGAAACGTGCTCTCCCGTCGAAAACTCGAATTCGAATTTTCGACCCCGTCACAATACTTTCCTTATACATTATGTATATAAGGAAAGTAATATTATCCCAGTTTTCATCTTGACATCATGAGAAAGATCCAAGAATGTTCTTTCTAGCGATCTTTGAACCGAATATGTCAGACAATATCTTCATACTTATTTATTTATTTTTATATACATCGAAATATGCATATTTTATTTTCTCTTTCTTATTTCACAACATCCGAAAAAGGAAGATTAACACAATTCTATAATTTGGCAAAAATATGAAAAGTAGCTCGTGAATTTCTCCGAAATTCGCAAAATTGCCAGAATTTGTCAACAGTCGTCGAGTTAACGATATTTCGCCAAATTTATTGACAATTTCACCTAATTTAGCAGATCGTTCAAGCGACCCAGCGCATCAAATGAAAACAATTATTTTCTGTAATCAAGATTGGCACCACGTCTGCATACAATAGACAAAACCAAGAACAAAACGTTTTTAAAAAACGAAATGTCTTTTATTTGACATCCTAAAAGACGTACAAAAATTGTTAAAAACTGCCAGAGCGCTTTTGGACGTATATACGCCCTTCATCATTGGCTACATGGGTAAGTAGTAAAAGCATAGAATGTTTATAGAGACCATTTTAAAACAAATTTTCATAAAATATAAAATGGTAAATGAACTTAATACAAGAAATACAAGAAATATACACTGAAATTACACAATAAGTTTAAACGCTTACGAATTTTAAAATATTACAAGAAAATAACTAATACAAATTTTAGAACAAGAAAGATCAATCATGCTTAAAGCATTGATTATGAAAAACTTTCCAACTTCAATACAATTTTTCTTAAACAAGTCTAAAATGCAATACATTCCTCAGTAATATCTTGAAACTTATCACAATACTGCATTAATTTATTATATTTGAAAACTTAAACCTTCATCGAAAAAAATGAACTTCATTCAAATGACGGCATTGAAATATAAATTGCCTGGTTTAAACATCTCTAAAATGTTATACATTCCTCGGTAATACTTTTAGAATTATCATAATACTACGATAATTTATTATATTTGAAAACTTCATCGAAATCAACTGAAATAAATTCAAATGACGTCATAGAAAAAATAACACGCCTGGATCTCTCTATAAAAGCAGGATTTCATTTATTTCATTCATCACAATACTATAATAATTTATTTTATTTAAAAATTAAGACCATGGAGCTACAATTCATAAACTCTATGCTTAAAACTTCATCGAAAAAAATCGTCCTTCTGTTTATAAAATCAATTAATATTTCATTCATATCAGCCATGCAGACTCCATGGACTGAATTATTTTGTGTTAAAGAAATACAGTAATTCTAATATACAACTCATTCTACATATTTTGCTGTTTACATTTTACATAGGTGAAAAATAGGCTTAGTTGTAGAAATGATTAAATTTAGATGAGCATTTAAACTCAAATATATTGTCATTGCGCTGTTTCAGTATGTAGATGCACAGAATTTAAGCAAAATTAAAGTAGTTTTAGGACGGATACAACACTCAATATGAATTAAAAAGAACTTAAAAAATCACGATTTTGAAACAAGATGGATGCCATATATCATTTTGAAGTGGGTCATGTGATCGTTTCATATCATGGTCACGTGATCGTTTCATATAAGAGATGTAATTATTATTTTAATTTTTATTTAAAAAACTACTGAATATATTTCGCTGAATTTTTTTTTATATATTTTACGGAACAATTTGAACAGTACCTGAAATTTTCGAAGCAATTTGTGAATTTTAAATCCGCTTAAAAAATGTTTGAAAAATTAGGTCCCATAGGTCTCAATGTATTTCATTTTTTCGACCCGGGTTCAATCCAAAACTAATTGGGTAATATTATTCATTTATATTCCCATAGGTTCTACAGACCGTCTGAACAACATACTAAAATTTCATTTTGATTAAGTCATTTTTACGGCAGTTATCGTGCTAACGGACAGACAGACAGACAGAATGAACAAAGTCATAAACACTTTTCAACTTTGTTGTAAAGTGTTAAAAACGTCAAGCATGATATTCCTGAGAAAGACGTCACAAAAAACTTTTAAGAGATTTGAATTGCATAGAGTCGAGAATGAGTCGCCAAGCATAACTTAAAATTTGAACAGGATCAAAATTACAAATTGAAAATCAAATCTCTTAAAAGTTTTTTGTGACGCTATTCTCAGGAATATCATGCTTGACGTTTTTCTAAACTTTGTATTAGTTCTTTTCTTGTAATATTTAAAAATTCGTAAGCGTTTAAACTTATTGTGTACTTTCAGTGTATATTTCTTGTATTATTTTAGTAAGTTCATTTACCATTTTATATTTTATGAAAATTTGTTGTAAAATGGTCTCTATGTATATAAACATTCCATGCTTTTACTACTCATGTAGCCACTGATGAAGAGCGTATATACGTCCGAAAGCGCTCTGGCAGTTTTTAACAATTTTTGTACGTCTTATAGGATGTCAAATAAAAGTTCTTTCGTTTTTTACAAACGTTTTGTTCTTGGTTTTGTCAATTATTTTCTGTTACGTATTTCGTAACAATAGTATGTCACATCCGTTATATATTTTTGTCTGTCCCCTTCACATTTCTTTCATACTTCGTATCCCCGCAATCTAAGGTGTTCCATATAATAAATGATATAATATATATAAATGAATTTTAAGAAAATTCTTAAAAAAAACCTGCGAATATAATGTCATAAAATATATAATTTCACCTTTTAATACTGTTTTAGTGTATACGGACTAAATTAAAAAATATGATGTGGGCAACTCATGACTTTCCTTATATAATGTAATGAATGTACTATTACAGTAAAAAAAATAGGTTTTTTTCTTATAGTAGATACTAATATTATTTTCAAGATATTGAATTTTCGACTATTAGTCGTCATTTTCATTGATTTAGCGTCATTTTTATCCATTTGGCGAGATTTTCGTTAATTTGGCAACATTTCAAAAAGTCGCCAAGTTGGCGACATTCCGCCTATTTCGTCGCCAAAATCTCGCCAAGCCTTATGGATGAAGAAATAAGTTATTCTTACAGCAAATAAATGACTATTGGCGTTCAAATACAAAAGTATTACTCAAAGTATCTTTTTACATGTATGGAACAAGCTACATCCACGAGAATGATGTCACCTAATTTATCGCATGATATCACATATGAAAAGTGAACATGTTTCTCAATAGGAAATATTTTTTTTCTATTTTATATGACTTTTTGATAATTTTTTTAAAAATGTGCAATATCTCGAGAACGGTTCATGTTAGCGTTCTAAAATTTTTGTCAATCGTTTTCTAATGAAAAATTACATAAGAAATGTCTATTTGCGTAACTTTATTAGTGGTTTTGATTTTTTGACGATCTTTTCAAAATTTCATTCGAAAATTTAGGGGAGTTCTGAACATTCGATTGCGTATAAAAACAATAGGCTTCCAGTGTTTACGGATTGTGATTTTTGTACGAAATTTGGTTCGAATCGGTCCATTCGTTCGTCAGTTATCGTCTCCACAGACTCACTGACACACACACACATACTTTCACACACACACACACTCACACACACACACACAGAGAAATCACCTCAAAAATGTTTGATTCGCGATCAGAGATGCTTGAAACGTGCTCTCCCGTCGAAAACTCGAATTCGAATTTTCGATCCCGTCACAATACTTTCCTTATGCATTATGAATATAAGGAAAGTAAAATGTGAACATTAGTGCAGAGGATACTCATATTTCAGATATTATACAGTCGGATACTGATTATATGACCAAATGGACCTAAGGAATATAGCGTTTGAGAAAATCGATTGGAGCCTCACATTACAGGTATTCTTTAATTCCCATTCTCAAATTCAATGAAGCTGAAAATAATTTAGTTGGAACAATTGCACGTTCTTTCATAATATAACCGTGTACTTATAATAATTTACATATTCCCTTTTCAATAAGCACATTTCATTCAGAGCATAGCTTGTAAAAACAATTTTAAGCTTATAATTACGTTTGATTGATGCGTTGCCGATAACATTTTTTAATAGTTAAATTATTCGTCTGTGATGGCGTGAGATATTTCCCATTCACATCATCAGTGAAATAATATTTATCAATTTCAAACAGGCATGTAATTGCAGAGTGTGTAAAATATTATGGCTGTAGGCACCAAGGTTAACAATACCAAATAGAGAGTATTGTTTAGAAAAATTATACATACACGTTTTAAATATTTTTTATTTTATCTTCCTATCGTGGACTGAATGCAACCATCAAAACTGAATTAATTTTACTCTCCTTACAATACATGGTAATATATAGGATAAGTATTAGAATCTTGTCGAAAATCACAACTCGAATTTTCGCTAAATCTACACATTTTGAGCACTCTAGAACCCCATAAAACTATTTTAGCGTAACGCCTCTCTCTCTCTCTCTCTCTTGCTCGCTCTCACACTCTCACGCTCTCTATCTATCTATATATTACTATCTATATACCTCTATCTCTATCTCTATCTATCTCTATCTCGCAATCTCTATCTCTATCTATATCTATCTGTCTCTATCTCTATCTATCTATATCTCTCAATCTATATCTCTATCTATATCTATATATCTATCTAACTGTGTGTCTATCTCTTTCTCTCTCCCTCTCTCTATCCCTATAACTCTCTCTATATCTCTGTCTTTCTATACATCTCTCTCTATCTCTCTCTATCTCTCTATCTCTCTATCTCTATCTCTCTCTATCTCTATCTCTCTCTATCTCTCTCTATCTCTATCTCTTTCTCTCTGTGTATGTGTGTGTGCCCCTCAAGGGGCGGCGCCGCCAAAGATTGCTGTGGTCGGATCTTGGGTCAGTACCTCTGGTCCTCCGTCTGCTGGGGGAAAATGAATCGGGTTACCTGGTCGACGAGGAACTGTCCATCGAACCAGTGAGTCGGTCAAGCCCCGACTCTTCCATGTGGTCGAGCCCATGGACTGCGCCTATTCATGACCTGAGCCAAGGGCCGACCGGTGGCTGGTGTCGAGCTTGGCGGGTGTTCTCCGGTCCCTGCCCGGTGAATGGTTCCGCCAAGTCAGCTACCTGGCTGCGGCTCCGCTGGAATGGAGATTTCGTAGCCCGTGCTTCCTCCCACCAAGTCGGCAAAACCATATAAGGTTGTTGCGGGAGATGGAACTTAACCTGTGTATGTGTGTGTGTATCTATGCAATATATCTATCCACTCTAGCCAAACAAACTAATATACGGAATTTCACAATATTTGGTAAAAAAGTCACTTGTGAGTAACCCTGCTGCTGATTAGATTATTATATATAAATAGTCGATGAGTTATTGCTTATAAATTATATTATATTAGGGATTTTACTCTGTACAAATGTAGGATTAGATTCAAATAAAAATACGCAGACACGTTTAATGCAAAGGCTGGTTTCAATTTGCAGCCAGACCCTGCAACACAAAAAATCATATTTCGGAAATTTTTGACATTCTTTCTATTGTACTTCGTGAACATTACAGATAACTACGCCTTGTTTATTTTTTACTTTCCCTGCAATACATGGTAATGTATAGGGAAAGTATTGGAATCATGTCGAAAATCGCAACTCGAGTTTTCGACAAATCTACACGTTTCGAGACCTCTAGAATACGAAAAAACTATTTTTAACGTGACGTCTGTGTGTGTGTCTGTGTGTCTGTCTGTCTGTGTGTCTGTCTGTGTGTCTGTCTGTCTGTCTGTGCAGATATTGTATCCACTCGAACTAAAAAACTAATTGACCGACTTTCATAAAATTTGGTAGGTAAGTCACTTGTGCACGAATCTAGTGCTGATTAGTTTTGGGTACGACTCGGGTTAAAAGAACCCGCCTTTTTTGGCGAAATGGCCCGCAAAAGCTTGTATCCACTCTAACTGAAAAACTAATGGACCGAATTTCACAAAATTTGGTAGATAAGTCGCTTGTAGGCCACCCTGGTGCTGACTAGATTTTGATATAATTCGAAAAACCATAACCTGCCTTTTTTTGCAAAATGGCCCGCAAATCATCAAAATATAAAATCATCAAAATCGAAATCATCGAAAAAACATCAAAATCTAAACTTAAGAAATACGTATGCTCAAATATAGCCATTAAATGCTTGTTTAATACATAATAT
Organism: Amaurobius ferox; assembly: GCA_951213105.1. Taxonomy (NCBI): domain Eukaryota; kingdom Metazoa; phylum Arthropoda; class Arachnida; order Araneae; family Amaurobiidae; genus Amaurobius; species Amaurobius ferox. The sequence continues at coordinate 30,733,009 of OX578154.1, forward strand.
TTAGCGAAAAAAAGAATAAGACCAACCCCATTACACTAGGACTAGCCGTTCTGGAGATATTTTAGTTTTTCGTATTTTTCCTACACCATTTTTGAAAATAAGTCCAGTTTTCAAATGAGAACGAAAATTGAATTAAAAGTGAATTAAATTTAATTTAAATAAATAGAACGTAAATATAAGTCTGCAGGGAAAGTCATGTGCTGCCCACATCAGATTTTTCACTTTCACTACAATACATAGCAATGTATAGGGAAAGTATTGGAATCACACCAAAAATCGCAACTCGAGTTTCCTATGGAACTACAAGTTTTGAGACTTCTAGAATACGAAAAAAATATATTTTACGTGACGTCTGTATGTGTGTGTGTGTCTGTCTGTGTGTATGTCTGTACACTGTATGCTTCCACTCTAACTCAAAAAATAATGGACCAAATTTCATAAAATTTGGTAGGTAAGTCACTCGAGTGGTGTAACCCTGGTGCTAATAAGTTTTTGGTATGATTCGGAATAAAATTCTCCGCCTTTTTTGCGAAATGGCCAGCAAAAATTGCTTGCACCAACTCTAGCTGAAAAACTAATAAATCAAATATTACAAAATTTGGTAGATAAATCACATGTGGATTACCCTGGTGCTGATTACACGTTGGTACAATTCAGAAAAAATAACCTGCCTTCTTTTGTGAAATGGTCCACAAAAATCGTTACATCTAAAAATAAATGACTATATACTCAAATATATCAATTAAATGTTTGTTTTATACGTAACTTTTAACGATGAAAAGAATAAGACCAACCCCATTAACTCTAGAACTGGCCATTTTCGAGATATTTCAGTTTTCTTGCATTTTCGCTACGCCAGCTTTGAAAATAAATCCAGTTCCAAATGAGAACGAAAATTGAATTAAAAGTGCAAATTCTGTGTAAATGTAAATAATCATTTTCTGCCATTAATTATTTTCAGCCATTAATCCCAATGAATTGTTAATAAAGAGAACGTGAATATGAGTCTGCAGGGAAAGTCATGTGCTGCCAACATGAGATTTATTTTTACTTCCCCTGCAATACATGGTAATGTATAGGGAAAGTATCCGAATCATACCGAAAATCGCAACTCGAGTTTTCGACGGATCTACACGTTTTGACGCCTCTAGAATACGATAAAATCATTATTAGCGTGACTTCTGTGTGTGTATCGGTGTGTCTGTCTGTCTGATTTTGTATCTACTCTAACTAAAAAACTAATTGATCGAATTTTGTAAAATTTGGTAGGTAAGCAACTCGGGTAGGAAAGCAATTTTTGGGTAGAATTCGGGATAAAAGAACCCGCCTTTTATTTCGAAATGGACCTCAAAAATTACATGCATCCACTCTAGCTGAAAAAGTAAGAAATCATATTTTACAAAATTTGGTAGATAAGTCTCTTGTGGATTACCCTGGTGCGGATTAGATTTTGGTAGGATTCGGAAACAAAGTACCTGCCTTTTTTGCGAAAAAATCCTCAAAGTCTAAAATGAAAATATACGTATGCTCAAATATATCAATTACATGTTTGTTGTATACGTAATTTTTAACGATCAAAAAAATAAGATCAACACCATTACGCTAAGACTAACCGTTCTCGAGATATTTTAGTTTTTTGCATTTTCGCTACACCACTTTTGAAATTTAGCCCAGTTACCAAATAAGAACGAAAATTTAATTAAAAATGCAAATTCAGTGTAATTTTAAGTAATTATGGGTTTTATTTTGTGTAATTAAACTCAATCCAATGAATTATTGATTAAATAAAGAAGACGTGAATATGAGTCTGCAGGGAAAGTCATGTGCTGCCGACATCAGATTTTGTAGATTAGTTACTATACATCGTAAATTTTTCTAATCTGACTTCTTTTGCAAAAAAAAAAATCGAAAAGACTATACCACCCACTGGTAAAAAATTGTATGAAAGAATAGTATAGCATTTAATTGCAACAAACTTTCTAATTAAAAGTATGTGTTTAAAACCAATTTCCAATACTCGTAAATCCGGGTCAACTTACAGAGTCCACTGCGAGGGTAAGAGCTTGCAATTTCGTCGCAGTAGCTCAACATTGTCAGACAGTCAGCTGTCCAGTTCGAAAATCTGGTGTTCGATTCCCGATTTGGGCAGCAAGGCTCTTTACAAACTATTATGAAACAGCCTGTATCTTACTAACATGGCTGAAATTACAAGAAATCTACTTTCTGTCTGCCTTCAGTAGTATCATCACAATGATTGACCAAACCATTTCATGACCATGCTTCAACTTTCTGTCAAGTCTTTTTATGCCCCAAATTATGATTTCAGCCTCATCTTCCGCATTTCAGCCGTATGACATATGTCATTCTTTTTAACACTTTCCAACATAGTTGAAACATTTTTATGACTTTGTTCATTCTGTCTGATTGTCTGTCTGACTGTCGTTCGCACGATAATTGCCCTAAAACTGACTTTATCAAAAGGACATTTTAGAATGTTGTTGAGACCGTCTGTGGTACATAAAGGAATGAAAATGAACGACATAATCTAATTAGTTTCGAATTTAACCCGGAGAGGAAAAATTAAATACATTGAACCCAATGGGACCTAATTTTTCATACATTTTTTAAGCGGAATTAAAATGCACAAATTGCTTCGAAAATTTTAGGAAATATTCAAATTATCACATAAAATGTTTAAAACAAATTTCAGCAAAATATGTTGGGTAGTTTTTTTAAATAAAAATTGAAATAATAATTACACCCATGATATATGAAGAGATCACGTGACTCATTGCAAAATAAAATATGGCATCCATTTTTATACGCTGTGTAGAGATCGTGAATTTTAAAAATTATTTAAATTTATATTTACTGTTGAATCCGTCCTGAAACCGCTCTATTTTTGCGTATTATCTATGTATCAAATTACAATAATAACACTTACAATATTAATATTTATATAACGCATCGGTTGAAATAATCGTGTAATTTTATATGGGGTCAGATATTTCTTGAATGATCCTTGAATAGTAGAAGGGAAATGCTAAACTATAGCATGCAAAATGTAAACAAATCCAACTATTGTAAGGTGAGTTGCATAAGAATTGCTGAATAATTTTCCAATCAAAATTATTTACTCTGAACTCTGGAATATAAATGATGTGAATGAAACATTGATTTTATGTAGGAAAGCGGGCAATTCATATTTCGATGACGTTATTTGAGTAACAAGCATTTATTTAAATAACATTATCTTTTTTGATGGAGTTTTAAGTTTTCAAGCATAAAAAGCCTGATGTGGGCAGCACATGACTTTCCCTGCAAACTCAAGTTTAGATATTCTTTATTTCTCTAATAATTCATTAGATTGAGTTTAATTGCACCAAATAACACTAAATTTGCATTTTTAATTCAATTGTTGTTTTTATTTCATAATTGGACATTTTTCCGATAGCGACGTAACAAAAATGAAAGTAATCTCAAATATCTTGAGAACGGTTAGTCCTAATGTATAATGGAGTGTGTTATAGTCTTTTCCTCGTCAAAAATTGCGTATAAAACAAGAATTTAATTGATACATTTCAGCATACGTTGTCTTTTTCTTTTTTTAGATTTTGGCGATTTTTGCGGGCCATTTCGTAAAAACAGGCAGATTGTTCTTTTCCGAATCGTACCAAACTCTAATCAGCACCAGAGTGTCCTACAAATAACTTATCTACCAAATTTTGTGAAATTTGGTCAATTATTATTTTAGCTAGAGTGGATACATGAAATTTTTAAGGGCCATTTCGCAAACAAAGGCGGGTTCTGTTTTTACGATTCCTACTAAAAACTAATCAACACCAGGGTCTCACCCAAGTGACTTACATACCAAATTTTATGAAATCCGGTCCATTAGTTTTTTTAGTTAGAGTGGATATATACATTGCTCAGACACACAGACAGACAGACACACACACAGATGTCACGCTCAAAATAGTTTTTTCGTATTCTAGAGGTCTCCAAACGTGTAGATCCGTTGAAAACTCGATTTGCGATTTTCGACATGATCGCAATAATTTCCTTATACATTACCATGTATTGCAAGGAAAGTAAAAAATTACTGTTGTTCTGTGACAATTTTAAAAATATCAGTGCTGAATTCATCACATTTTAGAGATTTTTGAATAAAATTCCATTTCAGTTGGAAAGTGTTTCATAATCAATGCTTTATGCATGATTGATCTTTCTTGTTAGATATATATATACGTTGTTATATATATGTTATATGTTATATATATCTTGTTATATATATATATACATATATATATATACATATATATATATATACATATATACATACATGCATACATATATATATATATATATATATATATATATATACATATATACATATATGCATACATATATATATATATATATATATATATATATACATACATATATATATATATATATATATATATATACATATATACATATATATATATATATATATATATATATATATACATATATACATACATATATATATATATATATATATATATATATACATATATACATACATATATATATATATATATATATATATATACATATATACATACATATATATATATATATATATATATATATATACATATATACATACATATATATATATATATATATATATATATATATACATATATACATACATATATATATATATATATATATATATATATATATATATATATATATATATATATATATATAATATATATATATATATATATAATAGTAGTTTGAAAATCCAATGAACGAAAAGTAAGAAGATGTAACACGATAAACCTAACTTTTTAAAACACCCACAGAATAAAATATAATACAGAAAATCATGAATCAAATGGATAAAAAATACAAAACATAAGCTATCAAGTTACAGAAAATCAACAAAATTCAAAGGTATGGAAACGAAAAAAGAAAAACTTAATAAAACAAGCTATATCGCTATACACGTGGGAAAAGGGTTAAGCCTAAACAAATGGAAATGTTCACTTCGTAAAATTCATTCTCAAGTCCAAGCATTTTACGAAGCAGACACAAAACATGTATGTTTCTGATGAAATAGATAGATTATATCTATAAACTATTTCTACTTGGACGACATACATAAAGAAGGAATAAAAAGAAAAAATGAATACCTGGAAAAAGCACAGCGTATGTATAATCGAGTCGAAACCGGGAACACTGATAGAAGAGACAAGTGTTGCCATTCGTAAAGAAAAAATAAAAAACCATTTACTGTTGCCTTTCATAAGAATTGAAAAACAGTTAAGCGAAATGTTAAAAAAAAGTATTAATATACAAAAAGAGCTACTAAAAGGAGGGGCAAATAATAGTAATGCTGAAGTGGAAGAGAATGTAAAATATATATATACAGGGTGTCCTAAAAACATTGACCTCGGCTTTTATTCTTTAAATATTGATCATAGACATATATAAAGAATTCCAAAGTTGTGTAAAAAAAGGTACAGAATTTTATGAAATCGATTAAAATCTTCATGGGAATTAAATTTAAAGAAATATAAAATTTAAATTTTTATACGGTCCCTGTACAAAAGTATTTCCAATGAGAAAAATTTGCCCCATACACTAATAAGATGATGTAAAAAAATTTCAAAGACATGAAAAGACGAAAATGCTGACTTAAACCACTTTTCGTTGCACCGACATGGATTCTCAGAGGGGAAAACATCATGTCAGCAGATCTGGGAATTTTTATGATAAAATGCTGAAATTTTGTACATCACCTTATTAGTGTATGGGGCATATTTTTCTCATTGGAAATGCTCTTGTACAAGGACCGTATAAAAATTTAAATTTTGTATTTCTTCAAATTTAATTCAATTGAATATTTTAATCGATTTCAAAAAATTCCGTACCTTTTTTTACACAACTTTGTAATTTATTATATATGTCTAAGATCAATATTTAAAGAATAAAAGCCGAGGTCAATGTTTTTAGGACACCCTGTATATATATATAGTATATATATACTTGTTTCCAAGTTTCAAAACATCCGTTTTCCACATTTGAACAAAATATTATACATACATTTCATTCTTCATTACACGCTTTTATTCAACTTCCAAAGGGATAGAATAGAGCAACTTTTATACGTATTTCATAGTACTGCCGCAAATATATGTATATGTGAAAAGACGTATAACCGAGATTTAAGTCTCACATGCTGTACTGCATGGCAGACCTAATAAAAAAATATGATGTGGGCAACACATGACTTTCCTTATATAATATTTTTACAGTAAAAAAATAGGTTTTTCTTATAGTAGATACTAATATTCTTTCCAAGATATTGAATTTTCGACAATTAGTCGTCATTTTCATTGATTTAGCGTCCTTTTTATTCATTTGGCGAGATTTTCGTTAATTTGGCAACATTTCAAAAAGTCGCCAAGTTGCCGACATTCCGCCAAATTCGTCGACAAAATATCGCCAAGTGTTATGCACTAAGAAATAAGTTATTCTTACAGCAGATAAATGACTATTGGCGTTCAAATACAAAAGTATTACTCAAAGTATCTTTTTCATGAATGGAACGAGCTAGATCCACGAGAATGATGTCACCCAATTTATCGCATGATATTAGATATGAAAAGTGAACATGTTTCTTAAGAGTTAATATTTTTTTGAATTTATGGGGGGTTTTGATAAATTTATTTTTCAAAATCTGCAATGTATCGAGAAATGTTCATGCTACCGTTCTAAAGTTTATGTCAATCGTTTTCTAAGGAAAATTGCATAAGAAATGTCTATTTATGCAACTTTATTAAAGGTTTTGATTTTTTGATGATTTTTTCAAAATTTCACTCGAAAATTTAGGGAGGTTCTGAACATTCGATTGTGTTTTAAAACAATAGGCTTCCAGTATTCACGGATTCTGATTTTTGTACCAAATTTCATTCGAATCGCTCCATTCGTTCGTGAGATATTGTCGCCACAGTCTCACTGACACACACACACACAGACATCACCTCAAAAATGTTGGATTCGTGATCAGGGATGCCTGAAACGTTCTCTCCCGTCGAAAACTCGAATTCGAATTTTCGACCCCGTCACAATACTTTCCTTATACATTATGTATATAAGGGAAGTAAAAACAATGACGTTAAATCACATCTGTGTTTTGAAAGTAAAATTAATTAACTGAAATGTGGATCAACTCGACCTTTTCATACCTGAATACATTTTTCTTTCCAAAATTTACAAGAAAATTTCTTAAACCAAAGAAAGTTTACCAATACGTTCGCTTATAACAAAAATTAGAAAATGTATCAGGCCTTACCCGGGATTTAGGATGCAAACCTCTAATATAAACTATACAGAAACTCACATCTATTTCTCGAAAACCAAAAAGCGTTTTAATAGTACTCTCACTTGTAACAAAAATAAAATAAAAAATCTAATGTGGCCAGCACATGACTTTCCCTGCAAACTTATATCCACGTTCTCTGTATTTTAATTAAATTTAATTCACTTTTAATTCAATTTTCGTTCTCATTTGGTAACTGGACTTATTTTCAAAGGTGGGGTGGAAAAAATGCGAAAAAACTAAAATATCTCAAGAACGGCTACCCCTAGTGCAATGATGTTGTTCTTATTCTTTCCATCGTTAAAAATTATGTATAAAACAAGCATTTAATGGATATATTTGAGCATACGTAGTTTTTATTTTAGATTTTGATGATTTTTGCGGACCATTTCGCAAAAAAAGGCAGGTTATTTTTTTTCGAATCGTACCAAACTCTAATCAGCACCAGGGTGACCCACAAGCGACTTATCTGCCGAATTTTATGAAATTCGGTGCATTAATTTTCAGCTAAAGTGGAAACAGGCAATTTTTGAAAACCATTCTGCAAAAAAAAGCGTGCTCTTTTATCCCGAATCGTACTCAAAGCTAATCAGCACCAGGGTCTCACCCAAGTGACTTACCTACCAAATTTTATGAAATTCGGTCCACTAGTTTTTCAGTCAGAATGGATACATACATTGCACAGCCAGACAGACACACAGACACACACACAGACGTCACGCTAAAAATAGTTTTTTCGTATTCTAGAGTTCCAGAAACGTGTAGATCCGTCGAAAACTCGAGTTGTGAATTTCGGTATTATTCCAATACTTTCCCTATACATTACCATGTATTGCAGGGAAAGTAAAAATATATGCTGCGTGTATGCACACACGGTTATGCTATAACCGCTCATCAAAAATCCTGTGAAACGGTAGGTGATTTTTTCTAGTTATAAATAAATTAAAGATATGTGAAATATAACAAATATGCCTAATTTTCTAATAAATATATTTTTGTTTTAATTTTAACATCGTGGATTACCCCGGGTTTTAGAAAACAGAGGTCTGGATTATACGTTTTGAACCCATAGTGTTAGGCATATTCTTCCAATTGTAAAATTGTTTTACATCATATGCATGACGCATCATATTAGAACATTTTCCAAACAGTGTGGGGTATTGGCATAAAAATAAAGAATATTATATTTTATATAGCCCCCATAGTAAAGAAATTTCGATTACTGAGAATATTTGCATAAAATCTGGGGTCCATTAAAATTTAATTGAAGAGTGACTGAACTCGACTTTCTCATACCAAAATTATTTTTTTTTACTTTCCTTATATACATAATGTATAACGAAAGTATAGTGACGGGGTCGAAAATTCGAATTCGAGTTTTCGACGGGAGAGCACGTTTCAAGCATGCCTGATCACGAATCAAACATTTTTGAAGTGATGTCTGTGTGTGTGTGTGTGTGTGTGTGTGTGTGTGTGTGTGAAAGTATGTGTGTCTGTGTGTGTGTGTGTGTGAAAGTGTGTGTGTGTGTGTGTGTCAGTGAGTCTGTGGAGACGATAACTGACGAACGAATAGACCGATTCGAACGAAATTTGGTACAAAAATCATAATCCATAAACACTGGAAGCCTATTGTTTTTATACGCAATCGAATGTTCAGAACCCCCCCCCCCGAAATTTTCGAGTGAAATTTTGAAAAAATCGTCAAAAAATCAAAACCGCTAATAAAGTTACGCAAATAGACATTTCTTATATAATTTTTCATTAGAAAACGATTGACATAATTTTTAGAACCCTAACATGAACCGTTCTGGAGATATTGTACATTTTTCAAAAAAATAATCAAAAAGTCATATAAAATAAAAATATATATTTCTTATTGAGAAACATGTTCAGTTTTCATATGTAATACCATGCGATAAATTGGGTGACATCATTCTCTTGGACATAGCTCGTTCCATTCATGAAAAAAGGTACTTTGAGTAATATTTTTTCATTTGAACGCCAATAGTCATTTATCTGCTGTAAGAATAACTTATTTCTTCGTCCATAACGCTTGGCGAGATTTTGGCGACGAATTTGGTGGAAAGTCGCCAACTTGGCGTCTTTTTTAAATGTTACTAAATGACGTCGCGAACAAAAACAATTGTATCGCGGCTATTTTTAACAACAATGATTGAAACTATTAAGTCTTGTGATCATCGAATTATAAATAAACTCCTATATGCATGATTATGTCAAATTGTATCCTTTGCTGCCGTGTTAAGAAAATATAAAATTTTGAATACATTTCGAAGTTTTCTCTCGAATTTAAAAAAAAATTCTCTCTGGTTCTAGATTTTTTTGTAACAAAACCGGATATAAAGTTTTGTGGAGATTCAATAATGCTTGTGGCACACAAGAAATCGATCAAAGACGTCAGACAGACAGACAGACAGACCGATGGACATCATTCATAAAATGGTCAAAATTTATTCATGAGGTCTTAAAACGTATTGGCATCAAAATCTCGAAATCGAAAATTTTCGTGAAAGCAATACCTTCATACTGCGTATGAGAAAGTAAAAATTGTTTAAATATGCATTAAATTTTTTAATTGAATATCATTTTTTTAAATTACGAAAAACATAAAACATGTGAAAAAAAAGTTCGTACCTCTATTTCCATTGCAAATCTTGATCAAATATGCAATCTTCCTATAATTCTACATTTATTGTTAACAGACAAATAATAATAATAATAATAATAATGGCAAAAAGAGCTCAAATAAGAATAAAAAAATATCTTAAAGTGACTTGAAAAAGCCTTTTATCGTGATTTGACGTATTGTTTCTGAACCCAAAGCAAAGCATTGTGAATGGAATTAAGTGCTTAAAAATATTTTTCTCCAGTGGAATGACAGACAAAATTGTTTCTCAAAGTGCCTCAATAATATCCACAGCTTCCTGAAACAGCGGAAATATAATTTCTTCACTTTCATCTTCATCACTACTGCACAGATGCTCAGGGAGTTAAGCTTCTATTGATTCTTTAACTGAACATGATTTTGAGGTAATTATTTCGGAATCACAATTTACGCATCCCTCAAAAGTGATGTCAGTTTCCTCAAGTTTCAAAGTGCTGTCAGTTCCTAACTTATTCATCAAGAATTACAGTCTTGTCCCCATCATTTTCATCATCGGTGTTTACATCTGTAACTGGGTTTGAAAATCCTCCTTTGACGAGACAATTTTCTATTGAATACTTACAGACTCTCTACCATTAAGCTACTGGGACAAAATTGCAAGTTCTTGTTGTCGAAGCACGCATAACTATGTTACTGTGGTTACAAATGGAATAAACATTGTATAAAATTTGAATTATTATTAAAAAATCTGATGTGGACAGCACATGACTTTCCTTATATAGGTTACGAAACTTAAATAGGTTTTTCCCAATGCAGTAAGAATTTATTTCATTTTTAATAACTTTTTTTAATATATGTTTTTACTGGGTAAATTTCTTTATTTAACTGGAAATCGATTTGTTGTGAATGGTATAGTATATTATGGTATGGTATATTTGTTGTGAATGGTATGGTATATCGATTGTGAATGGTATGATGTATCGATTGTGAATGGTATGGCATTGTATATCGATTGTGAATGGTATGGCATTGTAATCGATTGTGAATTGTATGGTATAGTATATTTATTGTGAATGGTGTGGTATATTTATTGTGAATGGTATGGTATGATGTACTTATTACGAATGGTATGGTATGGTATATTTGTTATGTATGGTATAGTATGGTATTTTAGTGCAATGTAATGAAAAATGTGGCACGCCATATTTCAAAAACCATTGGACCTAGGATAATAAAATTTAGAACAAACAGCACACTTCTTGTTAATCAGCATTTCTAAAAGGGCATCACTCTTGAAAATCACAAAAAGTAATCGGGGATTACGGCCGTTAATAATCATCCCTTTGGATGATCAATGCACGGCGAAGGCGAAAATATAAAAAATATCTGATGTGGACAACACATGACTTTCCTTATATAATGCAATGAATTTACTACTTTTACAGCAAAAAAAAAAAAAAGTTATTCTTATAGTAGATACTTATATTCTTTCCAAGATATTGAATTTTCGTCAATTAGTCGTCATTTTCATTGATTTAGCATACATTTTTATCCATGATTCAATTATTTTATCCATAATTTAACAACATTTCAAAAAGTCGCCAAGTTGGCGATATTTCGCCAAATTTGTCGCCAAAATCTCGCCAAGCGTTATGGATGGAGAAATAAGTTATTCTTATAGCAGATAAATGACTATTGGCGTTCAAATACAAAAGTATTATTCAAAGTATCTTTTCTCATGAATGGAATGAGCTAGATCCACGAGAATGGTGTCACCCAATTTATCGCATGACATTACATATGAAAAGTGAGCATGTTTCTCAGCAGTTAATATATGTTTTTTAATTTATGGAATTTTTGATAAATTTATTTGAGAAATGTGCAATATCTCAAGAACGGTTCTTGCTAGCGTTCTAAAGTTTATGTCAATCGTTTTCTAAGAAAAAATTATATAAGAAAAGTCTATTTGCGTAACTTTGTCAAAGGTTTTGGTTTTTTGGTGATTTTTTTTAAATTTCACTCGAAAATTTAGGGGAATTCTGATCATTTGATTGCGTTTAAAAACAATAAGCTTCCAGTATTCACAGATTGTGATTTTTGTAGCAAATTTCATTGGAATCTATCCATTCGTTCGTGAGATATCGTCTCCACGGGCTCACTGACACACACACACACACACACACACACAGACATCACCTCAAAAATGGTTTGATTCGTGATCAGGGATGCTTGAAACGTGCTCTCCCGTCAAAAACACGAATTCGAATTTTCGACCCCGTCACAATGTATTCCTTATACATTATGTATATAAGGAAGGTAAAAATTAACAGTAGCATAGCTTTACTATGCTGCATATATTTACGCAGAACTACATCTACGTGGTGCAGGGTTATGTATGCAACATAACGTGATGCTTATGTATGCAAACATGGTTGTGTATCATACATAATATATGCAAACATGGTTATATATCATCCATAATGTATGCAATCATCATTTATTTTATGACAAATCGCGACACTATGGATTTAGTGGATTCATACACGGAAAGCATAAGGCGATGATATAAGAAACAAAATATGCAGCGACTGCATCGCAAGCTGTACAAATTTCTTACAAAGACTATGAGATGCACGAGTCGGACGCCCAGATGTTATTCTACGTACATATATACAGCATAGTAAATCTCTGGTCCAGTTATTTATTTCCTGACATTCAATTCCCAAGTTTGCCCCCCTTACCTAGTACTGGAAAAGAAGTAATTACAACTGTTTATATTCTTCTGATGGTGTGTTCCTTTCTCTATCTAACGCTACGTACATCACATTTACTTTTTCGAGACATTCAATTCCCAAATTTGTCCCCCTTACCTAGTGCGGGAACAGACGTAGTTTTACTTCAAAGACGTAGTTTTACTTCAGTTTTCTGTGATAGCAATTTATATGAACTGCCCTCTAAAAGCTTAATCTATCCTTTTAAATGGAATTCACTCCTTTTCTTATAGACATTGCACTTTTTCGAGACATCCAATTCCCAAGTTTGGCTCCCCGGCTGTGTGGGATTTGGCTAGTGCGGGGAAGGACATTGGTTCTACATCAAAACAGGACAGCTTTCTGTGATGGTAATTTCTGATATTTGTCCTCTAAAAACTTGACCTATTCTTTTAAATGAAATTCACTCCTTTTCTCGGTAAGATCATGTTAGACGACTTGCCCTCCCTACCCCTTAAAGAACCGCCTAGATAAATATACATAATCAAAATCCCCAATGAATACCCAAATGTCAGAATATCCAAATTCCATTGTTTGCAACAGATTATTTAAATGCCAGTTCCAAATACATCACTGACTTAATTCAATGGCCAGTTCACCGATAAATTCATTGATCACAGACATAGGAAATCGTATACATACATTAATTTGTAACAAACGAATCAAGATAAGTTCTCAAACAAAACCGATGTAAACAATTAGATCAAACAGTCTCCGACTTTTCCTTGTACCCGTGTTTTTGCTATCTTTCCACCATCTACGACCTTAACAAAGGATTAAAGCGGCCCCAGAGGGCATCATCTTGAAAATGATTTATATCCAGCCGTTGGGTGCGGAGAACCCATCCCTTCTCCAATCCTTTGACACTTAGTGTTTCACTGTGACCGAGATGTATATAAATGGATTGGGAAAAGAACAGAAAGCGGAGAATTTGCAAGTCAAATTAAGACGTAACGCACTTTAATGTAATGACAATAACCAAGCCCATCATGCTTCCTGAATGGTTCGATCGTACTCCCTATCACGAAAGTTGCTCTCCTGCAGAGCTATGGCTTAATAGAATCGCTTTTGGTTGTTTAGTTCGTCTCTGAAGCGAGTCCTTGGACTTCCGCTGACTGCGATACTCTGTGGAACGTGGGCGACATTGCAATGGCAAAGCAATTAATTGTAAGAGATGAAGACAGCGAAAGCTAAGAGCTATAGTCTTGACGAATTCTACACATTCCAGATGAATACTTGCTACGGTTTCCGCAGCTAGCGATCCCTATTTTTAGCAACCAATATTTTAGTAATCACTTCTCAAACAAATAAACAGAACAATAAAATGCGCATAAACCGCTAAACGACTACTTCCTAAATGAACCCTTTTGGTCTGCCTTTGGCCTGAAACGCTGGCTCATAGGCCTCTCGGTCTATTTTGGCAATCCGGTTCGCCCGCACAGCGACTGTAACTCTTCTTAAATAAGTGCCTCCGTCCCGCTGTGCGGTCACAAATAAATAGGGGGAGGGATAACTCCCACCTCCCACCTCCCCCAGCCGTAAAAAGTTGCATATTAATTGGAATAATTGGAGTAATATAGCCTCTGTGGAATACTCATTTCCTGGAAAGTAGAGATGCAAAGTGGAATAACTCCTGATTCCCCCCCCTCCACCTTAAAAATTGCATATTAGTCGGAATAACAGGGGCTAATATAGTTAGTTCTTTGCCCGCAGAGTAGATATGCACAATTTATCCTATTAAAATAGGGGGAGGGATAACTCCCCCCACTCCCCACCTTAAGAAAGTGCAAGTCAATTGGAATAACAGGGCCTAATATAGCTCATTGCCCGCAGAGTAGGAATGCACAATCTATCCCATAAAAATAGAGAGAAGGATAACTTACAACACTACTAATCTTTAAAAATTGTATGTTAATCGGAATAACAGGGGATAATACAGTTCATTGTCCGTAGCATAGCAATGTACAATGTAACCTATTAAAATATGATATCGCATCTCTTAGCAGCGAGAGCGCGGTCACCTTGGAAACGATGGCCACTCACACAAATACTCACATCGTGTGATAGTCGAAATCGTGTGATTGTCGAAAAAGTGTGATGATCGAAAATGACTAAAAGGAGGTGCGATCTTTCTCAGTCTGCTTTTTTCGCGGAATCTCAGAGAAATGTCACGGTATTAACTTCTTATTTTAATCGCCAAAATGAGCAAATGATATCAGAACCACATTTGTTACTTTCCTTATATACATAATGTATAAGGAAAGTATTGTGACGGGGTCGAAAATTTGAATTCGAGTTTTCGAAGGGAGAGCACGTTTCAAGCATCCCTGATCACGAATCAAACATTTTTGAAGCGATGTCTGTGTGTGTGTATGCGTGCGTGCGTGTGTGTGTGCGTGTGTGTGTGTGTGTGTGTGTGTGTGTGTGTGTGTGTGAAGGTATATGTGTGTGTGTGTATGTGTGTGTCAGTGAGCCTGTGGAGACGATAACTGACGAACGAATGGACCGATTCTAACGAAATTTGGTACAAAAATCACAATCCGTAAACACTGGAAGCCTATTGTTTTTATACGCAATCGAATGTTCAGAACCCCCCTAAATTTTTGAGTCAAAATTTTGAAAAAATCGTCAAAAAATCAAAACCGTTAATAAAGTTACGCAGATAGACATTTCTCATGTAATTTTTCATTAGAAAACGATTGCGATAAATTTTAGAACGCTAACATGAACCGTTCTCGAGATGTTGCACATTTTTTTAAAAAAATTACCAAAAAGTTATATAAAATACAAAAAAAAATTTCCTATTGAGAAACATGTTCACTTTTCATATATAATACCATGCGATACATTTGGTGACATCATTCTCGTGGATTTAGCTCGTTCCATTCATGAAAAAGATACTTTGAGTAATACTTTTGTATTTGAACGCCAATAGTCATTTATCTGCTGTAAGAATAACTTAATTCTTCGTCCATAACGCTTGGCGAGATTTTGGCGACGAATTTGGCGGAATGTCGACAACTTGGCGACATTTTAAATTGTTGCCAAATTAACAAAAATCTCGCCAAATTGATAACAATGACGCTAAATCAATGAAAATGACGACTAATTGAAGAAAATTCAATATCTTGGAACGAATATAAGTATCTACTATAAAAATAACATTTTTTTTGCGGTAAAAGGAGTAAATTCATTGCATTATATAAGGAAAGTCATGTGGTGCCCACATCAGATTTTTTAGAGAGGTAAAGAATTTAGTTTGATAAATTTCTAAGATCGTATTGCATAAAGTACAGAGGAAGCGTTGAGTTAAAAATGATACTCTCGGAATTTTAGAAAAACTAGTTTTTACTTTCCTTATATATATTATAATGTATAAGGAAAGTAATGTGACGGGATCGAAACTTTGAATTGAAGTTTTCGACGGGAGAGCACGTTTCAAGTATCCCTGATCACGAATCGAACATTTTTGAGGTGATGTCTGCGTGTGTGTGTGTGTGTGTGTGCGCGCGCGAGTCTGTGGAGACGATATCTCACGAACAAATAGAGCGATTGGAATGAAATTTGGTACAAAAATTATAATCCGTGAATACTGAAAGCCTATTGTTTTTAAATGTAATCGAATGTTCAAAATTTATCAGCCTAAAAACGGAGATTTGATCTTTATTACTTTCCTTATATACAATAATGTGTAAGGAAAGTATTGTGATGAGGTCGAAAATTCGAATTCGAGTTTTCGACGGGAGAGCACGTTTCAAGCATCCCTGATCACGAATCGAACGTTTTTGAGGTGATGTCTGCGTGTGTATGTGTGTGTGTGTGTGTCAGTGAGTCTGTGAAGACGATATCTTACGAACGAATAGAGCGATTCGAATGAAATTTGGTACAAAAATTACAATCCGTGAATACTGAAAGCCTATTGTTTTTAAATGTAATCAAATTTTCAGAACCATCTTAAATTTTCGAGTGAAAATTTAAAAATCATCATCAAAAAATCAAAACCTTTAATAAAGTTACGCAAATAGACATTTTCAATGTAATTTTTCCTTAGAAAACGATTGACATAAACTTTAGAACGCTAGTATGAATCGTTCTCGAGATATTGCACATTTTTAAAATACATTTATCAAAAAATCCCATAAATTACAAAAAATATATTAACTGTTGAGAAACATGTTCACTTTTCATATATAATTTCATGCGATAAATTGGGCGACATCATTCTCGTGGATCTATCTCATTCCATTCATGGAAAAAGATACTTTGAGTAATACTTTTGTTTTTTAACGCCAATAATCATTTATCTGCTTTAAAAATGACTTATTTCTACGTCCATAACGCTTGGCGAGATTTAGGCGACGAATTTGACGGCGAATTTTTTCGTCAACTTGACGACTATTTTAAATGTGCCCAAATTAGCAAAAATATCGCCAAATGGATAAAAATGACTCTAAATCAATGAATATGACGACTAATTCACAAAACTTCAATATCTTGGAAAGAATATAAGTATCTACTATAAGAATAACTTTTTTTTACTGTAAAAATAGTAAATTCATTGCATTATATAAGGAAAGTCATGTGCTGCCCACATTAGATATTTTTTTGTTTGCGATTTTTATAATTCTATAAAAGAAACCTATCGATTTTAAAAAATCGAGATCTTGTGCTCAATTTGAAATACCTTTAGCTTTGGTTTAAAAAAGCAAAATCATACCTCTAGAATTATATGAAGCAATAACATTTTTTAAATAGGTCGATATTCACCTCTTTTTAGAGGTTTTTACAAACCAACGAGCTTCTTTCCAACGATGTTTCTATCCAAGTGGAAACTGGGATAGAAACATGCGCCGACAGAAATAATATTTTAGAGCAGATCAGAACAGGACTGAAATCAAAATTCTGTGCCAAAAATATTGGCGCTTCTAAAGTCGATCTCAGTGAATCGAACTGTTAACTTATTCTGCGAAAATATATCGCGTAAAATAAAAATTGAACATTCAATATTTTGAGTACAACTTCTTGAATGTACTTTCGCAACTGCAAAGCTGCAAAGACGTCCTAAATTTCAAAAATAAGGTCTTAAAATGTATTGCTGGGGCATGAAAGGTTAATATACACAAAGTTTTATTTACCTACAAGTTGTTTAACCGCGCCTCGTACAGAGTATATAATGAAAAGCAAACCTTATTCAAAATTTGCAGTGCACTTAAAAAAAATTTACAGTGCACTTAAAATTTGCAGTGCACTCAAAATTTGCAGTGCACTTAATTTGCAGTGCACAAAATTTGCAGTGCACTTTTGAGGGGTTCTTTTTTGTTTTTTTTATTTTATCTTAATTCTCACAAACAGGGCAGATATGAGTTCCCCCGTGTTAAGGTCATAAAAAGACATACAGAAGCACAATTTACAAACAAAAACAACGAATTAAATTATTCCAAAAGATTATTATTCTAAACGAAATATCACTCTTCCATTAATTAGTGCAAATGAATATTTTCAACTCTATAAAAATTTTGAATTCTAAAAATCTTATGGAACAAAATATATCATCCTTGCAATAATATCTAAAACTTTGAAAAACAAAATAAATTTAAAACTATAACAAAACTCACTATTTTATGCATAAAATATTCCAAACGAAGCTGGCGGTAGTAATAAATAACCTAATATTGCCACTCAGTAAAATACAAGTAATTAAAATTTTGCGGTTGCTAATAAAACTTACATGTAAATATATAGTAGTAATATATGACAGACGATAAAAAAATGATTTTAAACATGATTTTCATTCTTTTAATATTGTATGCTGAATAAAAGGTTTAATTTTTATTTTTTTTTAATAAAGATTCCATAATTACTTTCCCTATATACATAGTAAAATGTATAATGAAACTAATGTGACAGGGTCAGAAATTCGAATTCGAGTTTTCGAATGGCATTTAAAAAACAGCATCAAACAATCAAAACTCTTAATAGTGTTACGTAAATAGCCATTTTTTACGTAATGTGTCATTAGAAAACGATTGACATACAGTTTAGAATGCTACCATGAGCCATTTTTGAAACATTACATATTTTTCAAATAAATATATCAAAAAATTACATAAAATTAAAAAAGATATTAACAAACCTAAAATATGTTCACATTTCATATACAATATTATGATTTAAATGTTGAATTTGTTAATAACATTCTCACGGATTTAGTTAATTTCATTCACGACAGAAGATACTTTGTATAATAGTTTTGTATTTTGACTCCAGCAATTCATCAACAGTCATTTAGACATAAAAAATGTTTTTCTCTCCGTTTGGCTATAACATTTGACAATAAATTTGGTGAACTTGGCGGCTCTTTCAGCGAAATATCTCTAACTTGGCAATTTTTCGCCCCAGAATGATGAATATATCGTTAAGATTTCGAAATTGACGCTAAGTTAAAGAAAATGACGCCAAATTTATGAATCATTTGTTAAAATGTTACAATATATGGACTATATTGCTTATTGCAGATGCTATGAATACTGATAATTGTCAATTTAGAGTTGCGTGAGATATAAATTATACTTCGAAATAGTTCTACATGTTGTCATCCGGAAAAGCTCCACATGTACAATTCGACATTAAAAATATAGTGCGGTAGATCTTATACATCATTTTTTCACTGTGAAGGAAGTAATTTCATTGCATTATATAAGAAAAGTCATGTGCTTCCCACATCAGAATGCTTGTTTGACGGGGAACGCTTCCGGGGCGATCCACTCGGGAACGCTTCCGGGACAATCCACTCCTCAAAGGGATAGATAAACCTACGGTTTGTCCAAAACGAATTAAACCCAATGAGTTTATATCTCTGCGTATAATAAAATAGAGTGTGTGTTTGGAGGGGAACGCTTCCGGGGCGATCCACTCGGGAACGCTTCCGGGACAATCCACTCCTCAAAGGGATAGATAAACCTACGGTTTGTCCAAAACGAATTAAACCCAGTGAGTTTATATCTCTGCGTATAATAGAGTGTGTGTTTGGCGGGGAACGCTTCCGGGGCGATCCACTCCGGAACGCTTCCGGGGCGATCCACTCCGGAACGCTTCCCGGGCAATCCACTCCTCAAAGGAATGGACAAACCTATGGTTTGTCCAAAACGAATTAAACCCAGTGCGTTTATATTTGAAAATATTTTATTTTAATTTATTTTATTTTATTTTATTCAATTTACACACACACACACACACACTTATATATATATATATATATATATATATATATATATTATGTTGCTAAGAAACGAAATTAAACCCAATGAGCTATTACACCAGTAAATATTTTTCGATTTAAATAATAAAGAAATATATTTATAAATACATTTTTTTTGGAATTGCATTTTTCATTAGATCATGTCATTACGGCCTTTGGGTTTAACGAGTTTAGATTATTGATATTTTCAAATTCTTACACAATTTTTTTATTTTGGGGAAACATTTTAAAATCCATATATTGTAGTACGGGTACATCTTCTAATACATGGGTATGCTCTTCTAATCTACGAAAATATAAATGATTACGTCTGTCCGTCCCTATAACGGTTGGCGAGAGATTTGGCAGGCTTTTATTTAATGTTGCGAAATTAAGGAAAATGTTTTCGAATCGCTAAAAATATTGCCAAATTGAGAAAAATGATGCCAATTAATGAAATTAGTTTTGTTTTGAAAGGGAATAGTATTGTAATGATGTTTCGGTAGTTCTTGACTGTCAGTCCATCCTACTTGACAACAAATTTGGCGACCTTTTAAAATGTGGCCAAATTGCTCAAATATCATCAAA
Organism: Amaurobius ferox; assembly: GCA_951213105.1. Lineage (NCBI taxonomy): Eukaryota > Metazoa > Arthropoda > Arachnida > Araneae > Amaurobiidae > Amaurobius > Amaurobius ferox. The sequence goes on from OX578154.1 coordinate 30,753,609, forward strand.
TGAACGAAAATATCGCCAAATCGATAAAATTGTTGTCAACTTGGTAAAAATGACACCAAATCATTGAAATTAATTGCGTTTTGAAAGATGATAGTATTGTAATGATGTTTGTTTCGGTAGCGTTTGTCTCCAAGTCCAACTGTCCCACTTTTTGACAAATTTGGAGACATTTTAAAATTCCGTCAAATTAATGAAAATGCGACCGAATTAATAAAATGATACTAAATTAATGAAAATGACTCCTAATTTATGAATTTCAATGTTTTGCTAAATTAAGTTCAATTTCCGTGATAAACCCTGTCACTTTGTGAAAATTAAATAATAGTTTTCGCCAATGCGTTTACAAATGGGGCCAGGATATTTTTTCTTCAGATCTGCCTGTGAAGATAATTTTGTATAGCGAGAACAGAGATTCTTATACATCTTTTAAGGAGAATTAAATTAAATGTTTTAATAAAATGCTTAGAATATTTTTTTTCCCAATGGCCAGGCACTAGACTCTACGTCGTTTGCCCTGTGTACGGCCGAAATCGTGAACCATTTTGCCGTCCTAAGACGTTGCCCCAGGCGCACCAGAGGGGGGCGGAACACACTGCGTCCACAACACACAACATCCATGTCTTACGTGGGACTCGAACCCACAACGTGGCGGCCGATCGATCGCTGGAAACTCTCGCCTTGACCGTTCGGCCACCACGTCGACTTAAATGAGCCAACAGCACACGGTGTTCCCAGGTGGTTACCCACCCAAGTGCTATCCACGCCCGATGCTGCTTAACTTCGGTGATCTAACGGAAACCGGTGTTTTTAGCACGGTAGAGCCGTTGGCTCAATGTTTAGAATAACAAAGTCATTTAAAGTTACACATAATTCAAGTTTTAATTTCTTTATATTATATATTCCGCGCGAAGAACGGGAATTCAGCTAGTTTTTAATATAGAAACACAAGCAACAATCAGGTCACGTTACTGGAATTCAAATTGCATTTATTATAGAAACACTCTGAAAACTAGTAAATCATATAATTTGGAGAGTCAACGTTTGGGCTCATAGAACGAACGGGTCACGCTCAAAGTGAGGAAACAATTAGATGGAAGGAAACCCAAATATTTAAATTTAAAGACGGACCCTCCAAAGACTACCCATTAAAATTTCATGAAATTCGGTACCGCTTTTCTCGCATGATTATATAGGTAAATTTAATAACACAAGTAAATTTTCAATTTTATATGTAAAAATGTACTCTAAAAAAACCTGATGTGATCAACACATGACTTTCCTTACAAACTCAAATTCATTTTCTCTTTTTTATTTAATAATTCAATAAATTGATTTTAATTGCGAAAAATAACGCGCATAATATTGCGAAATTACATTGAATTTGAACTTTTTATTCAGTTTTCGTTTTCATATGGTAACGGGGCGTATTTTTAAGCTGGGCTTAGTAAAGATGCAAAAAAATAACTAAAATATCTCGAGCACTACTAGTCATGCTGTAATGGGATAGGTCTTATTCTTTTCATCGTCAAAAATGATGTAAAAAAACAGGAATTTAATTGATACATTTTAGCATACGTAGTCTTTATTTAAGATTTTTACGATTTTTACGGGCCATTTTGTAAAAAAAGGGCTAATTCTTTTTTCCCGAATCGTGCCAAAATCTAATTAGCGCTAGAGTAACCAAGTGACTTTTCCACAAAATTTGGTGAAATTTGGTCGAATAGTTCTTTAGCGAGAGTGGATATACTTTGCAGGCTATTTCGCAAAAACAGGCAGATTCCTTATCCCGAATCGTACTAAATTCTAATCGACACCAGGGTCACCCACACGTCACTCACCTACAAAATTTTATGAAATTCATTCAATTAGTTTTACTGTAGAGTGGGCACATCATTGCACACACAGACACACACACAGACGTCACGCTAAAAATATTTTTTTCGTATTCTAGATGTCCTAAAACGTGTAGATCCGTCGAAAACTCGTGTTGCGATTTTCAGTATAATTCCAATACTTTCCTTATACATTACCATGTTTTGCAGGGAAAGCAAAAATGCACAAATTAGATATTTTACGGAAAATTTTAAAAGTGATACTTAAAAAGTACCGCCTAAACATAAATTGTTAATACAGGCAAAGTTTTATTCGAGTCCACAGATATTTTTAAGAGTGGGGTACATAAAAAGTACCGCCGGAACATAAATTGTTAATACAGGCAAAGTTTTATTCGAATCTACGGAAAATTTTAAAAGTGATACTTAAAAAGTACCGCCTAAACATAAATTGTTAATACAGGCAAAGTTTTATTCGAGTCCACAGATATTTTTAAGAGTGGGGTACATAAAAAGTACCGCCGGAACATAAATTGTTAATACAGGCAAAGTTTTATTCGAGTCTACGGAAAATTTTAAAAGTGGGGTACTTAAAAAGTACCGCCGGAACATAAATTGTTAATACAGGCAAAGTTTTATTCGAATCTACGGAAAATTTTAAAAGTGATACTTAAAAAGTACCGCCTAAACATAAATTGTTAATACAGGCAAAGTTTTATTCGAGTCCACAGATATTTTTAAGAGTGGGGTACATAAAAAGTACCGCCGGAACATAAATTGTTAATACAGGCAAAGTTTTATTCGAATCTACGGAAAATTTTAAAAGTGATACTTAAAAAGTACCGCCTAAACATAAATTGTTAATACAGGCAAAGTTTTATTCGAGTCCACAGATATTTTTAAGAGTGGGGTACATAAAAAGTACCGCCGGAACATAAATTGTTAATACAGACAAAGTTTTATTCGAATCTACGGAAAATTTTAAAAGTGATACTTAAAAAGTACCGCCTAAACATAAATTGTTAATACAGGCAAAGTTTTATTCGAGTCCACAGATATTTTTAAGAGTGGGGTACATAAAAAGTACCGCCGGAACATAAATTGTTAATACAGGCAAAGTTTTATTCGAATCTACGGAAAATTTTAAAAGTGATACTTAAAAAGTACCGCCTAAACATAAATTGTTAATACAGGCAAAGTTTTATTCGAGTCCACAGATATTTTTAAGAGTGGGGTACATAAAAAGTACCGCCGGAACATAAATTGTTAATACAGGCAAAGTTTTATTCGAGTCTACGGAAAATTTTAAAAGTGGGGTACTTAAAAAGTACCGCCGGAACATAAATTGTTAATACAGGCAAAGTTTTATTCGAATCTACGGAAAATTTTAAAAGTGATACTTAAAAAGTACCGCCTAAACATAAATTGTTAATACAGGCAAAGTTTTATTCGAGTCCACAGATATTTTTAAGAGTGGGGTACATAAAAAGTACCGCCGGAACATAAATTGTTAATACAGGCAAAGTTTTATTCGAATCTACGGAAAATTTTAAAAGTGATACTTAAAAAGTACCGCCTAAACATAAATTGTTAATACAGGCAAAGTTTTATTCGAGTCCACAGATATTTTTAAGAGTGGGGTACATAAAAAGTACCGCCGGAACATAAATTGTTAATACAGACAAAGTTTTATTCGAATCTACGGAAAATTTTAAAAGTGATACTTAAAAAGTACCGCCTAAACATAAATTGTTAATACAGGCAAAGTTTTATTCGAGTCCACAGATATTTTTAAGAGTGGGGTACATAAAAAGTACCGCCGGAACATAAATTGTTAATACAGGCAAAGTTTTATTCGAATCTACGGAAAATTTTAAAAGTGATACTTAAAAAGTACCGCCTAAACATAAATTGTTAATACAGGCAAAGTTTTATTCGAGTCCACAGATATTTTTAAGAGTGGGGTACATAAAAAGTACCGCCGGAACATAAATTGTTAATACAGGCAAAGTTTTATTCGAGTCTACGGAAAATTTTAAAAGTGGGGTACTTAAAAAGTACCGCCGGAACATAAATTGTTAATACAGGCAAAGTTTTATTCGAATCTACGGAAAATTTTAAAAGTGATACTTAAAAAGTACCGCCTAAACATAAATTGTTAATACAGGCAAAGTTTTATTCGAGTCCACAGATATTTTTAAGAGTGGGGTACATAAAAAGTACCGCCGGAACATAAATTGTTAATACAGGCAAAGTTTTATTCGAATCTACGGAAAATTTTAAAAGTGATACTTAAAAAGTACCGCCTAAACATAAATTGTTAATACAGGCAAAGTTTTATTCGAGTCCACAGATATTTTTAAGAGTGGGGTACATAAAAAGTACCGCCGGAACATAAATTGTTAATACAGACAAAGTTTTATTCGAATCTACGGAAAATTTTAAAAGTGATACTTAAAAAGTACCGCCTAAACATAAATTGTTAATACAGGCAAAGTTTTATTCGAGTCCACAGATATTTTTAAGAGTGGGGTACATAAAAAGTACCGCCGGAACATAAATTGTTAATACAGGCAAAGTTTTATTCGAATCTACGGAAAATTTTAAAAGTGATACTTAAAAAGTACCGCCTAAACATAAATTGTTAATACAGGCAAAGTTTTATTCGAGTCCACAGATATTTTTAAGAGTGGGGTACATAAAAAGTACCGCCGGAACATAAATTGTTAATACAGGCAAAGTTTTATTCGAGTCTACGGAAAATTTTAAAAGTGGGGTACTTAAAAAGTACCGCCGGAACATAAATTGTTAATACAGGCAAAGTTTTATTCGAATCTACGGAAAATTTTAAAAGTGATACTTAAAAAGTACCGCCTAAACATAAATTGTTAATACAGGCAAAGTTTTATTCGAGTCCACAGATATTTTTAAGAGTGGGGTACATAAAAAGTACCGCCGGAACATAAATTGTTAATACAGACAAAGTTTTATTCGAATCTACGGAAAATTTTAAAAGTGATACTTAAAAAGTACCGCCTAAACATAAATTGTTAATACAGGCAAAGTTTTATTCGAGTCCACAGATATTTTTAAGAGTGGGGTACATAAAAAGTACCGCCGGAACATAAATTGTTAATACAGACAAAGTTTTATTCGAATCTACGGAAAATTTTAAAAGTGATACTTAAAAAGTACCGCCTAAACATAAATTGTTAATACAGGCAAAGTTTTATTCGAGTCCACAGATATTTTTAAGAGTGGGGTACATAAAAAGTACCGCCGGAACATAAATTGTTAATACAGACAAAGTTTTATTCGAATCTACGGAAAATTTTAAAAGTGATACTTAAAAAGTACCGCCTAAACATAAATTGTTAATACAGGCAAAGTTTTATTCGAGTCCACAGATATTTTTAAGAGTGGGGTACATAAAAAGTACCGCCGGAACATAAATTGTTAATACAGGCAAAGTTTTATTCGAATCTTCCACCACTTATCAGATAAGTTTTTTATACCCGAGTATGATAAAACATTCAAAGTCAAAGATAAATAGCATGTGCTGCAATTGATATGAAACGTCCACAAGATAAAGTATCAAGTTCTATTTCTTCAGGACTCATTTAAATTGCTTTTTAAGAATGATTCTTATTTACTTGTGGAATCTCAATTAAGTCTTGTATTTCGAAAGTATAAATCAAAAGAATCTGCCTGTATCAACTTTGCTTCTTGAAGGTTCTCGAATTATCTACAAGACCGCCAGTCTGATCTTCGCATGCAACAATACGATTCATACTTATTTCGTTTGATTTGATTAATTTGTGGGGAAGGGGGGTCACAAAATGTAAGTTTTGTGCCCTAGAGCTAATCAGGTGTTTTAGTTCGACATTGGATATCAGATTCAATCATTTCGAGGCTCAACGCCCGTTAAACATAAAATCGAAATTGCAATTTGATTCTGACACGGTGTTCGTTGTTAACCCGGATCGGAAAGTGTGGGTTTTGATTCAGCCAAATTAGATTTGTTGTTCAGCGTAATTTTTCTTGGTTAATATCCCTACAGTACGTATAATGTGTAAATAATAATGATTTTGAAGAATTTATATGTTTTGAACAGTGTTTCCTGTACTGGAGGTATATTAAAACGTCAAGAGGTACAGGGCACTTGGTAAATTGATTAACATATTATATTATTGTAACAAAAATATTTATAATTGCAAAAATATAATAATTATGTCTGCTTAAGTGAATATATCAACTAGTACGAATATTCGGCACTGTCCGGAATTCAAGATGCAAATCTATTGAATGAACTGCGTCAATAATATTTATAAAACCACTCAATTAAATAAAATAAATTCCGCGTTTGTAACCATAGCAACTACATTTATAATTACATAAATTTAATACTTATTTCTGCTTAAATGAATATATCAACTAGCACGAAAATTTGGCTTTGTCTAGGATTCAAGATGCAAATCTTTTGAATGAACTGCGTCAATAATACTTATAACACCACTCAATTAAATAAAATAAATTCCGCATTTGTAACCATAGCAACTACATTTATAATTACATAAATTTAATAATTATTTCTGCTTAAATGAATATATCAACTAGCACGAATATTCGGCATTGTCCGGGATTCAAGATGCAAATCTATTGAATGAACTGCGTCAATAATACTTATAACACCACTCGATTAAATAAAAAAAATTCCGCGTTTGTAACCATAGCAACTATATTTATAATTACATAAATTTAATACTTATTTCTGCCTAAATGAATATATCAACTAACACGAATATTCGGCGTTGTCAGGGATTCAAGATTGCAAATCTATTGAATGAACTGCGTCAATAATACTTATAACACCACTCAATTAAATAAAATAAATTCCGCGTTTGTAACCATAGCAACTATATTTATAATTACATAAATTTAATACTTATTTCTGCTTAAATGAATATATCAACTAGCACGAATATTCGGCGTTGTCAGGGATTCAAGATTGCAAATCTATTGAATGAACTGCGTCAATAATACTTATAACACCACTCAATTAAATAAAATAAATTCCGCGTTTGTAACCATAGCAACTATATTTATAATTACATAAATTTAATACTTATTTCTGCTTGAATGAATACATCAACTAGCACGAATATTCGGCATTGTCAGGGATTCAAGATGCAAATCTATTGAATAAACTGCGTCAATATCACTTATAATGAAAACTAATCAATTAAATAAAAAATTTCCACATCTGTAATCATAGCATTTACAATACATTTTGCCCGCGTCTTCAAGCATATTTTGCACATTTTAAAATGAAATATACATAAACACTTCCACTATATGTAGAATATTGGTTTTGGTGTCAATCGCTCCATCTCAGCTTCGAAACCAAGTGAAAAATTTTAAATTTCCATTCGAATTAGAGATAACGGTGCTAAGGAATAATTAACAAACTCAAAACCACTCTGCTTAATTATCGAGTATGTGTTTCCATACTAGCTAGAGTCTTGATGTGACTTTCATTTGATCCATCTCAGCTTTCAGGTCAACATAAATATCGAAGATTTTGAAAATTAGAACTAGTAGTAACGATAGAAATCGATTTTCAAAACATACCACTTTGCCTCCCCAAAATAATGAATACACAATTTGATATCACTTCGCTGTCAATAATTAAAAAAATCTGATGTGGCCAGCACATGACTTTCCTTATATAATGCAATTAATTTGCTACTTTTACAGTTAAAAAAATAGATTATTTTTATAATAGATATTTATATTCTTTCCAAGATATTGAATTTTCGTCAATTAGCCGTCATTTTCATTGATTTACCGTCCGTTTTATCCATTTGGCGAGTTCTTCGTTAATTTAGCAACATCTAAAAAAGTCGCCAAGTTGGCGACATTCCACTAAACTCGTCGCCAAAATCTCGCCAAGCGTTATGGACGGAGAAATAATTTATTCTTACAGCAGATAAATGACTATTGGCGTTCAAATAAAAAAGTTTTACTTAAAGTATCTTTTTTTATGAATGGAGCGAGCTAGGTCCACGAGAATGATGTCACCCAATTTATCGCATGGTATTACATATGAAAAGTGAACATGTTTCTCAATAGCAAATATTTTTTTTTATTTTATATGACTTTTTGAAAATTACTTTTTGAAAAACGTGTAATATCTCGAGAACGGTTCGTGTTAGCGTTCTAAAATTTATGTCAATCGTTTTCTAATGAAAAATTACATAAGAAATGTCTATTTGCGTAACTTTATTAGCGGTTTTGATTTTTTGACGATTTTTTCAAATTTTCACTCGAAAATTTAGGGTAGTTCAGAACATTTGATTGCGTATAAAAACAAGAGGCTTCCAGTATTCACGGATTGCAATTTTGTACCAAATTTCGTTCGAATCGGTCCATTCGTTCGTCAGTTATCGTCTCCACCGACTCACTGACACACACACACACACAGAGACATCACTTCAAAAATGTTCGATTCGTGATCAGGGATGCTTGAAACGTGCTCTCCCGTCGAAAACTCGAATTCGAATTTTAAACCCCGTCACAATACTTTCCTTAAACTTTATTGCATATAAGGAAAGTAACTAGTTATCAACAACTAACTTTGATTGAGCGTGTTAACGTCGCCTTCAATGACGACTAGCGAGCAAACAAAAGCTATCCAAAATTTTCAATTATTCAAAACCAAAAGAGAATATATTTAAAATTTAATTCCTTCAAAATCAAGCAAAAATATTTTAATTTAGATTATTTAAAAAAACATTAGTTAAAATAATAAAGATCAAACTAAAGATTTTGGAAATTTAAATTTATGAAAAAAGATATATGAAGCTTTTTGCATTAATTAAATTATTATTTTTTGTCTTTCCATCTATTTCTATCATTCTGTGTTTCGTTATTGTTTACCTTCTCTTCCATCCTGTTTCTCTTACAAACAATACAATTTTCGATTGAAAAAAAACTATTACGTTAAAATAATGGCAAATTGTAAAGTACACCGCTGGTCTGTAAACTGCACAAGTACCGCTTCTATGGCATAAACTACGTAGCTGTGTTAATCCGAAAAAAACATATTTTAGTATCAATATAACTCTTTCATGAAGGCAGGAGTGTCCGATTGTATTACTTTTCTTATATACATAATGTACAAGGAAAGTATTCTGACGGGATCGAAAATTCGAATTCGAGTTTTCGACGGAAGAGCACATTTCAAGCAATCCTGATCACGAATCGGACATTTTTGAGGTGATGTCTGTGTGTGTGTGTGTGTGTATCAGTGAGTCTGTGGAGACGATATTTCACGAACGAATAGAGCGACTCGAATGAAATTTGGTACAAAAATCACAATCCATGAATACTGGAAGCCTATTGTTTTAAAACACAATCGAATGTTCAGAACCCCCCCTAAATTTTCAAGTGAAATTTTGAAAACATCATCAAAAAATCAAAACCTTTAATAAAGTTACGCAAATTGACATTTCTTATGTAATTTGTCCTTAGAAAACGATTGACATAAACTTTAGAACGCAACGATTGACATAAACTTTAGAACGCTAGCATAAACCATTCTCGAGATATTGCACATTTTTCAAATAAATTTATCAAAAAAATCCCATAAATTAAAAAAAAATATTAACTGTTGAGAAACATGTTTACTTTTCAGATGTAATATCATGCGATACATTTGGTGACATCATTCTCGTGGATCCTAGCTCGTGCCACTCAAGAAAAAAGGTACTTGAGTAATAATACTTTTGTATTTGAACTCCAATAATCATTTATCTGCTATAAGGATAAATTATTTCTCCATCCATAACGCTTGGCGAGATTTTGGCGACGAATTTAACGGAATGTCGCCAACTTGGCTACTTTTTTAATGTTACCAAATTAAAGAAAATCTTGCCAAATGGATAAAAATGACTCTAAATCAATGAAAATAACGACTATTTGACAAAAATTCAATATCTTGGAAAAAATCTGCTATAAGAATAACCTATTTTGCTTTTACTGTAAAAGTAGTAAATACATTGCATTATATAAGGAAAGTCATGTGCTACCCACAGCAGATATTTTCCTTCTAATCAATGACTTTAGCTACGTTTGCAAGCAAGATCTTTTGACGGGATTTGGGGTTATGAACCAGCACCATTTGTCTATTGTGTATAAATTATATGAAATAAGAACGCAGACAGTCTAATGACATTCGTGCCAAGTTTCATTAGGCATTGCGAAAATAACACTGTAACTTGAAAGCTGATAACTCTTAGTTCATCATAACTACATTGACAAGTGATGCTTAATGGCTCTGGTTAGAGTAATTCTCAGACACATTAAATAAGAGCAAGCTATTGAAGACTATTGTAGAATTTCATATTTCTCGCTAGAAATACGTTAGAAAAATATGTATGAATTTAATGACACGTTTAAATGGTTGACTTGGGTATTTCTTAATTGCAATTATATGGGTGTTATATATATATTTTACAATTTAACGATTTTAATTGATATTAAATAATCTATAAACATCCAAATTCTGTTTAGCGGTTTCAAGCTGTATGTAAAAACTTATGTCTTTTATATTACTTTCCTTATATACATAATGTATAAGGAAAGTATTGTGACGGGGTCGAAAATTCGAATTCGAGTTTTCGACGGAAGAGCAAGTTTCAAGCATCCCTGATCACGAATCAAACATTTTTGAAGTGATGTCTGTGTGTGAAAGTATGTGTGTGTGTGTGTGTGTGTCAGTGAGTCTGTGGAGACGATAACTGATGAACGAATGGACCGATTCAAACCAAATTTGGTACAAAAATCACAATCCGTAAAACTGGAAGTCTATTGTTTTTATTCGCAATCGAATGTTCAGAACCCCCCCTAAATTTTCGAATAAAATTTTGAAAAAATCGTCAAAAAATCAAAACCACTAATAAAGTTACGCAAATAGACATTTCTTATGTAATTTTTCATTAGAAAACGATTAACATAAATTTTAGAACGCTAACAAGAACCGTTCATGAGATATTGTACATTTTTCAAAAAAATTGCCAAAAAGTCATATAAAATAAAAAAAAATATATTTTCTATTGAGAAACATGTTCACTTTTCATATGTGATACCATGCGATAAATTGGGTGACATCATTCTCGTGGATCTAGCTCGTTCCATTCATGAAAAAAGATACATTGAGTAATACTTTTGTATTTAAACGCCAATAGTCATTTATCTGTTGTAAGAATAACTTATTTCTTAGTGCATAACGCTTGGCGAGAATTTGGCGGAATGTCGCCAACTTGGCGACTTTTTGAAATGTTGCCAAATTAACGAAAATCTCGCCAAATGGGAAAAAATTACTCTAAATCAATGAAAATAACAACTAATTGTCGAAAATTCAATATCTTGGAAAGAATATTAGTATCTACTATAAGAAAAACCTATTTTTTTTACTGTAAAAGTAGCAAATTCATTACATTATATAAGGGAAGTCATGTGTTGCCCACATCAGATTTTTTTATTTCCATTGCCCACTGATGAAGGACACTGTGACTTCCAAAACGCTCTCGCCATTTTGCAAATTTTTGTACCTCTTAAATGGTGGATTATTAAAATATTTTTACTGAATATGTAGTTTCTACTGTAATTAGAATTACTGTTAGTTACAACTGTAATAACTGTTAGTAATAACTGTTACAACTGTAATTAGAATAATAATTAGAATAACTGTTGTGTCATTTTCTGTAGCCTTTAGAACTTCTTTAGAAATTTGGCTATCTTGATAAGCTGTTTTTTGTGTCAGATGGTGGCTCGCTGTCTTATGCTTTCTGTAATACTTTTGGTGTTCCGCAGGGTTCAATTTAGAGACTGTTTTTACTTTACCTACAATACATGGTAATGTATTGGGAAAGTATTGGAATCATGCCGAAAATCGCAACTCGAGTTTTCGACGGTTCTACACGTTTCGAGACCTCTAGAATATGAAAAAAACTATTTTTAGCGTGACATCTGTGTGTGTGTCTGTGTGTCTGTCTGTCTGTGCAGATTTAGTACCCACTCTAACTGGAAAACTAATTGACCGAATTTCACAAAATTTGGTAGGTAAGTAAAATCTGGATCACTTGTGGACCAATCTGGTGCTGATTAGTTTGGGGTACGATTCGGGATAAGAGAACCTGCCTTTTTTGCGACATGGCCCGCAAAAGCCTTTATTCACTCTAGCTGAAAAGCTAATGCACCGAATTTCACAAAATTCGATTCGGCCCAAAATTTCACAAAAAACGAGTCGGTTGTGGGTCACCCTGGTGCTGATTAGATTTTGGTATGATTCGGAAAAAAAATAACTTGCCTTTTTTTGCAAAATGGCCCCCAAAAATCGTCAAAATCTAAAATAAAAAACTATGTATGCTCAAATATATCCATTAAATGCTTATTTTATACGTAATTTTTAACGAAAAAAAGAATAAGACCAACTCCATTACACTAGGACTAGCCGTTCTCGAGGTATTTTAGTATTTTCGTATTTTCTCTACGCCACCTTTGAAAATAAGTCCAGTTACCAAATGACAACGAACATTGAGTTAAAAGTGAATTAAATTTAATTAAAATAAAGAGAACGTGGATATAAGTCTGCAGGGAAATCTGCAGGTCATGTGCTGCCCACATCAGATTTTTTACTCTGTTAACATTTTACCAATCGTTTTAGTGTTTACAAAATGTAAAATAATTGGCGATTATTTCAAAATGTATCTACAAATTAATTCTACTGATAACTGCCAGATTTTACAGTATGATTTGACTAAATGTTTCGAGTGGTGCCTAAATAATCGATGGTATTTAAATATTTCTAAATGTTGCATGTTTACCTTTACTCATCGAAGATATCCTAATACATTCTAGTTTTGTATTAATGGGAATGTGGTCTTACGTGTTAATACGTTTAGGTGATTAGGGACCAATTTCATATCCATCTCCAATTTCAGTGATCACACTTTTATTATTTCCAGAAAATCCTGTCATCATTTGTAGCAAAACTAGGTATTTTGGGGATTTAAATTGTATAATTATACTTTTCAATTATATGGTTTGGATCTGTTCTTAAGTATAGCTTAGATCATAGTTAAGATCATATTTATTATAATGCTAATTATGCAAAACAGATTTGTTTGCTATATCTATTTTATGAAATCTGATTACTTCCCACAGTCGGTTTCATATAATTACATGAGATAGAGTTTGATACTTGCTCGCTGGAAACTAGAAAGAAGGTTTTATGTACCTTGCCTAATAAAAGAAGATGTCTATCTGTGCAGTATGTAGTAAAAAATCTAAACGCCGTACGACCGTAAATTTGGTACACAGATACTTGAGGACCCAATTAGCGTTATTTTTTTAATTTACAATTAGTTTTTTAGTTATTTTATGTTTTTGTCTGATTTATAGCAATTTGGGGCAGTATTCACACACATCGATTCCTTGGCAACCTAAAATGTTATCATAGTTTCCCTCTTGACTCCGTCAGAAGATTGAAACACTATCTTCCAAACTAACTTTGAACTGAATCCATAGGATAAATAGACACATTTTAATAAATTTTTCAAAAATATATACTTTTCGCGCGTTTTAAACCCCTTCAATTTTTATATTACGATATAAAAAAATTGCCGCGCCATCCAACGCTTATAATTTAACAACAGCTTCCAAATATATCACATACTACTCCATAAAAATAAATTTCATAAATTCATCTGTTGATTGATTATAAAATTTTTAACCGAGCCATGTCGTTTCGCCATTCGGACCCCTTTTCCAGAACTGTTCTACCAACTAAGGCCACCCTCATGGACAGGGCCACCCTGCGCTCTGAAATTCTCTCAGAAAATAGCTGTGGGTTCCCGGTGTAGCATTTATCAGTTTGTAATTTTAAATCCCGAGCAACGACGGGCACATTTTCTTCTAATCTTCATATAAAATACTTTTAAATAATGATATGGATTATATTGATCTTGTATCAGCTATACGTTTTAAATAAAGGATATACGCCTGAGAAACAATGAACTGTTTCATGATCCTTTGGCTAGACATAACTATTGTAAATCAAATTCTATAATAAAGTTTTGTAAGTTATGCAATAAATCTCGGTATTTTTATCTAAAAACGTATGTCTTTCCATGGTAAACTAATTCTCTAATTGTGATTGTTTGAATTTCTGAATAATATTTACTGTTTCCTTTGTTTGAAAATGTCACCCTGTTGAATTTTATATCTGACACTTGTGTAAAAAATCTGATGTGGGCAACACATGACTTTCCTTATATAATGTAATGAATTTACTACTTTTACAGTAAAAAAAATAGGTTTTTCTTATAGTTGATACTAATATTCTTTCCAAGATATTGAATTTTCGACAATTAGTCGTCATTTTCATTGATTTAGCGTAATTTTTATCCATTTGGCGAGATTTTCGTTAATTTGGCAACATTTCAAAAAGTCGCCACGTTGGCGACATTCCGCCAACTTCGTCGCCAAAATCTCGCCAAGCGTTATGCACTAAGAAATAAGTTATTCTTGCAGCAGATAAATGACTATTGGCGTTCAAATACAAAAGTATTACTCAAAGTATCTTTTTTCATGAATGGAACGAGCTATATCCACGAGAATGATGTCACCCAATCTATCGCATGGTATTACATATGAAAAGTGAACATGTTTCTCAATAGGAAATATTTTTTTTTATTTTATATGAGTTTTTGATAATTTTTTTGAAAAATGTGCAATATCTCGAGAACGGTTCATGTTAGTGTTCTAAAATTTATGTCAATCGTTTTCTAATGAAAAATTACATAAGAAATGTTTATTTGCGCAACTTTATTAGTGGTTTTGATTTTTTGACGATTTTTTCAAAATTTCATTCGAAAATTTAGTGGATTCTAAACATTCGATTGCGTTTAAAAACAATAGGGTTCCAGTATTCATGGATAGTGATTTTTGTACCAAATTTCATTCGAATCGCTCCATTCGTTCGTGAGATATCGTCTCCACAGATTACTGACACACACACACACAGGCAGACATCACCTCAAAAATGTTTGATTCGTGATCAGGGATGCTTAAAACGTGCTCTCCCGTCGAAAACTCATTTCGAATTTTCGACCCCCCGTCACAATACTTTCCTTATACATTATGTATATAAGGAAAGTAATAAATAAATAAAATTAGAAAACTTAGTATTTAATTAGATCGCTGTGTATCACTAACATTTTTCAACACACTGTATCCCCTTTCATGCATTGATTTGTTTAGTGTATATCATTGAAACGTACCCTACTGCTTCGTTGAGGAAAACTTCTGAAGGTTTGGTCACTTTAAGCAGAAGAACATAAATTTTTCAAATTCGGTACAAAATACTTTTTAAAAAATCTGATGTGGGCAATACATGACTTTCCTTATATAATGCAATGAATTTATTAATTTTACAGTTAAAAATAATGTTATTCTTATAGTAGATTCCTATATGCTTTCCAATATATTGAATTTTCTTCAATGAGTCGTCATTTTTATCAATTTGGCGAGATTTTTGTTAATTTGGCAACAATAAAAATGTCGCCAAGTTGGCGACATTCCGCCAAATTTGTCGCCAAAATCTCGCCAAGCGTTATGCACTAAGAGATAAGTTATTATTACAGCAGATAAATGACTATCGGCGTTCAAATACAAAATTATTACTCAAAGTATCTTTTTTCATGAATGGAACGAGCTAAATCCACGGGAATGATGTCACCCAATTTATCGCATGGTATTACATATGAAAAGTGAACATGTTTCTCAATAGGAAATATTTTTTTTTAATTTTATATAACTTTTTGATATTTTTTTTGAAAAATGTACAATATCTCGAGAACGGTTCATGTTAGCGTTCTAAAATTTATGTCAATCGTTTTCTAATGAAAAATTACATAAGAAATGTCTATTTGTGTAACTTTATTAGTGGTTTTGGTTTCTTGACGATTTTTTCAAAATTTCATTCGAAAATTTAGGGGGGTTCTGAACATTCGATTGCGTATACAAACAATAGGCATCCAGTGCTTATGGATTGTGATTTTTGTACCAAATTTTGTTCGAATCGGTCCATTCGTTCTCCACAGACTCACTGACACACACACTTTCACACACATACACATACACACACACACAATGACATCACTTCAAAAATGTTTGATTCGTGATCAGGGATGCTTGAAACGTGCTCTCCCGTCGAAAACTCGAATTCGATTTTTCGACCCCGTCACAATACTTTCCTTATACATTATATATATAAGGAAAGTAAAAAACTCTTAATTTACACCAGGTCTAAAATATCTTTAATAACCCCATGTTTTAAAAAAATACTTACATTAAATAGAGTAAAAAAATATAATATGCCTTAAAACCTCTCTAAGGATACATTCCTTGAAAAAGTGGTTGGCCAGAGAAATGGTTTTTAATGGAAGTCTATGGAGATGGAGGAGGAATAGACCTGAAATAAAACAAAAAAATTTGAAATCCCATTCATAAATGGCAAAACTGATATCACATTAACAAGCAAAATATAAAATTTAAAAAAATCTGATGTGAGCAGCACATAACTTTCCTTATATAATGCAATGAATTTACTACTTTTACAGTAAAAAAAGGTTATTTTTATAGTCGATAATTATATTCTTTCCAAGATATTCAAGTTTTGTCAATTAGTCGTTATTTTCATTGATTTAGTTTCATTTTTATCCATATGGCGAGAGTTTCGTTAATTTGGCAGCATTTATAAAAGTCGCCAAGCTGGCGACATTTCGCCAAATTCGTCGCCAAAATCTCGCCAAGCGTTATGGATGGAGAAATAAGTCATTCTTATAGCAGATATAATGACTATTGGTGTTCAAATGCAAAAATATTACTCAAAGTATCTTTTCTCATGAATGGATCGAGCTAGATGCACGAGAATGATGTCACCCAATTTATCGCATGATATTACATATGAAAAGTGAAAAGGTTTCTCAACAGATAATATATTTTTTTTTAATTTTAGGGATTTTTTGATAAATTTATTTAAAAAATGAGCAATATCTCAAGAACGGTTCATGCTAGCGTTCTAAAGTTTATATCAATATTTTTCTAAGGAAAAATTGTATAAGAAATGTCTATTTGCGCAACTTTATTAAAGCTTTTGATTTTTTGAGGATTTTTTTCAAAATTTCACTCGAAAATTTAGGGGGTTTCTGAATATTCAAGGACGTTTAAAAACAATAGGCTTCCAGTATTCATGGATTGTGATTTTTTTACCAAATTTCATTCGAATCGCTCCATTCGTTCGTGAGATATCGTCTCCGCAGACTCACTGACACATACACACACACACACAGAGATACCACCTCAAAAATGTTTGATTCGTGATCAGTGATGCTTGAAACGTGTTCTTCCGTCGAAAACTCGAATTCGAATTTTCGACCCCGTCATAATACTTTCCTTATACATTACGTATATAAGGAAAGTAATACTATTTGTTAATTTGATATTTAAATTGCAAGCTATGAAATTTGCAACTTTGTTAAACAATGAATGAATAGATGTATGTATTGATGTTATAATTGATGATGTTATAATTGATTGAGATGAATGTATTGATGTTATAATTTTTTATATTATCTATTTTGTTTCTTTAAACAAATTTCAGAAATTCAGAAAATAAATTAGATTTTTTATCGTCTGAAACAGATAATGAAGTTTCCATTAATCGATTCCTTTCCTTGAGTGTCTCCATAGACGAAAGTTGGAAAAAGTTTTTTCTGTGAGAATTCTGGTGATCGTTTTTCATCAAAATCAGATTGAGTGAAGGACCAAAAAAGATAATTCTGAAATTTAAATTCGATTTCACAAATCAGGAAGTAAAATTCCCCTCTTCAGTCTTCCTGGAGGGAAAACAGTTTCTGATGGTTTCTAAACAGAGGAAAATTTAGCATTGGCTCTATGAAGATAAATCCATTTTGAAAGAAAGTGGTTAACAGGGGTGGTCGCTTAATGGACGTGGTCAAGGTTTTACTACACCCACTTATTATAATGCTCTAAGAAAGTTTAAAATAATTTTCACTTTAAAATTTTAAAGATTTGAGTCTGGGAATTAAAACTGGTCAGTTGAAACTAATTGCCAATATAATAACTGTTGAAATTTATATGTAATCAGCTACCTTCATTGGTCATCTGCATTCTGATTACATTTGAATTTCAACAGTTAATATATTGGAAATTATTCTTAAGCGCCTGATTTTAATTTGCAGATACAAATTGTTAAAATTTGCAAATGAAAATATTATTTGCGGTGTTTTAAAAAGTAGGTGTACTAAAAATTATTTTATTTAATTATTTTATTTTCAATAATTTAGTTTTTAAAATGTTATTTAATTATTTTAATTTTAAACTTTATTTTAAACCAGCTTATTATTTAAATCATAAAATTATTTATTTTTACAACAATTTGGCGACATTTTTAATAGGTCACCACATTTGGCGATATTTAGCCTATATTGTTGGCAATATTTAACCTAAAAGGCCGGCAAATTTTTCCCGATTTTTTTTTTCTTGTGAAATAAAATTTTACCATACTTTCGGAAAAACGAAATCTATCACATGGGGTTGATAGAAAGTGACTAAAAAAGTGAAGTTTGCCCGTATTGCAGCGAATAGCATCGCCGAAATAGTTTTGTCCTCTTTTATCAATCATCAGCAGTGATTAACAATTGGATAGCAATATTGGACAGCCAGCAATAATCGAACTAACAACAATCTATCATAGAAACAATCGATCACAGCTAATCGATCATAGCAACAATCGAATTGTACAGCATCAATTGCTATAAATACTCACTCTAAAAGTTTAAAATTGACTCAAAAAAGTATATATTTATCCAATTCTCGAATTCAAATATGTTTTTAGGAAGGAACAATATTTAATCTCTGTTCTATGAGAGAACTATAATGTTAAAACTTTGCTGTCTATAAATTAGACAATTTACTTCATAATAAAATGACCTTACAATTGTAAGCAATTTCTCTTGCGGAAGATTTGCTTCACATAAAACAATCCACCCCTTCTTCGGTGCAACTTTCCTCCCGTTTCATCATTCTTACATCGTCACTCAACGGCCATTCATAAATGCAAAAGACAATTTGGATTGCAAAGACTAAAATTAATTACGGAAGTTTTATGCCAGCGTCACTGTCGTCATCTTTGTCTTTGACGAGTCTGTAGTCTGTCTAAGTCATAGTCTAATGCTTAGACCTTGTAAAGTGGGGACAGAAATTAATTGCGTGATATACCTTCACATCTTGTTTTCCTTTCAAATTATAGGTTGCGAGGGTGTTATTAGTTTCTTTTGCTAAAGAACGGTTGAAGGTATCACGGTCATGAATATTCGCGGGTCACTCAACGAAATGAATGAGATTCGTCTTCAAAATTACTTTCGGGGAGTCCGCTTAAAGAAGAGGCTACAGTAAAGTACAAAACGGTATTTCTTACACTGCAGAGTTCGATAATAAGAGCGTGCAGTTTCGTCCCAGTAACGGTAGAGCGTCGACTGGACAGTTAAGAAATCCAAGGTTATATTCCCGGTTGGCGCAGCAAGGTTCACGTAAATCATTAGACTATGACTTAGACAGACTTTACAGTGGCGTCCAAATAAATCTACTCTGTAGATTAGTTCAAAGATATCTGAGGTCTAAAAGTGACCCTAGTGTGACTAGTACGGATTCAGTGGATTCTGGGAAATGGAGATCCGATTTCAAATTAGGAGGATAATGACCACGCAGGAGGCTAAACTGGAGGATTAAAATAGCATCAGGAGGTGGTCAATTAGATTGTAGTCAATCAGACTTCGACAATACGACCTTGCAATTTCAGCCCAGTCGCTCAAAGGTAGAGTGTCGGCTGGCCAGTTTGAAAATACAGGGTTCGATACCCAGGTGGGGCAGCAAGGATCTTTACAACACTTTTAGCTTTTGAGTTGAACAGAATGTTTCTTTTCAAAAATATTATCATTTTCCAAACGAAACTACAAAATTTGATTAGAAATGTATTGTTCTTTGAAAATTTATTTCTACATACCATGCAGATGCATTTTCTGAAGAATAGCGGAATTGTTTTTGCATTAACGTATCAACCTAACTTTATATCAAATTTGGTTTCAATCGGATCAGCAATTTTGGAGAAAAACTGCTTACATTAATTTGTGCATAGGCAAACCAAATACAGAAGAAATACTAAAAGATACACGTGAATAAAAATTTGATGGAGAGAGCAGATGGCTTTTCGCACAGACTAAAATTCGTCTTCCTCTCTTTCTATAAGTGCATCAGTTTTATTGTTACACATGAAACAGATACTTATTTTAAATTACATCTAATTTGCGTTTTTAAAGCATTTTCTTTTCCACTTGGCTGCTTAGCGCATTTTAAACTGTCACTAAATCACCAAAGAAAAAAAACTAATATGATTCATGAACTGTTCGTCATAGAATAATATGGTTTATTTTATTCATTCTGTGGTCAAAACTTACATATAAACCAAGCATTAAACATTCAATAAATGCATTTTTACATATTCAGAATTTCGGGTTGTGCCCAGTTCTACTAGCCGTTTTGAAGAAAATAAACCAAATTTTTCGAAATTGCACCAAAATTAAATTAACAGCTAAGAGTAATACTACGTAGAAATTCAAATTTTATGAAATTTCAACGGGTAGTCTTTAAAATAGAAGGGATGCATACATTTCACAGTGAAATAGACACACACACACACAAATTACGTTAAAATTTTGTGTCTTCTTGTGCTCTAATGTTCTTAAAATTTACACATTTTTCATACTTAAATTCTGTAATCCCTAAATTCTGTGTTCCAAATTTTAATGTTCATAATTAAATTGTGTAATTTATTTTTCTTAAAATTGCACATATTGAGAAATTTGCGCATCATTCGAAAATTAAAATTGCAATTTTTCCGACCCATTCCAAAACTTTCCCTCCGTATTACCATTTATGGTGACAAAAGCAAAAATCTGATGTCGGCAGAACATGACTTTCCTTATGTAATGCAATGGATTTACTAGTCTTACAGTAAAAAAATATAGGTTATTCTTTTAGATACTTATATTCTTTCCAAGATATTGAATTTTCGTCATTTTTATTGATTTAGCGTCATTTTTATTCATTTAGCGAGATTTTCGTTAATTTGGCAACATTTAAGAAAGTTGCCAAGTTGGCGACATTCCGTCAAATTCGTCGCCAAAATCTCGCCAAGCGTTATGGACGGAGAAATACGTTATTCTTATAGCAGATAAAAGACTATTGGCGTTCAAATACAAAAGTATTACTCAAAGTATATTTTCTCATGAATGGAACGAGCTAGATCCATGAGAATGATCTCACCAAATTTATCGCATGATATTGCATATGAAAAGTGAACATGTTTCCCAACAGTTAATATTTTTTCTGATTTATTGGATTTTTTGATAAATTTATTTGAAAAATGTGCAATATCTCGAGAACGGTTTGCTCTAGCGTTCGAAAGTTTATGTCAATCGTTTTCTAAAAAAAAAATTATATGAAAAATGTCTATTTGCGTAACTTTTTTAAAGGTTTTGATTTTTTGATGATTTTTTTCAAGATTTCACTCTAAAATATAGGGAGGTTCTGAACATTCGATTGTGTTTAAAAACAATAGGCTTCCAGTATTCATGGATTGTAATTTTTGTTAAAAATTGCATTCGATTCGCTCCATTCGTTCGCGAGATATCGTCTCTACAGACTCATTGACACACACACACATACACACACGCACACACAGACAGACATCACCCCAAAAATGTTCGATTCGTGATCAAGGATGCTTGAAACGTGGTCTATAGCCGAAAACTCGAATTCGAATTTTGGACCCGGTCACAATACTTTCCTTATACATTATACTTTGTATATAAGGAAAGTAATAATACATCTTCGAAATCTACATATTTCTCAAAACATTAGCCTGGCCTTCTCCTAGAACCAACCTTAAATGCTCGATTGTGCCTTTTAACCTTAAAAGAGAATGAAATGAGAAATTCAGGGATTTCTCTATCATTTGCTCAGATGACTTAACTCATATTTGATTTGGCCCAAAGCATACAAGGTCAAGTTGAACAAAAGCGCTACCTTGATGTAGGAAACGCTTTGTCGATATATCACACTAAATATGAATTTATAATGGTCTTTTACTTTCATAGGTCAAAAACTGCATTTAGTTAGAACAGTCAAGTTTCAAGCGAATGAGAAACAAATTTCATGGCCACTAGAGTTCAGCCATTTCAACCTATTTTTCTCCTTTCTATTCTTTATCAATATTGCTAATATGTGTATTTATTATACATATTATGTGTTGAGTACCGGACTAAATTTTAAAAGTTAAATTTTAAGCTCAATCAGAAGATTCAGGCATTTTCTCACAGAAATTGCAACCAAACAGCTGCGTACTACACGCCCCCCCCCCCCCCGGCTCTCCTGGTAGGTCGGACGGTCTGGGTCTCAAAAACAACAACAACAACGGCTCTCCAAGGAACAATTAGAATTATCTTACGTAAAAAATTCATCTTTTAAAATTTCTTTATATAAATAATAAAAGTTAGTAAAATGAACACGATCAAAACCTGTAATGCAATACATGAAGTTTATATTTCATATGTTACATTTATGACATCTCCTTTCTATTCTTTATAAATATTGCTAGATATTATGTGTTAAGTATCGAAATAAATTTTGAAATTAACGCTATCAACGTTAACAGAAAATTAACGCTAGCAAAACTATCATACAATACATGAATTTCAAATTTCATATGTTACGGTGTATTATCCAACACACAATTCCACATATACAGAGCGTGTAATTAAAATTAGCCGCCATCATTGTTCAGCCATTTTCTGTGTGTTTATGCGGTCAATTTTTAGCAATCAGTTTTTAAAAAAATACAAAATACACACCTTCTGCGCATTTGTTCCCGGCCACTCAAATTGCTGCTCGTACCCTAGGGCGATGCTACACGGCAATAAGTAACATCGTAAGTTGTGGAGGGATTGCAACCTTTAAAGATGGTCCCTGTACTTCTTTTACAACTAATATAGGTTTCCCCAGAAGGACACCTGCAAGAAAGCGAGAACAACGCTTTTCCAGCTTCGTAGACAGGGACTTCTCAATTTCAGAGGGGCCCCCAGCGGGGCGCCTTTGGGGAGAACTGACCCCTTGACCGTTTCCGGCCGCACGTGCGCCCTGGTACGTGGGAATTTTGGCCCAGATGTCACACATTAATTCTGCGGTGCTAACCAACCCTCTGTGATGTCAGCATCCAATAGCTGGATGTAACCCTTTAATATCCAATGAAAATACTAGGGGCTAAAGTGGGGGGAGCCAATGGCAAACCTGGGGCGTAATTGTGTAGGAGGTGACAATTTTCGGATGTTCGAGAGAGAGTCAGATTTTGAGAAAAGAAGCGACAATTGATTTTCTGATTTTGGGGAGAAGAGTCTCCTAAAAAGATTGCAGCGAGGATGGGAATCCGATGATCCCTCGCCCGAGGGCCCCGCACCCGATGACGGTCCAACGAAATATCGAAGGTACGCAATGCATGTCCTTTACATTCCGTTTGGTGACACTATGTTACTGCTCTCTCTCGACATCGTACTAGATTTTAAACTTGAGTAAATTAATCAGTGTGTAAATTGTTTTAATTATATTTTAACAGAGGTATAACGTTATTACTAGTGTAATTTAACTAGAATTTTAATGAAGGAATTTAATTATATTTCCCAAATATGGATAATTACTAGAAGCATGCATATGGCACTGGGCAATTATTGTTATAATGAGAATAGACGTGAATGTCAATATGAGTATGAGATGGGAAATAATTATGATTTAGTGAGAGTGTTAATTAAATATGGTCTTATTATTTTAATTTCTTTTGTAAATAAATGTGTTATTGTTTTAAGTTTGGTTCGCTGTCCTCATTTCTGATTAATATCTTATTTGATTGATTATATGTATTTTATTCGACACGGCCAGTGTCGGAGATCACTTTAATAGGAGAGAATAATATTGATTTTTGCATTCTGACCGGACGTGTGGTAGAAATCCACGCATCCGGCAAGTCGGGTAGTCTGGGTTTTCGACGTTCGACACCTTCTTACTTACAGTAGCTCTCCATCGTGTAGCCGCCCGTTGCACGAACATAATGTCAGTTTGTAGCACCAGTCGCTTTTTTCAAAATCTGATGCTGGCAGCATATGACTTTCCTTATATAATGCAATGAATTTACTATTTTTACAGTAAAAAAATCTGATGTGGGAAATACATGACTTTCCTTATATAATGCAATGATTTTACTACTTTTACAGTAAAAAAAAAATCTGATGTGGGCAACATATGACTTTCCTTATATAATGCAATGAATTTACTACTTTTACAAAAAAAAAAATAGATTATTTTTTATAGTAGATATTTATATTCTTTCCAAGATATTGAATTTTCGTCAATGAGTCGTCATTTCCATTGATTTAGAGTCATTTGTATCCATTTGGTGAGTGTTTCGTTAATTTAGCAACATTTAAAAAAGCCGCGAAGTTGGCGACATTCCACAAAATCCATCGCCAAAATCTCGCCAAGCGTTATGAACAGACAAATAAGTTATTTTTACAGCAGATAAATGACTATTGGCGTTTAAATACAAAAGTATTACTCAAAGTATCTGTTTTCATGAATGGAATGAGCTAGATCGACGAGAATGATGTCACCTAATTTATCGCATGGTATTACATATGAAAAGTGTACATGTTTCTCAATAGGAAATATTTTTTTTTATTTTATATGACTTTTTGATAATTTTTTTGAAAAATGTGCAATATCTCGAGAACGGTTTATGTTAGCGTTCTAAAATTTATGCTAATCGTTTTCTAACGAAAAATTACATAAGAAATGTCAATTTGCGTAACTTTATTAGCGGTTTTGATTTTTTGACGATTTTCTCAAAATTTCACTCGAAAATTTAGGGGGGTTCTGAGCATTCGATTGTATTTTAAAACAACAGACATCCAGTATTCACTGATTATGATTTTTGTACCAAATTTCATTCGAATCGCTCCATTCTTTCGTCTCCACAGACTCACTGACACACACGCACACACACAAACATCACTTCAAAAATGTTTGATTCGTGATCAGGGATGCTTGAAACGTGCTCTCTCGTCGAAAACTCGAATTCGAATTTTCGACCTCGTCACAATACTTTCCTTATACATTATGTATATAAGGAAAGAAAAAATGCAAAATACACACCTTTTGCGCGGGTATAGTTTATTACTCACAGTAGCTCTCCATCTTCTAGTCGCCCGAGGCACAAACGTAATGTCAGTCTGTAGCGCCAGTCGCTTTTTTTAAAAAGGTGTTTGACACAACCGTGCCACTCTTGCTGTGCCACTCTTGCTGTGACAAAATTCTATGTACTAAATAAATACCTAAACATGCCATTGCTGCGCGTATGTATTAGCGATCCAAAATCATAATTTGTCAGCGCGCGAACATGGTCAGTTAAAAAGGCGAAGAAAAAAATAAGTAAAATTTTCATTTTATTCGGATCAGCAAGGCTCGAGATAGATAAAAACATAGATGAAAATGAGAAAGGGAGGGGGGGGGGGGGTAATCAGAAGTATAGCAATTTTCATCCGATTCGACAGATTTTCAGAAGAAACAATTATAATATTGTAATAATCATACATTTCAAAAATTTAGACGTTATTTTTACAATCCACGAAATTATAAAAACCCTAAATTTAATCTACTCCGTGCTTACACATAATCTGTAAAAAAATTCCTCATTTTCTCTCCTGTCGTATTTGTGTCGTATTTGTCTTGTCGTGACTGTATTTTGTACATCTTTAAAAATTAAAATATATTACGATTTTGAATTTTTGACATAAACTTGCAAATTTCCACATATTTAGCTTTCATTTTAAACAAGAAATGCATTCCGTAGCAAATTATCCAATGACTTTAACTTGAAACTCAAAGTCATTTTCCCTTTATTTCATTCATCTTACTATTAAAACGCAATCGTGTGTGTGTGTACGTATGTCTGCTAATACAATTGCGAAATTTCTTCTCAGCCTTGAAGCGAGCGTGTTTTTTAACGTAGATATCAAGCCGAAGAGGGGACAAAGACATTTAAAAATTCTAAAAATTTGATAGATCTTTAAATATTTGAAATAAAAACTCATTTTTGGGGGGGTAAAATGAAGGGTGTGCGGAAAATCTATCAAAAAAAAATTAATCTATTAAAATTAATCTATTAAAAAAAAATCTGATGTGGGCAGCACATGTCTTTCCTTATATAATGCAATGTACTTACTACTTTTACAGTAAAAACAAAATAGGTTATTCATGCAGTAGATACTTATATTTTTTCCAAGATATTGAATTTTCATCAATTAGTCTCCATTTTCATTGATTCAGCGTCATTTTTATCCATTTGGCGAGATTTTTGTTAATTCGGCAACATTTAAAAAAGTCGCCAAGTTATAGACATTCAGTCAAATTCGTCGCCAAAATCTCGCCAAACGTTATGGATGGAGAAATAATTTATTCTTATAGCAGATAAATGACTATTAGCGTTCAAATACAAAAGTATCACTAAAGTATACTTTTTCATGAATGGAACGAGCTAGATCCATGAGAATGATCTCACCAAATGGAACGAGCAAGATCTACGAGAATAATGCCACTAAATTTATCACATGATATTACATATGAAAAGTGACATGTTTCTCAATAGGAAGAATTTTTTTTATTTTATATAATTTTTTGATAATTTTTTTGAAAAATGTACAGTATCTCGAGAACTGTTCATGCTAGCGTTCTAAAATTTATGTTAATCGTTTTATAATGAAAAATTACATAAGAAATGTCTATTTGCTTAATTTTATTAGAGGTTTTGATTTTTTGATGATTTTTTCAAGATTTCTTTCGAAAATTTAGGAGGTTCTGAACATTCGATTACGTATAAAAACAATAGGCTCCCAGTATTTACGGATTGTAATTCTTGTACCAAATTTCGTTCGAATCGGTCCATTCATTCGTCAGTTATCATCTCCAAAGGCTCACTGACACACACACGCACACATACGCACACACACATACTTTCACACACACACAGACATCACCTCAAAAATGTTCGATTCGTGATCAGGGATGCTTTAAACGTGCTCTCCCGTCGAAAACTCGAATTCGAATTTTCGACCCCATCACAATACTTTCCTGATACATTATTGTATATAAGGAAAGTAATAAAGATGAAATCTCCGTTTTTATTAAAACTTTACAACATAGTTGAAAAGTGTTTATGACTTTGTTCATTCTGTCTGTCTGTCTGTCCGTTAGCACGATAACTGCCGTAAAAATGACTTTATTATCAAAATGAAATTTTAGTATGTTGTGCAGACGGTCTGTGGGACCTATAGGAATATAAATTAATGTCACCCAATTAGTTTTGGATTGAACCCGGGTTCAAAAAATGAAATACATTGAACCCTATGGGACCTAATTTTTCAAAAATTTTTTAAGCGGATTTAAAATTCACAGATTGCTTCGGGAGTTTTAGGCAATATTCAAATTATCCCATAAAATATATAAAAAAATTTCAGCAAAATATATTCAGCAGTTTTTTAAATAACCTTTTATATGAAGAGATCACGTGACCCACTTCAAAATAAAATATGTCATCCATCTTGTGTCAAAATCGTAATTTTTAAAGTTCTTTTTAATTCATTAGTGTTGTATCCGTCCTAAAATCGATTTATTTTTGCTTAAATTCTGTGCATCTACATACTAAATCAACGCAATTACAATATAGTTGAGTTTAAATGATCATCCCACTTTGATTATTTCTACAACGAAGCCTAATTTTCACTTATGGAGAATGTAAATACCAAAAGATGCAGAATGACTTGTATAAGAATTGCTGCATTTCTTTAACACAAAATTATTTAGCTCATGGAGCTGCAATATAGCTGATATGAATGAAACTTTCATTGACACAGAGACGCAAACGATTTTTTTCGATGAAGTTTTAAGCATAGAGTTAAATTACTTGTACCTCCATGGTTTTAAGTTTTTAAGTAAAATGAATTATTATAGTATTGTGATGAATGAATTGAATGGAAAAAAAATATGAATGAAATGCTGCTTGTATATAGAGAGCCAGGCGTGTTATATTTCGATGACGCCTTTTGAATAAATTTCATTTGTTTTCGATGAAGTTTTCAAATATAATAAATTATTATAGTATTATGATAATTTTAAAAATATTTTCGAGGAATGTATCGCATTTTAGCGATGTTTAAACCAGGCAATTTATATTTCAATGCCGTCATTTGAATGGAGTTTAATTTTTTCGATGAAGTTTTAAATTTTCAAATATTATAATTTAATGTAGTATTGTGATACTTTTAAAAATATTACCGAGGAAGATATCGCTTTTTAGAGATGTTTAAATAAAATTGCATTTCTGTTGGAAAGTGTTTCATAATCAATGCTTTATGCATGATTGATCCTTCTTGTTTAACAATAGGCAGATAAATTTTGAGTAGCTTCTTCAAACTGTATTTTAGATAAAGTCGATAGTTTCTTTTTTATACAGATTTTTAAAAATCCTGAAAAACACAAAAGAACCGTTTCAGAAAAAAAACGATTTCCCCTCTTGTTTGCAGATTCTCTTGCCAAACAGAAGGCCGGACAGAGGACGCCAGCCCAAGTGCGGATAAAAATATAAATTCATAAATTTTCCAGCTTTACGTATTGGAATTTTGAATTTTAAATGTAAGATTCTAACGTTATTATAAGAATTCCCTGAAAAAATCAGGGTGTTCCTATGAAAACTTCGTGTCTTAAACATATAACTCAAACAATTTTAATCCTATTAAGCTTTAAAGATTTATAGAGGGATTTTTCCCTATTTCATTGGTGCAGGAATTTCCCTATAGGGGAATTTAAAAGAAACCCTGTTAAAAGGAAGAAAGAATTTGCATGGAAGATAACTGTTTCCACAAACATAAATAAAAGATTTAAATACACTATTAGCAAATATCGCTGCCATAAATAAAACAAAGCCGCTGCAATAACCTCTAGATATAATCAAATACTGACAAATAAATCTTAACCAAGCGTATCTTAAACTAAGCACTTTTGGTGCTCTCCACGAAGCTCTCATAAAAGCTAAAAATTCCCGTCAGTCTTTGTTTGAACTGTGTGTTAGAAGAAAAGAAAATATATATTCAATTATTTTCGAATTGCATTATTCCGAAGGTCTGTTCCTTGGACCATGTAGAATTCTCTAAATGTTTAGTTTAACGGATGAAACCACATGTCTGTCAATCCTTCTCAGTGTTGTTGAAAAAAAATTAATGACCTCCTGTGATCCTCTTGTATATTGACCTCGTTGGGGGAAAGAATGTTTTTCAAAATTTAGACGCTTTCCTGCAGTTTACATGTCTTTCTTATTACAATATACATAATTTCTTGCAGTCTGCGCTTCTACATGGTTCCCCAGATCATGTAGAATTTTCTAAATATTCAGTTTAACAGATGAAATCACATGACTGTCAATCCTTCTCAACGTTGTTGAAAAAAATTTAATGACCTCCTGTGATCCTCTTGTACCGTGACCCCATTGGGGGAAAGAATGCTTTTCAAAATTAAGACGCTTTCCTGCAGTTTACATGTCTTTCTTATTACAATATACATAATTTCTTGCAGTCTGCGCTTCTACATGGTTCCCCAGATCATGTAGAATTTTCTAAATATTCAGTTTAACAGATGAAATCACATGACTGTCAATCCTTCTCAACGTTGTTGAAAAAAATTTAATGACCTCCTGTGATCCTCTTGTACCGTGACCCCATTGGGGGAAAGAATGCTTTTCAAAATTAAGACGCTTTCCTGCAGTTTACATGTCTTTCTTATTACAATATACATAATTTCTTGCAGTCTGCGCTTCTACGTGGTTCCCCAGATCATGTAGAATTTTCTAAATATTCAGTTTAACGGATGAAACCACATGTCTGTCAATCCTTCTCAGTGTTGTTGAAAAAAAATTAATGACCTCCTGTGATCCTCTTGTATATTGACCTCGTTGGGGGAAAGAATGTTTTTCAAAATTTAGACGCTTTCCTGCAGTTTACATGTCTTTCTTATTACAATATACATAATTTCTTGCAGTCTGCGCTTCTACATGGTTCCCCAGATCATGTAGAATTTTCTAAATATTCAGTTTAACAGATGAAATCACATGACTGTCAATCCTTCTCAACGTTGTTGAAAAAAATTTAATGACCTCCTGTGATCTTCTTGTACCGTGACCCCATTGGGGGAAAGAATGCTTTTCAAAATTAAGACGCTTTCCTGCAGTTTACATGTCTTTCTTATTACAATATACATAATTTCTTGCAGTCTGCGCTTCTACATGGTTCCCCAGATCATGTAGAATTTTCTAAATATTCAGTTTAGCAGATGAAATCACATGACTGTCAATCCTTCTCAACGTTGTTGAAAAAAATTTAATGACCTCCTGTGATCCTCTTGTACCGTGACCCCATTGGGGGAAAGAATGCTTTTCAAAATTAAGACGCTTTCCTGCAGTTTACATGTCTTTCTTATTACAATATACATAATTTCTTGCAGTCTGCGCTTCTACATGGTTCCCCAGATCATGTAGAATTTTCTAAATATTCAGTTTAACGGATGAAACCACATGTCTGTCAATCCTTCTCAGTGTTGTTGAAAAAAAATTAATGACCTCCTGTGATCCTCTTGTATATTGACCTCGTTGGGGGAAAGAATGTTTTTCAAAATTTAGACGCTTTCTTGCAGTTTGCATGTCTTTCTTATTACAATATACATAATTTCTTGCAGTCTGCGCTTCTACATGGTTCCCCAGATCATGTAGAATTTTCTAAATATTCAGTTTAACGGATGAAACCACATGTCTGTCAATCCTTCTCAGTGTTGTTGAAAAAAAATTAATGACCTCCTGTGATCCTCTTGTATATTGACCTCGTTGGGGGAAAGAATGTTTTTCAAAATTTAGACGCTTTCCTGCAGTTTACATGTCTTTCTTATTACAATATACATAATTTCTTGCAGTCTGCGCTTCTACATGGTTCCCCAGATCATGTAGAATTTTCTAAATATTCAGTTTAACAGATGAAATCACATGACTGTCAATCCTTCTCAACGTTGTTGAAAAAAATTTAATGACCTCCTGTGATCCTCTTGTACCGTGACCCCATTGGGGGAAAGAATGCTTTTCAAAATTAAGACGCTTTCCTGCAGTTTACATGTCTTTCTTATTACAATATACATAATTTCTTGCAGTCTGCGCTTCTACATGGTTCCCCAGATCATGTAGAATTTTCTAAATGTTCAGTTTAACGGGTGAAACCACATGACTGTCAATCCTTCTCAACGTTGTTGAAAAAATTTAATGACCTCCTGTGATCCTCTTGTACCGTGACCCCGTTGGGGGAAAGAATGTTTTTCAAAATTTAGACGCTTTCCTGCAGTTTACATGTCTTTCTTATTACAATATACATAATTTCTTGCAGTCTGCGCTTCTACATGGTTCCCCAGATTATGTAGAATTTTCTAAATGTTCAGTTTGACGGATGAAACCACATGACTGTCAATCCTTCTCAACGCTGTTGAAAAAAATTTAATGACCTCCTGTGATCCTCTTGTACCGTGACCCCGTTAGGGGAAAGAATGTTTTTCAAAATTTAGACGCTTTCCTGCAGTTTACATGTCTTTCTTATTACAATATACATAATTTCTTGCAGTCTGCGCTTCTACATGGCTCCCCAGATTATGTAGAATTTTCTAAATGTTCAGTTTAACGGGTGAAACCACATGACTGTCAATCCTTCTCAACGTTGTTGAAAAAAATTTAATGACCTCCTGTGATCCTCTTGCACAGTGACCTAGTTGGGGGAAAGCTTGTTTTTTAATTTTTCGTACGCTTTCTTGCAGTTTACATATCTTTCTTGTTGCAATCTACATGATTTCTTTCAGTCTGCGCTTCTACATGGTTCCTCAGATCATGTAGAATTTTCTAAATGTTCAGTTTAACGGATGAAACCGCATGTCTGTCAATCCTTTTCAATGTTGTTGAGAAAAAAATAATGACCTGGAATCCTCTCATACAGTGGCTAATTTCGGAGAAAAGTTATTTTTCAAAATTTTTACGCTTTCTTGCAGTCTACATAGTTTCTTGAAGTCTATGCTTCAGCATAGTTCTTCATACCATGTAGTATTCTCTAAATTTTGAGGTTAGCGGTTGAAACCATATGTCCGTCAATTCTTTTTCAATGGTGTTGATAAAAAAATAATGATCTCCTGACATCCTCTCGTACAGTGACCTACCTCACTCAGAGAAAAATTGTTTTACAAAATTTAGAGGCGTTCTTGCTGTCTACATGGTTTCTTGCAGTCTATGCTTCTACATGGTTCATCAAACCATGTAAAATTATCTAAATATTGAGTTTAACAGATGAAACCACATGTTTGTTAATCCTTTTGAATATTGTTGAGAAAAAAATAATGACCTCCTGGGATCCTCTTGTACAGTGACCTCGCTCGGGGATTATTTTTTTTACAAAATTTATAGGCGTTCTTGCAGTCTACATGGTTTATTGCAGTCTACGCTTCTACATGTTTCCCCAGACCATGTAAAATTCTCTAAATATTGAGTTTAACAGATGAAACCACATGTTCGTCAATCCATTTGAATGTTGTTGAGAAGAAAATTAATAACCTCCTGTAATACTCTCTTACAGTGATCTCGTTCGGGGAGAAGTTGCTTTTCACAATATAGAGGCGTTCTTGCGGTCTACGTGGTTTCTTGCAGTCTACGTGGTTTCTTGCAGTTTATGCTTCTGCATGGTCCCTCTAACCACGTAGAATTATCTAAGTGCTGAGTTCAACGGATGAAACTACATGTCCGTCAAACCTTTTCAATGCTATTGAGAAAAAATTAATGACCTCCTGTGATCTCCTCATACAGTGAGCTCGCTCGGGGGAAAGGTTGTTTTTCAACATTTAGACGCTTTATTGTAGTCTATTAAATTCTAACTATCTCATCAAAATTTTGGAAGTGTTGCAGCATCCCGTCTCTCGAAGTTGTCATGCTGGAATCCGTAGCTGGCAAGCGTGTGTTATGCATGACGTGCAATCCCCATTTTCAGGAGTTTGTATCTCAGCTCTCAAGTAGCCGAAGATTGGATTCTATTGTCTCTAATACACTCCCAAAACAGAGAAAAAAATTACACAACTGGACTTTCTGATACTAAAATCCATTTTTAAGGTTACCTTTTTTTACCCCAAAATTTTAGTAAATACATGAAAAGTCGATATCGTTGGTCTAACTGATTGCAATTATAGCGTGTTACCCTTCACTTTAAAGAGATTGAAAAAATTTTTCGATTAACGCCATACTTGATAAATTATCCACGTAGGGGATACTTTATCAAGTATAGCGTACGTTTCCCTCCCCCGATAGGAGAACTGCTAACGTACATGTGTACAATATCGATATTGAGCGTTTTCTAAATGGAACACATTACATAATAACATATGTATTGAACATATAGTACTATAAAAATTTGTATTGGAATATACTAAATAAAAAACTTCGAAAATTGTATACTAAATAAAAAACATTGAAAGATAACATGCGTATGAAACATATTGTACAAATACATGTGTACCATAGCCTTTTTACAATAGCACGTGTCTGTAACATATTGTACGATAACGATATTGAACGTATTTTAAATGTACGATAACGATATCGAACATATTTTAAATATATAATAACGATATTGGACGTATTCTAAATAAAACGCATTGTACGATAATATGCATATAGAAAGAGTTGCACGATAACATGTGTATGGAACACATTGTACAATAACATGTGTATAGAACAAACGCACTGTAAAATAACAATAAGCATCTCATGCAAAATAAAACACGCTCAATAATATCATGCATATTGATCACACTGTGCGATAACGACATGAAATGAAGCACATTGAAAGATAACATGTGTAGGAAGCACGTTTTACATAAACATGTGTATGGTGTTCATTATACTATAGCATATATGTGGAACACATTGTACGATAAAGAGAAATACAAAATATAAACGAAATATGACACCTTGTACGACAATATGTGTATGGAACGCATTGTACAATAGCATACGTGTGAAACACATTATACGACAACACGTGCATGAAACACATTGTACGATACGCTTTGTATATAATTAATCATGGCGTATACATTTTCATAAAATGTACAGTATAGACCAGTTAGTATTGATTTGGCTGCTAGTGTACACTGCTGGCCATCAAAATTGATACACCAGGAAGGAAAGCAAATAACAGAATCTTATTTATTGTGCATATACAGTATAATGGGAGGAAGACATGATTAAATTTGCAGGTGGTTTGGGGTACACAACATGCAGAATTCAGTACACAGAGCTGCCTCATCTGGCAGCAACAACTGCTGTAATCCGGTTAGGCATCGAGTCGAATTGAGCTTGGATGACAGATACGGGTATGTCATTCCATGCGGCTTCAACTCTATGCCAGAGTTCATCAATCGTAGTGGCTGGTGAGTGGTAGCGTTCCAGTCTCTCGACAACCCATAACCAGATGTTCTCAATGGGTGACAGATCTGAAAAAAGTGCTGACCAGGGCTACAGACGAACACCCTCTATTTTGAGAAAGATCAGGACAGTACGAACAACATATGGTTGTGCATTATCTTATTGAAAGATGGCGTCATGCAGGCCTCAAAGATAGAGCACACCTAAGGGCCTTAACACGTCAGAAATGTAACGGCAGCTGTCCACATTACCGGCTATGCGAACAAGAGGTGACCAGGATGTGTACCCAATGGCATCCCATACCATCACGCCAGGTGCTGGACCCGTATGGCGATGACGAATGCAAGTTGGCAACGTTCATTCTCATCGGTGCCTCCACACACGGATACGTCCATCATGATGCTGTACGCAGAACCGGGATTTGTCTATAAAAACGATGTGGTGCCACTGCTTTGTCCAGTGTCGTCATTCGTTGCACCACCGTAGGCGCGCCTGTCTCTGCTGCAGAGTCAAGTGAGCCGCAACAATGATCGCCGTGCTGACAGCCCGTGGTGCTACAGACGTCGTCGCACTGTCCGTGCAGACACTTGTCGTCCTGCAAACGAGCCAAGTTCCTGTCTCAGGGTACGTGACGTAGCTGTACGATCCCGCACGATCGAGAAGACAAAATGTCTGTCCTCTCGGACTTTAGTGGACCGGGGCCGCTGAGATACTGCATGGCATTCAGTATGGCCCTCCTGGACCCATCGATTCTATATTCGTCTGACAGTCATTGGATCCCGACCAACGCGAGCAGCAATGTCGCGGAACGATAAACCGCAGTCCTGATAGGCCACGATCCTGCCGCGGTCAAATTTCGGCATGTGCTGGTAGAAGTTTATCCTTCTTACATGAGGTATATACGACCTTCACACAAACAAACAACGTTCAAATGCGATTTCCAAATGAGAAACCCACTGTGCAACCTCTTTTTTATACAAAATGTAGATGGCGTCACTCATACCTGCTTTGCGCGCATGCGCTGCAATGCTAATCATTTGAATATCCCATCATGTAGTACCTTTCATGCAAATTTGACGTTTGTTGCATGCCGCCTTCATGGTGTAGCAATTTTAACCTTTTGCTTACGGGTGGAACAGAGTCCATCCCAAGCGAATAACCTCCCAAAAAGACAGGTATTTGACATACCCTATCCCAAACAGTTCGATCTCTTTTTGCAGGTATTGACGTCGGAAGCCAATGCTGCATAAGGAGATCGAACTGTTTGGGATAAGGTATGTCAAATACCTATCTTTTTGGGAGATTCTTCGTTTGGGTTTGACGCTGTCCCACCCGTAATCAAAAGGTTAATGGCCAGCAGTTCACATGATGCGTATTGAACACAGGCGAATTAAACACATAACGAATGAAACATATAGCAACAAACCACAGCAACAGAACTTCGTTGTAAATCGAGAACTGTCAGTGTTCAACTCGGAAAAATACGTTAGTATTCCCAAATTAAGAAAAAATTATGTTCTAATACCGCGAATTGCAAAAAATTCTATTTATTTCTAATTTTTGCATGTGTCCTGTATATAAATTCTCATACTTTTACTTGCATTCTCTTTCAAGTCAACACCTCACAAGCACACACACGCAGACAGACATCTTTTCCATGTGCTCAAAATAAGCTCATTAATGGTCTTAAAAGATACCGAAAATTAACTAGCATATGGATCAACTCGACTTTTTCACACCAAAATTCATTTTTTTTTTCAAACTTTACAAAAAAAATTTGAATTGATATCATATTTGATAACAATTCAAATTAATATCATGCTTAATAGGTATCTTGTCTCCCCCCCCCCCCAAAAGGTCAATGACGTCACGAACAAAACAAATTGTATCGCTGATATTTTTCATAACAATGATTGAAGCTATTAAGTATGGTGTTGATTGAGCCACAAATAAACCCGTTTACAGTACATGATTATGTCAAATTTTGTTCTATGCTGCCATGTTAAAAAAAATATCAAATTTAGAATAAAATTCAAACTTTTTGCTTGACTTTAAAAAAAATTCTATCTTGTTCTTGACTTTTTTTGATAACAAAGCCGGATATAAAGTTTCGCGAAAATGCATTAATACTTGTAGCTGCTATTGTGTACACAAGAAATCGACCATAGACATCAGACAGATGGACATCACTCCGAAAATAGTCAAAACGTGTTCAGAAGGTCTTAAAATATATGCTGTGATCAAAATCTCGAAATCGAAAATTTTCTTGAAACAATACTTTCTCAAAACTACGTATGAGAAAGTAAAAATTGAAAGCAATTCTTTCTCAATACTACGTATGAGACAGTAAAATTTAAAAACAATACGTTCTCAATACTACGTCTGAGAAAGTAAAATTTGAAAACAATACTTTCTCAATACTACGTATGAGAAAGTAGTAAAATTTAATAACAATACGTTCTCAATACTACGTATGAGAAAGTAAAAATTGAAAACAACTCTTTCTCAATACTACGTATGAGACAGTAGTAAAATTTAAAAACAATACGTTCTCAATACTACGTATGAGAAAGTAAAATTTGAAAACAATACTTTCTCGATACTACGTATGAGACAGTAGTAAAATTTAAAAATAATACGTTCTCAATACTACGTATGAGAAAGTAAAATTTGAAAACAATACTTTCTCAATACTACGTATGAGGCAGTAGTAAAATTTAAAAACAATACGTTCTCAATACTACGTACGAGAAAGTAAAATTTGAAAACAATACTTTCTCAATACTACATATGAGACAGTAGTAAAATTTAAAAACAATACGTTCTCAATACTACGTATGAGAAAGTAAAATTTGAAAACAATACTTTCTCGATACTACGTATGAGACAGTAGTAAAATTTAAAAACAATACGTTCTCAATACTACGTATGAGAAAGTAAAATTTGAAAACAATACTTTCTCAATACTACGTATGAGACAGTAGTAAAATTTAAAAACAATACGTTCTCAATACTACGTATGAGAAAGTAAAATTTGAAAACAATACTTTCTCAATACTACGTATGAGGCAGTAGTAAAATTTAAAAACAATACGTTCTCAATACTACGTAGGAGAAAGTAAAATTTGAAAACAATACTTTCTCAATACTACGTATGAGACAGTAGTAAAATTTAAAAACAATACGTTCTCAATACTACGTATGAGAAAGTAAAATTTGAAAACAATACTTTCTCAATACTACGTATGAGACAGTAAAATTTAAAAACAATACGTTCTCAATACTACGTATGAGAAAGTGAAATTTGAAAACAATACTTTCTCTGATACAACACTATGAGGAAGTAATTGTAATTAGCAATACAAACATACCACTGGGTTGTTGTACTCAAAATGGCGCTGATTTAATCAAGAATGCCTGATGTTTGTTAACGAGAACGGCGAGTAAAGTGTTTACACATAAAAAAATGGCACATCTTGGTGAAAAAACTCTTGTCTCTGTGACATCGAATACAAAAGTACTTAATAAAAATGTAAATCTCCGAACAAGTACGCCATTAATAATCAGCTCAAGTTGCAAAATATTAAATTATCGTCTGCCTTCTGGAAACAGCGTGAGAACACCTGTAGAACCAAAGAATTTCTAACAGGTTATAGAACACTACTCTAAATTCTTCGCTTTTCGTGTAGTATAGCAGTGCAATTTTTTTTTTTTTTTTTTTTTTTTTACGATGCTTATGAACTTGTTTTTTTTTTTTTACGATGCTTATGAACTTGTGTTTAAATTGGGGACGTGGAGTTCGTTTACTGGATTTTTTTTTACTAGATTCAGCCGATAATCTGTTCAAAAATAAACGAATCTAAACGTATGTTATTATTTTTATTTTCTTAATTCTAAAAACAGTGTGTCACCTTCCTCATCAAAAAAAGCTGTTATTACGTTGTTCGAATTGTCATCAGATGTAAACATGGAGATATTTTTAATCTCTTTTACCGCTGAATAGAAAATAAAAATGTTGTTTTCACGAGAATATTCGAATTCTAAAATTTGAAGGATAAGCACGTTTTAAAACTTTCTGAACCCATTTCGAACTATTATTGGGAAGATATTCGTTTGTATGTGTGTATGAACGTATGCGGGGACGACTACGGGGAGTTGGCAAAAGGATGCATTGCTTATGGATCCAAAATGCTTAGGTGACCATAAAGAAGGTCAATAACTTACACATTAGAGAGTAGTAGGTGTCCTTTGAGAGTAATTGAAAGGTGATTCTAAATTTACAAGACGTTTTTCAGGAAAAACCATTTCGGCTCCATCAGCCTGGAACCACTTTCAATTTATTTTTACTTTCTCATACGTAGTACTAAAAAAGTATTTTTTTTTTCACGAAAATTCGCAAAAACAAAATTAATTTATAGTTCAATGATCACGAGACTTAACAGTTTCACTCGTTGTGAGAAATAGAAGAGATACAATTTTTTGTCTTAGTGACGTCATTAGCCCTTTTTGGGGGCAAGTTACCTCCGGGAGGTACATTGTCAAGTATGGTATTAATCGTAAGTTTTTGTTAAGCCCTTTAAAGTGAAGTATCTTCAATAATTCATTATACTGAGTTAGTTTAATTGCACAAAATAACACCCATAATTATTTAAAATTACACTGAATTTGCATTCTTAATTCAATTTTCGTTCTTATTTGGTAACTGGACATATTTTCAAAGGAGGAATAGCAAAAATGCGAAAAAAAGTAAAATATCTCGAGAACGGCTAGCCCTAGTGCAATGGGGTTGGTCTTATTCTTTTCATCGTTAAAAATTATGTATAAAACAGGCATTTAATTGAT
Source organism: Amaurobius ferox (assembly GCA_951213105.1). Taxonomy (NCBI): domain Eukaryota; kingdom Metazoa; phylum Arthropoda; class Arachnida; order Araneae; family Amaurobiidae; genus Amaurobius; species Amaurobius ferox. The sequence continues at coordinate 30,793,074 of OX578154.1, forward strand.
ATATTTAAGCATACGTAGTTTTTTTTTTTAGATTTTGGCGATTTTTCGTACCAAAATCTAATCAGCACCAAGATATCCAACCGGTGACTTATTTACCAAATTTTGTGAAATTTGGTCAATTAGCCTTTTTAGCTGGAATGGATACAAGAGATTTTTGAAGGCCATTTCGCAAAAAAGGCGTGTTCATTTATCTCGAATGATGCCAAAAACTAATCAGCACCAAGATCACACACAAGTGACTTACCTACCAAATTTTATAAAATTTGGTCTATTAGTTTTTGACTTAGAGTGAATACATACATTACACACTCACATACATACATACACAGAGACGTCACGCTAAAAATAGTGTTTTCATATTCTAGAGGTTCCTAAACGTGTACATCCGTCGAAAACTCGAGTTGCAATTTTCGGCATGATTCCAATACATTCCCTACACATATCCATATATTGCAGGGAAATTAAAAAGTTTAGATTGTCAGCGAAAATTTTACAATGCTTTTTATTTTAAATCATAAACCTAAATTTTGTTTCTTGCTGTTCAAGTTTCTTGTGACAGCGAGTAGATAGCACGCATTCACGTGTCAACACCAACAATTTTCTTTTCACTTAATACTCGTATGCTAATTAACTATAAATACAATGGCATTTGTTCTTTCTTGCCTTAAGCATTAAAGCTTTTCAAGTCATAATATTCATCACTTTGAAAAATGTTCTATAGCGAGAAATGTGTCGTGTTGGGGTTTCGCACAAATCAGTTCAATTTCAGGCCATCACGCTTTTTCTAGATCAGCCAAGAAGCAAATCATATTTTATTCATTGAAGTCAAAAGAAAATTGCTTCACTTCAGTTTGTTCACTTAACAAATATATTTCCGAACTGCTTGTCAATAAAAACTTCTTTTAAAAGGTTGATGTTGTTATTGTATAGTTTTTCTTACAGGCTCAAACTCATTCTTTCCTAATATATATGTACAAAATTTGTTCTTTTTTTCATAATATGGACACTTTGGAGTTGTGTCGAATTTGCACTTTCATAATAATTTATTTTTATTTTCTTATACTATATAATATAGTATAGGAAGTATTGATTTCACGAAAATTTTCGAATTCGGGATCTTGATGCCAATATGTGTTTTAAGACATCCTGAACACGTTTTGACTATTTTTGACACGTTTTGACTATGTCTGTCTGTATATCTGTGATCAATTTCTTGTGTACACCATAGCGTTTACAAATATCAAAGGATTTTCACGAAACTTTATATCTGGCTCTGTTATCAAAAGATCTAGAACTAGATAGATTTTTTTATAATTCGAGAGAAACAATATATTTTTTATTTACTATATATTTATTATATATTTTATTTATTATTTTTATAATTATAGATATTTTTATTTTCCTCATATACAATAATGTATAAGGAAAGTATTGTGACGGGGTCGAAAATTCGAATTCGAGTTTTCGACGAAAGAGCGTGTTTCAAGCATCCCTGATCACGAATCGAACATTTTCGAAGTGATGTCTGTGTTGTGTGTGTGTGTGTGTGTGTGTGTGTGTGTGTGTGTGTGTGTGTGCGTGTACACGTGTGTGTGTGAAAGTATGTGTGTGTCAGTGAGACTGTGGAGATGATAAATAACGAACGAATGGACCGATTCGAACGAAATTTGGTTCAAAAATTACAATCCGTGAATACTGAAAGCCTATTGTTTTTATACGCAATTGAATGTTCAGAATCACCCCTAAATTTTCGAGTGAAATTTTGAAAAAATCATCAAAAAATCAAAACCTCTAATAAAGTTACGCAACAAACAGGCTGTCTATAAAAAAGCAGTAAATATTTCATTCATACACTTTTTCCATTCCTTTCATCCATCACAATATTACAATAATTTATTTTACTTAGAAACTTAAAACCATGGAGGCAAAATTTATTTAACTCTATGCTTAAAACTTCATTAAAAAAGTCTGTTATAAAATCGTCTGCTTCTCTATGTAAAATCAATGAATGTTTCATTCATATCAGATATATTTCAGACCCAAAGAGCTAAATAATTTTGTGTTAAATAAATTCAGCAAATCTTATAAAACTCATCCTACATCTTTAAGTATTTACATTCTCCATAAGTGAAAATTAGGTTTCGTCGTAGAAATAATGAAAATTTAATGATCATTTAAACTCAAATATATTGTAATTGCGTTGTTTAAAAATACAGATGCACAGAAAGTAAGCAAAAATATAGAGGTTTTAGGACGGATCCAACACTAAATATAAATTAAAAAGAACTTTAAAAATTTCAATTTTGACACAAGATGGATGCCATATTTTATTTTGAAGTGAGTCACTTGATCTTTTCATATAATAGTCACGTGATCTCTTCATATAAAATGTGTAATTATCATTTAAATTTTTATTTAAAAACTACTGATTATATTTTGCTGAAAAAATTTTTATATATTTTATGGGAGAATTCGAATATTTTCTATAACTTTCGAAGCAATTTGTGAATTTTAAATTCACTTGAAAAATATTTAAAGAATTAGGTCCCATAGGATTCAATGTATTTCATTTTTACAACCCGGGTTCAATCCAAAACTATTTGGGAGCTATTATTCCTTTATATTCCCATAGGTCCCACAGACCGTCTGAACAACATACTAAAATTTCATTTTGGTAAAGTCTTTTTTACGGCAGTTATCGTGCTAACGGACAGACAGACAAACAGAATGAACATAAACACTTTTCAACTATGTTGTAAAGTGTTAATAAACTAAAAACACGCAAGAATAATATTCCCTACTTTTTTGGAAGACGATTGAACTATTTTGAATGTTAAACCAATTATTAACTGTATTCCGCATTCCGTTGATAAGCGAGCGCAAGTCGCGAGAGACAGTTAAGCCTTGGTTAAACATGTTAACAAAACTAGTGTGACACTCTGAATTACGTGGTATCTTAAATTAAAATATATAAAATGACAAGAAATAAAATAACATCAGAGTCTCACTTTCAGTATCTGAAGTCATACTCTACGTAAAGCTTTATGGCTCCATCACAATTTCGCTGTGAAAGAAGTAAGTATAGTTATTGCATTATATAGGAAACAGGCTACCCATATCATGGCCTCACTTTCAGTATCTGACGCCACGCAAGGCTCCATGGTTACATAATTTCGCTGTGAAAGAATTATAGTCACTGCATTACATAAGAAACAGGTCGCTCACATCATGGTCTCACTTTCAGTATATGATGTCATACACTACGTAAAGCTCCATGGTTATATCATAAAAACTAAAATGTTTATCCATAATTGAAAGACGTTTGGCAATATTTTGTAGCGGAGTTACCCAGAGATAAACAGATAAATCAAGGTGTTTATATTATAAACTAGAAGATAGATATGTTATAAATTAGATATATTATAAACTATAACATAGATTTATTATATTAATATAGATATAATATAGTATATATTAATATATATATATTTATATATTAATATAGATAATATAGATATATTATAAAATAGAAGATAGATATGCCCGTCACACGAGGGAATTCAAAATGAACGAAATATTACCTCCCATTTGGCATCATTTTTATCAATTTGGCTACATTTGCGACATCCCCCCAAATTCTGTGCCAAATTTTTTGCCAAACGTCACGGACGGACGAACAGAAAAATGGATTTTTCTTATAGTAGAGTCTTATATTCTTTCCAAGATATTGAATTTTCATCGATTTGATGATATTTTTGTTAACTTTTGTGATATTTTGTTCAATTTTGTGACATTTTAAAAAACTCGCTAAAATTGTCACCAAGTGGAAAGTTGACTGACCAAGTTGACAGACACACCCTGCCAAAACATCATTACAATACTAACCCCTTTCAAAATACAATTTATTTATTGATTTGGCGTCATTTTTATCAATTTGCCGACATTTTTATCGATTTGCCAACATTGTCATTAATTTTGCGGCATTTTGATCAATTTGCCAACATTGTCGTTAATATGGCAACATTTTAATCAATTTGTAGACATTTTAAAATTTTGCCAAATTTGTCGCCAAGTGCGACGGTTGGACTGACAAACAAACGCTACCAAAATATCACTACAATACTATCCCCTTTCAAGGATATTGATCAATGTCATTAATTTCGCGTCACATTTATCAATTTGGCAACATTTTTATCAATTTGACGACACTGCTATCAATTTGGCGACATTTTATCAATTTGGCGACATTTGATAAATTCGGCGATATTTTAAAAGTCGTCAAATTTGTCTCCAAGTAGGATGGTTGGCCTTGACAGACAAACGCCATCGAAACATCATTACAATACTATTCCCTTTCAAAACGCAATTAACATCATTGATTTGTCGTCATTTATATCGATTTGACAACATTTTCATCAATTTCACAACATTTAAAAAAAGTCGCCAAGTTGGCGATATATTGCTAAATTCGCCGTCAAAATTTTCGTCAAACGTTACCCAGGATAGATAGATAGGAAGATAGACAGATAAATCAATGTGTTTATATTATATATAATTCATTAAATGGAGTTTAATTGCACAAAATAACCTGAATATGCACTTTTAATTCAATTATTTATTATTTGTTTGTTATCTGTATCTGTATTATTTACGTATCAGACGCTTATGTATAACCTGGATGGACGAAATTTTACATTTGAGTTAATCTATAAATTTGCCTGGCGGTTAATAAATACGTACTTTAATACGTACATTTCCATTCATTCTGTTCAAACCTCAACAATCATCTTTAGAATCCCAAGTCCATTGAACTTCCTAACTTTTTTTACAAAACAAAATATCTCGTACTTGTGTACCCGTATTTCACCAAGGAGTAAGTAAACAGATTGAGCTGCAACAATCGTGACATTTTAAATATTACAGCTTTCCTACTCGTGGGAAAATCTAGATAAAAATACTAAATTATCGAAAGTATAACCTTTTTACTTCGAAAACTAAGCGATCAATCCAAAATCCAATTATATACACTTGTAAGACTTTTAAAGTACTGTACATTCTTGCTTATTGTTTATCGGGATTCTTTTATGTTCCCCGGTATTCAACCAGAAGTATGTATTTATTTGCTGAAAGGAATTTTAGTACGAAAATTGGTTTTTATTGTGCGATAAATAATTTCTGTAAACTATACAACAGCTTCCCCGATAATCTTAATGCTTTTTATTCTCCGGAAATGGCTTTTAAAAATCATTTATTGTAAATATTTCTGTAATTCTAACATTTATTGTAAATATTTCTGTAATTCTAACATTTATTGTAATTATTTGGGGAAATCGCCGACAGAAACATTCTGTCAGCGATTTCCCCAAACGCTGGCAGAATTGGATATTCGCATGTTGTTCTTCAAACGCCATTTCCATTTTCGACGAACACGAACGACTACAGTTTACTGATACGCATTGTCTGGAAAAACACCTGCTTCTTCCTTTTCACATCTCACGTCACACATTCCTCTACGTCACGGTAAAATAGTTCCCCTCTCCTCCAATCAGGGTTGGATATATTAGCACAGTCTCCGAACTTTTTGATCCTACCTTGTATACATATATATAATATATATATATATATATATATATATATATTATATATATGTATACAAGGTAGGATCAAGGTAGGATATCTTATATATATATATATATATATATATATATATATATATATATATATATATAAGATTTAAAATGAAAAAAGAAAATATATAGGTGGAATGATTGTGTTTACAGGGTTGCAGAAAGGTCAAGGGGGATTGCGACCCCTATTTCCTGGTTAGAAGCTAGCTTTGACTTCATGAAAACGCTCCCAGAGACACTGCACGCCCGAAACAACAATCGATCATGCCCGTGGGGAAAAAATGGCCGAATCCCAGACAACATAAAAATGATCAAAATAACAAAAATTGGAAATTTTACTAACCAGCAAGACGAGAATCATGGAAGAGTTGCATAAAGCGTATAAACTTCGAATAGGAAAGCATATATAAAAAAGTCGCGTCTAACTTATAGAGCCATCTGGATGTGCATCAATCAGATAATCCTAGGTAAGAGTTGAGTTGTATTGTATGATTATATTTCTTTATTTCTTTATTATATATATATATATACATATGTGTGTATATATATATACATATGTGTGTGTGTGTATATATATATATATATATATATATATATATATATATATATATATATATATAAATATATATATATATATATATATACATACATATATATTATATATATATATATATATATATACATATATTATATATATATGCATATATATGTATATACATATACACTCATATACATATACACACATATATGTATATACATATATGTGTGTGTGTGTGTGTGTGTGTGTATGATTCAGACCGGCCAGCGCTTTTAATATCCTAATGCGGCCGTCCTCTCATTAGGATAAATGTTTGGAAACCGCTGCTCTAATCAAATAAGACTATCTTTTAAAATAACGCAAATGCATTGGAACAAACATAAACAAAAGTTAAAAATTTCACGACTTCGATGAATGGAATATGAATAAATAACTCCACTCAATAAAGAGAGGGAAACGTTCTTATATTTTTATTTTTCTCTCTCTCTTTAACGCCGTGTTCTTCTTTCCGTTACACTTTCACTTCCTCGATAAATGCAAATAATGTATTTCTTCTTTTTTGCCATCGGGTTCAATAAGTGTTTGAAAATGGATCACGTACTAATAGCCTTAAATTATGCGGGAAATAAGTGCGCCTAGCAAGCCAATAGTTGAACCGCTTTCCAGGTACTGAAAAATGATGCCTTCAATATGATGGCTTTTTCTCCACAGATAAATATGTGCGAAAAAAATCGGGAGCTTGCGGCTTTACTTGATGTTCGCATATATTCATATTACATATTTCGTTTTTTTTTATTTTAGACTGGAAAGACTTGGAAAAATTAATTTTTACATCCCGTAGAAGAGGACAATTAAGCTGTGCTAGATTCTGTCCCGTATACGTTGATCAAATTCCCCTTATGCTTTGCAGAAAGTTTCCTTTTACTTAATCGTTTTACCATTTACCGTGTTATATATTTGCTTCGAAAATATGTTTAAAATATAATATATTCAGTTGAAACTTACTAATTCGTTAATATATTTCTCGTCAATTTTATCCTATATTTTTCCTTCGTCAGTTTTATCCTATATTTTTCCTTTGTCAGTTTTATGCTATATTTTTCCTCTGTCAGTTTTATCCTATATTTTTCCTTCTTCAGTTTTATGCTATATTTTTCCTTCATCAGCTTTATCCTATATTTTTCCTTCGTCAATTTTATCCCATATTTTTCCTTCATCAGTTTTATCCTATATTTTTCCTTCGTCAGTTTTATCCTATATTTTCCTTTGTCAGTTTTATTCCATATTTTTCCTTCATCAGCTTTTTTCTATATTTTTCCTTCTTCAGTTTTATCTCATATTTTTCTTCATCAGCTTTATCCTATATTTTCCTTTGTCAGTTTTATCCAATATTTTTCTTTCGTCAGTTTTATCCTATATTTTTCCTTCGTCAGTTTTATCCTATATTTTTCCTTTGTCAGTTTTATGCTATATTTTTCCTTCGTCAGTTTTATCCCATATTTTTCCTTCATCAGTTTTATCCTATATTTTTCCTTCGTCAGTTTTATCCTATATTTTCCTTTGTCAGTTTTATCCTATATTTTTCCTTCTTCAGTTTTATCCCATATTTTTCCTTCATCAGTTTTATCCTATATTTTTCCTTCGTCAGTTTTATCCTATATTTTCCTTTGTCAGTTTTATCCTATATTTTTCCTTCTTCAGTTTTATCCCATATTTTTCCTTCATCAGTTTTATCCTATATTTTTCCTTCGTCAGTTTTATCCTATATTTTCCTTTGTCAGTTTTATCCAATATTTTTCTTTCGTCAGTTTTATCCTATATTTTTCCTTCGTCTGTTTTATCCTGTTTTTTACATTACTTTACGTAATGAACCTATTTTAAGCGCATCCAATTCCGGAGAATAGAAGTGTATTAGTCATAACCGACATTTAGAACAGGTCAAAAAACTGAAGTAATATAAACAAACATCATAATTAATGCAACATGCAACTAACTGAACAATTGCAGTTACTTTTCTTTATTATTTTATTTATTATTTCCTCTTCCATACCATCTTTTGCATTAATGAAATAATTATTTTTTTTAATTTTAATTTTAAATATTTCTCAAACTAAATTTAGCAGAATAAGAGTATTCCATATCTTTTTCTTATTTTTAACTCTCAATAGTTTTCCTGTGTCTCGATATGTTTATCAAGCAATTATTATTTTGGATTCAACTTCCAACTTATATCCTGGTTCTATAATAATAAGCTTCAGTAATTAAACTTGTTGAAACATTTTCGAGCATCTGTTACGATTTATTTCCTCAATTTATAGATAAAATTCTTCATTGCAACGAATGAAAAAACAAAAGACATTAAAAACTCCGAGAAAAACACTCGTGTTGTTTCGTCAACTACACAATTAAAAAGACATCTAAGTTCTAGGACTGTAGACTATTTTATACCTTCTTTGAGGGCAGTTATTTTTATTTCACTATTCATTATTTCAATGAATGTTTAATCTAAAACGCAATTAAGCATTTCGTTTTTGAAGCAAATTATTTTGAATTAAAGGCTTAATACACACAGCGTACAGTCAGTCATTTCAAATGTGTTTATCTTTTATTTCTTCTTCAGCCTTTTCATTTCATTTTATCATTTTTTAACTCATTTCTCCCTAAGCAGTCAAACGTCACAATAGCTGGCAAAGCAGAATAAAAAATAATTCAGCAATTTTGTCGAATACGAACTGAAAAACTAACTTAATAATAGTATTTAAAGATAATTACTTTCATGGTGGACGTTTAAGTGCTTTTAATTATGCTTTTACATAAATAATTTAGGCATTTTTTTTCCTTCACATTTTGCTTTACGCAGTTTTTAGTTCTTGCACTTTTCGATGCTCTCAATGACTGTTAAACTAACAGACTATAAATAATGCGATATATTCAACACATAACGCTTCCTACAATTTAACAGATCTGATGTGAGTAGCGCATGACTTTCCAAACAGACTCAAATTTATTGTCTCTTTATTTCATTAACAATTCATTAAATTTAGTTTCATTGCAGTAAATAACACGCATAACTAATTGAAAATGCACTGAATTTACGCTTTTAATTCAGTTTTCGTTTTCATTAGATAACTGGACTTAATTCTCAAAACCGTCGTAGCCAAAATGCGAAAAAACAAAAATATCTCTAGTACGGTTAGTCCTAGAGTAATGGGGGATGGTCTTATTCTTTTCAGCGTCAAAATTTGCACATAACACAAGCATTTAATTGACGCGGTTGAGCATACGTAGTTTTTATTTTAGATTCTGACAATTTTTGTAGGCCATTTCGTAAAGAAATACAGATTATTCTTTTCCGAATCATACCAAAATCTAATCAGCACCAGGGTAACACCCCAAAAGTGACTTATTTACCAAATTTTGTTTAATTTGGTCCATTAGTTTGTCAGTTAGAGTTGATACAGACAATTTTCTCAGACCATTTTGCAAAAAAATTTAAAGTTCTTTTTTCCAGAATCGCATCAAAATCTAATCACCACCAAGGAAACCTACATGTGATTTACCTACCAAATTTTATGAAATTTGGTCGATTAGTTTTTGAGTCACACACACATACAACACAGTGAGCGGTAGCTCAGTTGTTAGCGCGAGGGAATTTCACTCAGTGCGCCAGGGTTCGATTCCCTCCACTGCCAAAACTGCCGCAGTGTTCACGCGAAGTACGATCACGTTAAAAATGTGGGTCCGCAAGTCCTTCCGAGAGGTTGGTGGTAGGGGAAGGAGGGTATGGTCCCTGTGGATGCCTCCGCCACTGGGTTCCGGTCTAAATTGGGTAGTTTTTTCCGGCAGTCCAAACAGTTACCTTACACCTTTCTGGTAGGTCGGCCGGTCTGGGTCTCAACAACAACGACACACACACAGACGTCACACTAAAAATGGTAATTTCGTGTTCTAGAGGCCCCAAACATGTAGATCCCTCGAAAACTCGAGTTGCAATTTTCGACATGATTACAATACTTCCCTCTATTATACCATATATTACAGGGAAAGTAAAAATAATTGCAAAGTTTTACTCATAACACTAAAATAAACTGCTGCCTGTAAGACAAGAACTGGCCTGACAGTTTAAGCTCAGCTTTTGTTAAGGGTGCATATTATTCCAACTGTGCTGCTTCAGCTTGAAGAAGGGGGCTTATAACGCCCTCGAAACAATAGCAATCACATAACTGACATATGCCTGCTTTTGAACAAGTAAGTTGTGTAAGTTCAAAGTTTTACTCATTTTATAATGAGCCTAAAATTGTATTTTTATTTTCAATTTAAATAGAAAAACATAAAACATCTCTAGAACAACGAATGCTATAGCTTTCTGTGAATTATGTCAGTTAATTTTAAATATGAATATCCTTTAAAATTGTTATTTCTATGATATCATTAACCACAATTATTTTTTTTTCATATGTTTTTCATTTTTGAAAAAAATGTTTGAAAAATTAAGCGCCTTCCCGTGATTTGATTTCTACAATAAAATTAACAGATCTATATTGTTTACCGATTAAAATAACAGAGCATATTTCACGTGAATCGGGTGAACAGGTTACTTAAGAGATATATGGACTGACAGACATCATTGATAATAATCATTGCTCAAGAGTAGTCAAAACCAGTAAATCCATCATATATTCCTTGCAATAGTTAGTTATTACTTTCCTTATATACAATAATGTATAAGGAAAGTATTGTGACTGGGTCGAAAATTCTAAGTCGAGTTTTCGATGGGAGAGCACGTTTCAAGCATCCCTGATCACGAATCGAACATTTTTGAAGTCATGTCTGTGTGTGTGTGTGTGTCAGTGAGTCTGTGGAGACGATAACTGACAAACGAATGGACCGATTCGAACGAAATTTGGTACAAAATTACAATCCGTGAATACTGGAAGTCTATTGTTTTTATACGCAATCGAATGTTCATAACCCCCCTAAATTTTCGAGTGAAATTTTGAAAAAATCATCAAAAAATCAAAACCTCTAATAAAGTTACACAAATAGGCATTTGTTATGTAATTTTTCATTAAAAAACGATTGACATAAATTTTAGAACGCTAAAAATGAACCGTTTTTGAGATATTGCACATTTTTCAAAAAAATTATCAAAAAATCACATAAAAAAAAATTCCTATTGAGAAACATGTTCACTTTTGATATGTAATATCATGCGATAAATTGGGTGACATCATTCTCGTGGATCTAGCTCGTTTCATTCATGAAAAAAGCGGCTTTGAGTAATGCTTTTGTATTTGAACTCCAATAGTCATTTATCTACTATTTTAGGAATAACTTATTTCTCCGTCCATAACGCTTGGCGAGACTTTGGCGACGAATTTGGCGGAATGTCGCTAACTTGGCGGCTTTTGAAATGTTGCCAAATTAACGAAAATATCGCCATATGGATAAAAATGACGCTAAATCAATGAAAAGGACTAATAATTGTCGAAAATTCAATATCGTGGAAAGAATATAAGTATCTACTATAAGAAAAACCTATTTTTCTTTACTGTAAAAGTAGTAAATTCATTGTATTATATAAGGAAAGTCATGTGTTGCCCACATCAGATTATTTTTTCAAATTTGACAAATGTTACAAAATATTTATCGTTGGTCCCAATGATCACAATTACAACATATATAAAGTGCTATTCTTCTTCAACTGAACATCGTGACTCTTATATGAACGATTACAATTTACGTCACTCTAAATTAAACTTCCAATAACCTAATGACTAGAGTTCATAATGAGACTAAATTTAAAGAAATCATAATATTTGACAAATAAACAACTTCATTTCCAGCTAGCTTCGCTTGGAACTCAAAATACACACACAAATACAGGGTCCTATCAGTGCCCAATGGCTATTTTCTTAACCGATATACTTCCAATTGCAAAAATGTTTAAAATTTTAAAATCAATTATCTTAGAACCAGTTTAAATCAATAAATACATCTCAGAAAGAAATACGAAATACACTCATACCTGTTTTTGTGCGGTCTTTTTTGGTGCGATTTTTTATTTGTGCGATTTTTTTTATGCGATTTTTTTTGTGCGGTATATGAAAATTTCAATCAAATTGGAACGTGACAGCAGATAAAATCTATGCAGGACTCCAACTTTGCCATAAATTAGAATGTCATTTTCTTGCAATCGATGCCAATTCTGAAAGAACTTCAAAATTCCAAAAGGAGCTTCAATCTTGTATATCTGGCTACCGAGACATATACAAGCGTCAAGTGAAACAACAGTCGTCGCAAAAACTGATCACCGACTACATGGTAACTGAAAACAAGTCAACTCTAAACGAGTGCGAGGTAGTATCTTCAAGTGACGAAAGCGATTTTGAACCAGTTTACCACAAGAAAGTTCGCGTATTGTCAGACTACGGAGGATAATGGTTATACGTTTTGAAAAGTTTTGTATGTGTAAAATAAGTACATATGTAAATAAAATATTTAAAAATGTTCGCATGTGTATTTTCTAAATCAGATTCCAAAAGGTTTGGCGAGATTCCAAGTAGCTGCCAAGCCTCGTGTCTTGATTTCGTTTAAAAAAGTAATTCCCAGTTATTTCGTAAGGTTTTGAGTTATTTTCTACGTGAGACTTTTTTTATGCGGTCTCTATTCACCGCATAAAAAAATACTTTTTAATTGTGTTGCGAAAACTATTTTTTATAACTACTCGTGAAGTTTTGTGCGATTTTTTGTATGCGTTTTCTTTTATGCGGTCCCTATCAACCGCACAAAAATAGGTTTGAGTGTATAAATTTTTATACGGTCCCCCGGTCCCCGTGTTCATGCGGAGTACGATCACGTTAAACATGTGGGTCCGAAAGTCCTTCCGAGAGGTTGGTGGTAGGGGAAGGAGGGTACGGTCCCTGTGGATGCCTCCCCCACTGGGTTCCGGTCTAAATTGGGTGGCACTTCCCGACCGTCCAAACTGTTACCTTACACCTTTCTGGTAGGTCGGACGGTCTGGGTTTCAACATCAACAACGGTCCCCCGGTCCTACCAATTATATTTAGAAAAATCATCCTCATACAATTTTATGCAAAATAAAGAAAAAATCTTCCTTTTACGACCAAAATTACCGAGTTATGAAGCATTAAATGTTATGACATTTTTAAGTCATTTTCCACGCATAAAAATGTCCCATTTTAGGCAACCAACCAATCAGGGACCGTACAACTTTAAACGGCTATAAGTCGGTCAATTTTGGTCGTAACAGGATGATTTTTTTTTTATTTTGCATAAAATTGTATGAGGATGATTTCTCTAAGTATAATTGGTAGGACCAGGGGACTGTATAAAAATTTATATTTCGTATTTCTTTAAGAAATGTATTTATTGATTTAAACTGTTTCTAAGAGAATAGATTTTAAAATTTAAAACATTTTTGCAATTGGAAGTTTATCTCTGTGATTAATGATTGAGGAAATAGCCATTGGGCACCGATAGCACTGGACACCCTGTATATATGTATATTACAAATCTATTTACAAATTATTTACAACGCTAGCTTTACAACTTCTATCCGAGACATACTAATCTACAATAAACTTCAAACCTAACTTATTACTAAGCTGACTTCAATCTGAACCTATGATGATCAAACTACGACACAATATATATACTCGCAAGATAGCAGGCTATAATTCTCGATGTTACATTCCATGGACGATCAGAACACAGACTAGGGCGAACTCGACAGAATGGCAGATCCGTAATTCAAAGTCTGCCCTTCTTATAGATCCGGCCAATCGTGAGTATGCGATTCTTCAGAATGAAAGTTGAGAAGTTTAGGACGTAAATTAAAATCAAGAAAAAGTAGAATTAGAATTAAATGTTAATAAATAATAGAATCATGTTACCCTTCATTATAAAGAGCTTGAAAAACCTTTCGATTGATACCAACTTTGACAATGTACACCCTCGGGGAGATAACTTGCCCCACCCCCCATCCCCTCCTCCGAATTTGGGCTAATGACGTCACGAACATAAAAAATGTATCGCCGCTATTTTTCACGTCAATGGTTAAAACTGTTAAGTTTTGTAATTATTGACCCATAAATAAGCCTTTTTATGCATAATTATGTCAAATTTGGTTCGACGCTGCCATGTCAAGAAAATTTCAAATTTCAAATCACTTTCAAAATTTTAGCTCGAATTTCAAATGAAATTCTATCTAGTTCTAGATTTTCGGATAACAAAGCAGGATAAACTGTTTCGTGAAAATCCGTTAATATTTGTTGCATCTATCGTCTACAAAAAAAAATCGACCACAGACAGACATCCGTCCAAAAACAGTGAAAACGTGTTCAAGAGCTCCTAAAACATATATTGGCATCAAAATCTCAAAATCGAAAATTTTCATGAAAACAATACTTTCTCTATACTATATTCTATAGTATGAGAAAATAAAAATCTGATGTGGGCAGCACATGACTTTCTCTGCAGACTTAAATTCATATTTTCTTTATTTCTTTAATAATTCATTAGACTGAGTTTAATTGCACCAAATAACCCTAAATTTGCATTTTCAATTCAATTTTTGTTTTTATTTGGTAATTGGACGTTTTTCCAATAGCGGCGTAATAAAAATGCAAGAAATCTCAAATATCTTGAGAACGGTTAGTCCTATAGTATAATGGAGTGTGTTATATTCTTTTCCTCGTCAAAAATGACGTATAAAACAGGAATTTAATTGACTCATTTCAGCATACGTAGTCTTTTTTTTTTTTAGATTTTGGCGATTTTTGCGGGCCATTTCGTAAAAAAATGCAGGCTGTTATTTTCCGAATCGTACCAAAATCGAATCAGCACCAGAGTGTTCCACAAGTAACTTATCTACCAAATATTGTGAAATTTGGTCAAGTAGTATTTTAGCTAGGGTGGATACATGAAATTTTTGCGAGCCATTTCGTAAAAATTGACGGGTTCTTCTTTTCCGAATCGTTCCAAATTCTAATCAGCACCAGAGTATCCAACAAGTAACTTATCTACCAAATTTTGTGAAATTTGGTCAATTAGTATTTTTTCTAGAGCTGATACATGAAATTTTTAAAGGCCATTTCGCAAAAAAAGGCGGGTTCTGTTCTTACGAATCGTACCAAAAACTAATCAGCACCAGGGTCACATCCAAGTGATTTACCTACCAAATTTTATAAAATTCGGTCCATTAGTTTTTGAGTTAGAGTGGATACATACATTGCACAGGCACACAAACAGACACACACACGCGGACGTCGCGCTAAAAATAGTTTTTTCGTATTCTAGAGGTCTCGAAACGTGTAGATCCGTCGAAAACTCAAGTTGAGATTTTCGACATGACTCCAATACTTTCTCTATACATTACCATGCATTGTAAAGAAAGTAAAAATGGCTAATTATTTTTCCAGGATTCTCAAAATGAGCATAACCATTGAATTCAGTGAATCAAATTTTTGGCAATCACAAAACTGTCCCTTTACATATACTACTTATTGTGGGTAAAGTTAAAAAAAAATAGGAGCACAATGAATAAATTTACCATTAAATTTCCAAATCATTGAGGCAGAGCTTTAACAAACCTGCACAGTTATTGAAAATAAAAACTGAATATATACAATTCAAATGTCTGTATCGATTGAAACGTGCTCTAATTATTATTGCATTAGTTTTCAAGAATTGGTATAATTCTTTTTACCATGCTCAATAACCACCAAAAAGCGTGTTTGTTGGTTAAGAATAATAATCTCGGACGTAATTATATATCCCTTTTTCCGAGACTTCGAAATTACAATCATTTTCAAGGGGCGTTACCAAACGCTCCTGGCATAAACTCGAATTTTTCATTCTCCAGTTTCGGACAATGGAAAGTACGTGTTCTTAATTATTTCGCACAAAAAATAGTAGAGCGGACACGACGAGAGTTTAAAAATGAAGGATTAGATCGTGACTCCTTCTGTTTTCTTCTCATTTTTTTGTTTTGAACGATTTAGTTCGTAACTTTCTGTTCTATTTCAGTGTCGGAGATTTGTTAAAGTTATTCAAACTCCGGATTTATGAAAGTTGATCAATTGTTTCTGCACAATTTCTTTTGTGTACAAAGACAGGAACTTTCATATACTACAGTCTTCAGTTGTTGGCGTTTCCAAAATCATGCAAATCAGTTTCTACTTATTATTTTCAATAATTGATATTTGGGAAATATATGTAACCTTGATTAAAATTAATTACCCCTACTCTATACAAGGTTTAACAATTTCGTGTCGAAGTTTTTACCCAAATGAAGTAGTGTGGCTTCAAACTGAAGTAAATACTGCTTCTTTTAATCTACTTTTACCTAAAGAAAAATGTGCAGCTTCAAACGGCAGTAAATACTGCTTCTTTTCATCTACTTTTACCTAAAGAAAGCTGTGTAGTTTCAAACTGCAGTAAAAACTGCTTCTTTTCATCTACTTTTACCTAAAGAAAGCTGTGTAGTTTCAAACTGCAGTAAATACTGCTTCTTTTCATCCACTTTTACCTAAAGAAAGTTGTGTAGTTTCAAACGGCAGTAAATACTGCTTCTATTCATCTACTTTTACCTAAAAAAAGCTGTGTAGTTTCAAACGGCAGTAAATACTGCTTCTTTTCCTCTACTTAAAAAAAAACTGTGTAGTTTCAAACAACAATAAATACTACTATTTTTCCTCTACTTTTACCTAAATAAAGCAGCCTGGCTTCAAACATCAGTAAATACTGCTGCTTTTCCTTTACTTTTACCTCAATGAAGCTGTATACACGGCCTGGTTAAGTCAAAATGGGGCTCAGGACTGGATGTTAATTCGGGGCCCATATACACTCACAGCATACTAAACACATGCAAAACATGAACTCATAACAAATTTTGAATCTCAGGATTATGGCCCCAAAGGCTTTTCAGTACATGTAGAAAACTTCAAAACATTTTACTTCAAAGCAATATATTAAAACTTTAAAGGATGGAGATTTAAAACTATGAGCATATTTTATAATTTAAAATAAAAATTAATATTATGGGTTTCAACTTAATTAGAAAATTATTTCTGATTACATTTTTTTATCATATACAAAATTTAGACGGGCTCCTTAAAATTCGAGGACCCAGGCCCGAAAGCCCGTTCGTTAATCATGCCCTGGCTGTGTGGTTTCAAACTACAATTAATACTTCTTCTTTTTCTGTACTTTTAGCTAAATGAAGCAATGTTTTTTCAAACGGCAGTAAATTCTGCTTCTTTTCCTTTACTTAAACCTATACAAAGCTGTATGGCTTTAAACGGCAGTATGCAGGGTGTCCCAAAAAGATTGAAACGCGCTTTAATTATTTACCTGTTGGAGATAAGTGGACAATATAAATTGTAAAAATATTGAAAGTAAGGTAGGAAATAAGACTACGTTAATGAAATAGTCCTCCCATTCATTTTCAAAAAGTTACACTTTTTAATTTTTATACGGCCCCCTTAGACAAATTGTGTCAATCAGAAAATTTTTATTTTTAATGCAACAAGATCATTAAAAAAACCGCATATCTGTATCTTTAAAATCAACTTAATTATGATAAAGGAAAAAATCTGACTGATGCCACTTTTCTGTACCATGTGAAAGACTGTTTCATCAATTAAAATAGAGATTATAAACAAAATGGCGATGGAAATTGTTTAGATAAAAAAGTACTTAAAAGTACTTAATTATTAAAAAAGTACTTAGTTATTGAAAAGTACTTACGAATCCGTGAATGCATCGTGAGCCTAAGTGGAATTCGCGAAAATGTCTCCTATGTATTATCATCCAGTTTTATCTTTTTCCTGATATGTCACAAATTTACATTTCTAATTTTATATATGGTCTCCGTTCCCAATGTTTAATTACATATAACTCGCTCAATTTTAAAGATACAGATATGCGGTTTTTTTAATGATCTTGTTGCATTAAAAATAAAAATTTTCTGATTGACCCAATTTGTCTAAAGCGGTCGGATAAAAATTTAAAAAGTGTAACTTTTTGAAAATTAATGGGAGAAATATTTCGTTAACGTAGTCTTATTTCCTACCTTACTTTCAACATTTTTGCCATTTTCATTGCCCACTTATCTCCAACAGGTAAAGAATTAAAGCGCGTTTCAATCTTTTTGGGACACCCTGTATACTACTTCTTTTCCTTCACTTTTATACCTAATGAAGCTCTGTGACTTTTAACGGCAGTAAATACTGTTTCTTTTCCACTTATTTTACCTAAATAAAGCTGTGTGGCTTTAAACTGCAGTGAATATTGTTTCTTTTCATCTGCTTTTATCTAAATAAAGCTGTGTGGTTTCAAACGGTAGTAAATAGTGCTTCTTTTCCCCTCTCTTTCATTTCTTCAATAATTCATTATATTGAGTTTAATTTCACAAAATAACAGTCATAATTATTTAAAATCACACTGAATTTTCACTTTTAATTCCAGTTTCGTTCTCATTTGGTAACTGAACGTATTTTCAAAGTAGCGAAAATGCGTAAAAACTAAAATATCTCGAGAACGGCTAACCCTGCTGTAATGAGGTTGGTCTTATTTTTTTCACCGGGAAAAATGACGGATAGAAACAAGCATGTAATTGATATATTTGAGCATACGTAGTTTTTTATTTCAGATTTTGGCGATTTTTGCGGGCTATTTAGCAAAAAAAGGCAGGGTGTTTTTTTTTTTCAAAATCGCACTAAAATCTAATGAGCAAAAAAGTAACCCACAAGGGATTTATCTACCAAATTTTGTAAAATTTGGTGTATTTGTTTTTCAGCTAGAGTGGATATAGGCACTTTTTGCGGCCCAATTCGCAAAAAAGGCGGGTTCTTTTATCCCGAATCGTACCCAAAACTAATCAGCACCAGGGTCACACACAAGTGATTTACCTCCCAAATTTTATGCAATTTGGCCCATCAGTTTTTGGTTAGAGTGAATACATACATTGCACAGAGACAGACACACACACACAGACCTAAAAATAGTCACCCTAAAAATAGTTTTTTCGTATTCTAGAGGTCCCGAAACGTGTAGGTCCGTCGAAAACTCGCGTTGCGATTTTTGGCATGATTCCAATACTTTCCCTAAACATTACCATGTATCGCAGGGACAGTAAAAATCTGATGTGGGCAGCACATGACTTTCCCTGCAGACTTAAATTCATATTTTCTTTATTTCTTTAATAATTCATTAGATTGAGTTTAATTGCACCAAATAACACTAAATTTGCATTTTCAATTCAATTTTTGTTTTAATTTGGTATTTGAACATTTTTCTGATAGCGGCGTAACAAAACTGCAAGAAATCTCAAATATTTTGAGAACGGTTAGTCCTAAAATATAATGGAGTGTGTTATATTATTTTCCTCCTCAAAAATTGCGTATAAAATAAGAATTTAATTGATACATTTTAGCATACGTTGTTTTTTTTCTTTTTTTTAGATTTTGGCGATTTTTGCGGGCCATTTCGTAGAAAAAGGCAGGTTTTATTTTCCGAATCTTGCCAATAATCGAATCAGCACCAGCGTGTCCCACAAGTAACTTATCTACCAAATTTTGTGAAATGTGGTAAATTAGTATTTTAGCTAGAGCTGATAAATGAAATTTTTATGGGCCATTTCGCAAAAAAAAAGGCGGGTTCTGTTTTTACAAATCATACCAAAAACTAATCAGCACCAGAGTCACATCCAAGTGACTTACCTACCAAATTTTATGATATTCGGTTCATTAGATTTTGAGTTAGAGTGGATACATACATTCCTCAGACAGACAGACACACACACAGACGTCACGCTAAAAATAGTCTTTTCGTGCTCTAGATGCCCCGAAACCTGTAGATCCGTTGAAAACTCGAGTTGCGATTTTTGGAATGATTCCAATAATCTCCCTAAACATTACCATATATCACCGGGAAAGTAAAAAGTGCAAGTTTCTCTGAAAGAATTAGCGTACTAGCTGAAAAGTACTGAAAACCTTTGAAAAAAGTATTGTCTGAGGTATTTTTTAGAGACCTTTAGTAAAATTATTACAAATCCATTATGTTTTTAATTATTTTCGAACGTTTTCCTTACATTCCTAAATCATTATCTCCCTTTTTTTAAAAAGCGAACCGTTCTAAATCTTTAAAATCACTTGAGTCGCTCTTGAAAAACCAGATGGGGAAACCACCTGTACAGGCATCCTTTCATGTGACGTCAATTTAGGGTTGCCATCTGCTAAAGCTTGGAGGGATTGCCAGATTTGACAATTTATCCACATTTCAGCGACATTTGGCGACTTTTAGAAGGTTCGAGAAGTACTTTTAAATAACGAAAATTCTACGAGATACGAGAAACTTCTAGAAGTTTCTACAGAGAATATAAAAATGCCATCATTCAGTTGGAGGAGCAGTTGATTTAACGAGCTACATTGAATTGCCACATACGTCAGTGTTTTGAGAATATTAGGAGTTGTTTTGTGAAATTTCTGGAGCATTTAATTGATGTGGATTCATTCTTGTATTCTGAGCGTACACCCGCGATTCCAAAGAATACGTCGTAACAATACATATATACATACATGACGAGACGAAAATTAGTAGGCTATAGATATTAACAGCAGCGATCAAACAAGTAAGTAAACACAGCAATAAAAAATTCCCTGATTTTTGTATGTTCACAGGTAATTTATTTTAATCTTCTAGGTTCAAAATCTAACAAGTAAAATAAATTGAACAGAATATATACTTGATATACAGTAATATAATAAAATATAATCTATAAAAAAATCGACGCACCCAGAAGGAGTTGTCGTATTGTAATGAAATTTCGTATGCAAAGACACTTTGAGCGAACATGCGAATGAATAAAATTTGGTATCCAATGAATAAATAGTGGGAGTTCCGGCGCATCGGAACTGCGCATTCAGCAGATGTATATAAGGAGCGATTCTGAATCTGTGGTCAAAATTTCTGTTGCATTTCGACTGCGGATATCTTACGTCTTTGGTCGTCATTTCTGGCACACTGACAGCACAGCGCTACGTAGACAACATTCTACGACCGGTTGTGTTACTGTTCCTTTTGCGACACCCGGACTTACTTTCCAACAAGATAATGCCCTGCCGCACACGGCACGTGTTGCTATGAATTGCCTTCAAGCTTCCCCAACACTTCCTTGGCCACCTAGGTCTCCTGATCGCTCTCTCATAGAGCACATTTGAGACGTTATGAGAAGACGATTGCAACCATTCCGAAATGTTGGCGATTTTGCCCAACAGTTTGAGATAATTTGGCAAGGCATTCCGTAAGACACCATTCGTGAACTTTATCAGTCTATGCCACGCCGGGTGACATCTTGCATCCAGGCCAGAGGTGAACAAACGCCTTATTGACTTCCTCCCTTTGCATACGGTCAAACTCTAAATCATTACATTGTTCCGAAATTTTAATCGTTTTCTTTTCTATATATGTTCTTCACATCCACTAATTTTTATCGCAATCGGACAACTCCTTCTTAGTACGTCGATTTTTTTTGTTATAGAGTGTATATGCATAATAACAGAATATATACATAATTTATAACGTTTATTTCTTTCCCTACAATACATGTTAATGTATATAGAAAATAATCAGTTGGATATTGCACAACAATTGTCTAACAAGTTGGTATCCAAACACAGCAATGAAAATCTGATGTGGGCAGCACATGACTTTCCCTGCAGACTCATCTTCATGTTCTTTTTATTTCTTCAATACTTCATTGAGTTTAATTGCACAAAATAACGCCCACAATTATTTAAAATGACACTGAATTGGCACTTTTAATTCAATTTTCGTTCTCAGTTGGTAACTAGATTTTTTTTCAACGGTAACGCAGAGTAAATGTGAAAAAACTAAAATATCTCGAGAACGGCTAGGCCTAATGTAATGGGGTTGGTCTTATTCTTTTCGTTGTTAAAAATTATGTATAAAAAAAGCATTTAATGGATATATTTGAGCATACGTAGTTTTTTATTTTAGATTTCGACAATTTTTGAGGGCCATTTTGCAAAAAAATGCAGGTTACTTTTTCCGAATCATACCAAAATCTAATCAGCACCAAGGTGACCCACAAGCGACTTATCTACCAAAATTTGTAAAATTTGATCAGTTAGTTTTTCAGCTAGAGTGGATACATGCAATTTTTGAGAGTCATTTCGCAAAAAAAGGCAGGTTCTTTTTTTCTAAATCATACCAAAAACTAATCAGCACCAAGATCACACACAAGTGACTTTCCTACCAAATTTTATGACATTCGGTCCATTAGTTTTTGAGTTAGAGTGGATACATACATTGCACAGACAGACACACAGACAGACACACACACACACGTCACTCTAAAAGCAGTGTTTTCGTGTTCTAGATGTCCCGAAACGTGTAGATCCGTCGAAAAGTCGAGTTTCGATTTTCGACATGATTCCAATACTTTCCCTTTACATTACCATGTATTGCAGAGAAAGTAAAAATTTCCTGACTTTTCTATGTTCTACAGATAATTTTTTTTTAATCTTCTAAGTTCAAAAACTAACAGGTAAAATAAATTGAGAAGAATGTATACATAATATACAGTATTTTGTATTATTATAATTTAATTTGATAGTATTTCAACTTATTGTATTAAACATTATACAGAAAGGTATTTTGCATTTTTTATGTACATTCCATGAGTCGTGATCCTAAAAAACTATTTAATTATTACAACCTTTATTATTTAACTAAAATTCCGATCTTGGAAAACTCGCTGGCGCCATAACCCCGTGGAGTTAACAAAGTTTGTTTTAGTTTAATGACGTTAAAACTAATAATGAAATTTTAAGATGAAAAATAATGTTCTGGGGGGGGGGGGTTGTTGAAAATTGAATTTTAAATTGAATTTATTCTAATGTTTGCGAACTGTGAGATTCTGAGGATTTCTGTGCCTGTAACCCTAGGAAAGTGATCCCTTTGATGTGTACTCACAACCGGGATCAGCTGCGCCTATGTTTTTTTATAGCGATATGTTCCTCTATATGGTTTGTTTTAGTTTAATGACGTTAACACTAATAATGAAATTTTAAGATGAAAAATAATGTAATCCAAAAACAAAAACATTCATTCTTTAAGTTTATATATATTAAAAGCTTTTTACTTTCCTTACATACATAATGTATAAGGAAAGTATTGTGACGGGGTCGAAATTTCGAATTCGAGTTTTCGACGAGAGAGGACGTTTCAAGCATCCCTGATCACGAATCAAACATTTTTGAAATGATGTCTGTGTGTGTGTGTGTGTCAGTGAGTCTTTGGAGACGATAACTAACGAACAAATGGACCGATTCGAACAAAATTTGGTACAAAAATCACAATCCGTAAACACTGGAAGCCTATTGTTTTTATACGCAATCGAATGTTCAGAATCCCCCTAAATTATCGAATGAAATTTTGAAAAAATCGCCAAAAAATCAAAACCGCTAATAAAGTTACGCAAATAGACATTTCTTATGTAATTTTTCATTAGAAAACGATTAACATAAATTTTAGAACGCTAACATGAACCATTCTTGAGATATTGTACATTTTTCAAAAAAATTATCAAAAAGTCATATAAAATAAAAAAAAGAATATTTCCTATTGAGAAAATGTTCACTTTTCATATGTAATACCATGCGATAAATTGGGTGATATCATTCTCGTGGATCTAGCTCGTTCCATTCATGAAAAAGATACTTTAAGTAATACTTTTGTATTTGAACGCCAATAGTCATTTATCTGCTGTAAGAATAACTTATTTCTTCGTCCATAACGCTTGGCGGGATTTTGGCGACGAATTTGGCGGAATGTCGCCAACTTGGCGACTTTTTTAAATGTTGCCAAATTAACGAAAAGCTCACCAAATGGGTAAAAATGACGCTAAATCAATGAAAATGACTACTAATTGTCGAAAATTCAATATCTTGGAAAGAATATTATTATAAGAAAAACATATTTTTTTTTACTGTAAAAGTAGTAAATTCATTACATTATATAAGGAAAGTCATGTGGTGCCCACATCAGATTTTTTGTTTTTAGTAAAAACACGAAACAACACCCATAAAACCAATAGTCCACTGTTAAAATAAACTCTAAACTGAATAGAATGTTTACAAATTAAACAAAAATCTAAATACAATTCTAGAATAGAAGTCGAAAACCAGTTAAACCAGAACAATATATACCCCCTGTTTAAGTCAGAACAATTTTAAAACAATATAAATAAAATACACTATAAACGTGTAAATACACTTATACGTAATATTATAAACATAGAAAGAGAAGTTTATGTTCTTAAAAGAACAATAATGAAGTAAAATAAATTCTTATCTTAAACGGATAAACCGCTCCAAAGAAACTGATAACACAACAAAGTGAAAGGTTTGAGTTGAGTTGTAAGAAATAATGACGTTTATCTTTAATTATTTAATTACAGTTAAATTTTTATTATTTAATTACATATTATTATTTATTATTTATTATTACATATTTATTATTACATATTATTACATATTATTATTACATATTATTATTTATTATTTAGTATTAACTATTATTACATATTATTATATAATTATTTATTATTTAATTACAGTAAAATTTCATGCCACTTATTTTTCAGTGGTGCCCTCATTTATAGTATATCTTTGGGTTTCTACAAATCCTATCCTGTTTTACATGCGATTCACATCTGTTTGTCCATTCATGCAAAACGACGGAGAAGAGATTTATGGTTGAGAAATAGAATCAAGCAATTTTAAGTTATAAATTGTTCGAATACATCGAATACTTTTATGTTGTTAGCGAGACTATGTATGTACGTGTGTATCTGAGTGAGTCTGGAAACATCTCCTACCAGATGAATCTCGAACAATATAATTTATCGAACAAATATTGATGACATTTCATTTCATCAAATTTCACGTCAGTCTGAGATAATTGTTTATAAAATTTGAAGTGGAGACTACATAATAGAATTTTGCTGACTGAATTTATAACTTTCCCTGCAATACATGGTAATGTATAGGGAAAGTATTGGAATCATGCCGAAAATCGCAACTCGAATTTTCGACGGATCTACACGTTTCGTCAACTCTAGAATACGAAAACACTATTTTTAGCGTGACGTCTGTGTGTGTGTCTGTCTGTCTGCCTGTCTGTCTACTGTGCAGATTTTGTACCCATTCTAACTAAAAAAACTAATTGACCGATTTTTAGAAAATTTGGTAGGTAAGTCTCTTGTAGGCGAATCTAGTTCTGATTAATTTGGGGTACAATTCGGAATAACAGAACCCGCCTTTTTTTCTTGCGAAATGAAAAGCAAAAATTGTATCCACTGTAGCTCAGAAACTAATGGACCGAATTTCACAAAATTCGGTAGATAAGTCACTTGTGGGTTACTCTGGTGCTGATTAGATTTTGATACGATTCAGAAAAAAAGTAACCTGCCTTTTTTTTTTTTGCAAAATGGCATGCAAAAACCGTCAAATTCTAAAATAAAAAACTACATATGCTCAAATATATCCATTATATGCTTGTTTAATACGTAATTTTTAACGAAGAAAAGAATAAGACCAACCCCATTACACTAGGACTTGCCGTTCTCGAGATATTTAATTTGTTCGTATTTTCTCTACGCAACCTTTGAAAATAAGTCCAGTTATCAAATGAGAGCGAAAATTGAATTAAAAGTGAATTGAATTTAATTAAAATAAAGAGAACGTGAATATAAGTCTGCAGCGGAAATCATGTGCTGTCCACATCAGATTTTTTATGCGGGTGGAATAACGGAACTGAATTCCATAGAGAAGTGATTTCCCTCAGCCAGAGTTCCGCAGAAACCTGGAACACAGCAAGCTTGCGCCCAGTGTTCCTGCAAATTTTGCAAAGAGTTGCGAAAAGAAGTACAACATGCCACCTTTGAGAAATTGAGCAAAAAAAATCTGATGTGGGCAGCACATGACTTTCTCTGCAGACTTATATTCACGTTCTCTTTATTTCTTCAATAATTCATTAAATTGAGTTTAATTGCATGAATTAACACTCATATTATTACTTTCCCTGCAATACATGGTAATGTATAGGGAAAGTATTGGAATCATGTCGAAAATCGCAACTCGAGTTTTCGACGGATCTACACGTTTCAAGACCTCTAGAATACGAAAAAACCATTTTTAGCGTGACGTCTGTGTGCGTGTCTGTGTGTTTGTCTGTCTGTGTGTCTGTCTGTCTGTCTGTCTGTCTGTGCAGATTTTGTATCCACTCTAACTAAAAGACTAATTGACCGAATTTCATAAAATTTGGTAGGTAAGTCACTTGTACACGAATCTCGTGCTGATTAGTTTTGGGTATGACTCGGGTTAAAAGAACCCGCCTTTTTTTGCGAAATGGCCCACAAAAGCTTGTATCCACTCTGACTGAAAAACTAATACACCGAATTTCACAAAATTTGGTAGATAAGTCGCTTGTTGGCCATCCTGGTGCTGATTAGATTTTGGTATAATTCGGAAAAAAATAACCTGCCTTTTTCTGCAAAATGGCCCGCAAAAATCATCAAAATCTAAACTTAAGAACTACGTATGTTCAAATATAGCCATTAAATGCTTGTTTAATACATAATTTTTAGCGAAGAAAAGAATAAGACCAACCCCATTACACTAGGACTAGCCGTTCTCGAGATATTTTAGTTTTTCGTATTTTTCCTACACCATTTTTGAAAATAAGTCCAGTTGTCAAATGAGAACGAAAATTGAATTAAAAGTGAATTAAATGTAATATAAATAAATAGAACGTGAATATAAGACTGCAGGGAAAGTCATGTGCTGCCCACATCAAATTTTTTTAAATTCTATTGAATTTGCACTTTTAATTCAGTTTTTGTTTTCATTTGGTAACTGGACTTATTCTCAAAGGTGGCGTAGCGAAATAGTGAAAAAACTAAAATATATCGAGAACAGCTAGCCCTGGTGTAATGGGGTTGGCCTTATTCTTTTCATCGTCAGGAATTACGTATAAAACAAAAATTTAATTGATATATTTGAGCATATGTAGTCTTTTATTTGAGATTCTTTGAATTTCTTTGATTTTTGCGGGTCATTTCGTAAAAAAAGCAGGTTATTTTTTTTTTTCAGAATTGCACTAAAATCTAATCCGCAACAGAGTAACCCACAAGTGACTTATCTACCAAATTTTGTAAAATTTGGTCTATTAGCTTTTCTGCTAGAGTGGATACGAATAATTTTTGCAGGCCATTTCACAAGAAAAGGTTTTTTTTTTTTATCCCGAATGGTATCAAATCCCAATCAGCACCAGGGTCACCCACAAGGGACTTCCAAATTTTATGAAATTCGATCAATTAGATTTTTAGTTAAAGTAAATGCAGTCATTGCGCAGACACACACACACAGAGAGAGAAACTCTGAAATGTTTCTCAACAGTTAAAATATTTTTTTTTCAATTTATGGAATCTTTTGATAAATTTATTTGAAAAATGTTCAATATCTCGAAAACGGTTCATGCTAGCGTTCTAAAGTTTATGTCAATCCTTTTCAAAGGAAAAATTACATAAGAAATGTCTGTTTGCGTAAATTTATTAAAAGTTTTAATTCTTTGATGATTTTTTCAAAATTTCACTCAAAAATTTAGGGGGGTTCTGAACATTCGATTGCGTTTAAAAACAATAGGATTCCAGTATTTACGGGTTGTGACTTTTGTACCAAATTTCATTCGAATCGCTCTATTTGTTCGTGAGATATCGTCTCCACAGACTCACCGACACACACACACACACACACACACACACACACAGACATCACCTCAAAAATGTTTGATTCGTGATCAGGGATGCTTGAAACGTGCTCTCCCGTCGAAAACTCGAATTCGAATTTTCGACCCCATCACATTACTTTCCTTATACATTATGTATATAAGAAAAGTAATAATTTGATAATAATTTGATAATAAATAATAGTCAGATAATAATAGCCAACCAGTAATAGGAAAAATGCCAAACCAGTTAAAATATATTCACTTTCTCATACGTAGTATTGAGAAAGTATTGTTTAAGCGCATACTTGCGATTTGTAGCTTTTGATATGTTTTAAGAGCTCCTAAGAACGTTTTGAATATTTTTGGAGTGATATTCGTCTATCTGTCTGCCTGTCCATATGTATGTCTATGGTCGATTTCTTGTGTACATGATAGCGACCATGAATATTAAGGGATTTTCACGAAACTATATATCCGGCTTTGTTATTAAAAAATCTGGAACTAGATAGGATTTTTTTTAATTCGAACGAAAACTTCGAAATTTATTGGAAATTTTATATTAGAGATAATTGGACATAATCATGCATAAAAGGATTTAGTTATTGCTCAATAATCACGAGACTTTACAGTTTCAATCATTGTTGTAAAAAATAGCCGTGATATAATTTTTACTTTCCCTGCAATACATTGTAATGTATAGGGAAATTATTGGGAATCATGCCAAAAATCGCAACTCGAGTTTTCGACAGATCCACACGTTTCGGGACCTCTAGAATACAAAAAACTATTTTTAGCGTGACGTCTGTGTGTGTCTATCTATCTGTGTGTCTGTCTGTGTGTCTGTGCAATGTATGTATCCACTCTAACTCAAAAACTAATGGACCGAATTTCATAAAATTTGGTAGGTAAGACCCTTGGGTGTCACCCTAGTGCTGATTAGTTTCTAGTATAATTCGGAAAATAAGAATCCGCCTTTTTTTTTTGCGAAATGGCCAACAGAAATATCATGTATTCACTCTAGCTGAAATACAAATTGACCAAATTTCTCAAAATTTGGTAGATAAATCACATGAGGGATACTCTGGTTCTGATTAGATTTTGGTGCGATTCGAAAAAGAGCAGCCTGCCTTTTTTTACGAAATGTCCCGCAAAAATCCCCAATATCTAAAAAAAGACTATGTATGTTCAAATGTATCAATTAAATGCTTGTTTTATACGTAATTTTTGACGAGGAAAAGAATGACAACAACTCTATTACTCTAGGACTAACCGTTCTCGCGATATTTTTGATTTTTAGCATTTCTTATGCCGCCTTTGGAAAAATATCCAATTACCAAATAAAAGCAGATATTGAATTAAAAATGCAAATTTAGTGTCATTTTGTGCAATTAAACTCAATTTAATGAGTTCTTAAAGAAATAAAGAAAAATGAATTTGAATCTGTAGGGAAAGTCATGTGCTGCCCACATCAGAATTTTAATATCAGTAAATAATAAATGGAAATAGGCAATAAACACTCTGGCAATATTTTATTCAAAAGTATGAATTAATTATTATTTATGAACTGGACTGCTTTACACGTCTATTTAGTTATTAACCCCTGTCGAACGTAGCGTGTGTCAACCAAGTAGGGGTTCCGAGATATTTCGCAGAATATTTTAAGAGTTCTTTCAAACTAAAAAGGTTGAGAACCACTGCCGTAGAGATTCACAAAATTGCGGCAGATATCCAATTTCTTGCTGACCTTACAGATATAGGCTATTCCATTCTGAGAAAACTTAAAATAAGAACGAAACCAGTCCATGGATGCTGTTATATGCAATGCTAAATACAGTGCGATTCTGTGTAAGCCAAATCCTGTACTGCCTAAGTCAGATTCTTACTTTCTCTACGTAGAATTGTGATGTAAAATCAAGTTCTTTTATTTTGACGCATTTACACGTTTTAAAAATCACTGAATACGAATCAGTTATTTTTTCAATGATGTATGTGCGTCTGCCTGTCTGTTCTTAAAATATCTTGAACAAATTGAGGGGTTCACAATCAGGGCCCGCCAAAAGAGGGGGGAACAAAGGTTCGTATTGCACAGGAGGCCTGAGAGATTTGGGGGCCCATGACACATAAACAGTTTATGTAAAAATGTCAACTTGCAAAATAAGGGATAATAGGGGGCGCGCATTATCTTTATAGGGGAACGGGCAGTCAATTAAAATCGGTAAACGTAATGGGCCTATTGATTTTTAAAGAACAAAGAAGGTATAGAGCTTAAAATTTTTCAAAAACATTTTAAAAATGTGATAAACACGTTATAAAAAAAAATAATTATTGACCAAGAAGAATTTGTGTCCCGAAACACCTACAAAGATTTCTCTTGAAGCTAATTAAAAAATTTGTAGTGCTGCCATCTATTTCTTAAATTAGAAACTAATATGATATATGTGTGATTAAAAATTATTTCTTATAATATTCATATCCTGGATTTAAAAATACGTATGTCTACTCATGAATCTAACAAAATTTTGCTAGACATAGGTTGTCGATAGAAAACATTACAACCTGTAAAATTATTACTTTTAATTATTACTACTTTTATTATTTCTTAATCGATTAAGTATGTGAATAAGATAGATATTCATAAGGCCCTCCTATTCCACAAACTTGATGAGAAGAATAGTTAAGTAATGTAAAATAAGTTACATTTGAAAACTATAAAAAATGAGTGAATTGACGGGGCGCTGTTGTTTCCAGAACATTCATAATCGCCCGATCAGGAGAACAGGTGAAAATATACCCATGTAGAAAGGAAAACATTAATTTCTTGAGACGAACTCAACTTTTGTTTTGCAATTTTCTTTTACTTGTTTTCAGAAGTGTTACTCATTTTCAAAACCTTTTTCTGTTTAGTAATTTCTGGGTGGATTAACTTTCCGTAGACACTGTATTCAAATAACGTACAGCCCTGACGTATCTCTTATCTGAAAAATCTGATGTGGGCAGCACATGACTTTCCCTGCAGACTTATATTAACGTTCTCTATATTTTAATTAAATTTATTTCACTTTTAATTCAATTTTCGTTTTCATTCGGTAACCGGACTTATTTTCAAAGGTGGCGTAGAGAAAATACGGAAAACTGAAATATCTCGAGAACGGCTAGTCCTAGTGTAATGGGGTTGGTATTATTTTTCTCGTTAAAAATTACGTATTAAACGAGCATTTAATGGTTATATTTGAGTATACCTAGTTCTTTAGTTCAGATTTTGTGGATTTTTGTGGGCCATTTTGCAAAAAAAGGCAGGTTATTTTTTTCCGAATCGTACCAAAATCTAATCAGCACCAGGGTCACCCACAAGTGACTCTTCTACCGAATTTAGTGAAATTCGGTCCAGTAGTTTTTCAGTTAGAGTGGATACAAGCTTTTGCGGGCCATTTCGCAAAAAAAGGCGGGTTCTTTTACTCCAAATCGTACCCAAAACTAATCAGCACCAGACTCGCTCACAAGTGACTTACCTACCAAATTTTGTGAAATCCGGTCTATTAGTTTTTTAGTTAGAGTGCATACAATATCTGCACAGACAGACAGACACACACACAGACAGACACACACACACAGACGTCACGCTAAAAATGGTTTTTTCGTATTCTAGAGGTCTTGAAACGTGTAGATCCGTCGAAAACTCGAGTTGCGATTTTCGACATGATTCCAATACTTTCCCTATACCTTACCATGTATTGCAGGGAAAGTAAAAAATGTACCTCTTAGTGTGTTGTAACACAATTAGTACTTTTCATCCTCGCGGTTTTGTCACTTCGCGATTTTGACCGGACACGGAAAATGTGCCTCGAAGCTTTAAAAGTTCTTCCATGGTCAAGAATCAACTATGTCCGTTCTGGTAAGAAAACCAATGCAAAAGTCAGTCGGGTTGTCCTGTCAGCGCAACAGATGGTTGTAGGTAACTTAATTGTAGGTAATGCAGTATGGTAAGGAACGTATGATTATAACTACTCAGAATAAAAAAAATGCGCCATTTCTTTGTCGCTGAAACCAGTTTTCCCCAAGTATAGTATATCTAAAATATCCCAGATCCTTGCAATCGGGCGTAAGAATGGATTTTTAAATATTTATATCACGAATGGTATCTTCTTCTTCTTCAACTCAGACCGCCCGACCTACCCGAATGCGTAAGTTATCTGTTCAGACGGCCGAGAAGTGCCACACAATTTAGAGCGGAACGCATGTGGGAGCGGCAACCACTGGAACCGTACCCTCCTTCTCCTACCACTAACCTCTCGGAAGGACTTACGGACCTACATATTTAGCGTTCCTGTACTCTGCGTGAACACGGGTACAGTTTGGGCAGAGCCGGGAAACGAACTCGGGTTGTTTGAGTGCAATCCCCGCGCGCTAACCACTAGACTGTCTCACTCCACTAATGTCATCTATCGGGTGCTAGACTGCAATACTCATAGGGCAGTCGATAAAGGGTAATTGCGAGAGTCTTTCTATATCAGGTGCCAGATCCTGTAGACTATCTCCATTTCTATGGCAGTGTAATTTTAACTGCACTATAGTGATACTCATATCTTTAAAATTATTTTTACCATAGTGGTGTCAATTTCAAATCATTTGTTTCAGTGATAACTTCAAATTGCGCACGAAAAACCCTCCAAGTACTTAGATGGTTTTACTGTGTATAATGATAGCATACATAAATCTAAAATGGTAGCTGGCGATATTCCATAGTACAATTAGGCATCATACACATTGGCGAATTTCTGCTGCACATCATATTGTACTACATCTATCGCATTTTAAATTTTTCCATCCTAGATAGCCTAGATAGGCTCTCTATCCTATCCTGGTTTAATCAAAGCCATCTCTCTGGCACCAGACGGAACAAAAATATTTTGTTGATTTACACAGATAAGATTTCATGCATTTTTTATAATATATGTAATTAAAATAAAATTTACTTTATTATAAATTATTTAGATAGATGCTGTCATCCCTGAGGATTCGCTACTGATGCTGGGACCTAGAATTTGTTTTTAACCTGGGTACCTAACAAGGTTTGAAGAGTCCTTGGATTGCAATGGTAAAATTTTACTTCTAGATAATTCTTTCACCATTGCTTAGTAATTACCATGGAAAGGAAATAAGCGTGAATAAAATAATAAAAAAGGTAATAATTTATTTCCAAAATTATATATAAATAATTAAATATGCATTTCCATAAATGACAGAAAAATGCCTTGCAAAAGACTTGGAGAAGAGCCTTCCAGAGTTCTCTATGTCTTAGTGCTAGTGCTGCCATCTATTAGTAGTTGCAAATACTAATATGGGAAACCGATTATAATATATGAAACAAGGTTCTGTGAAAAACCGAAAAGTTGCCAAATATACGCTTTTCAAACGAAGAGTCTGATTTTTTCATACATAATGTCTTGGTTCGCATCCATATAGAAACGGACAAGCAATGTAAAGAAATAAAAATATACAAATATTTTTTATCAAATAAATTTACAAAATAAAGCTACTTACATCTGGCAATCTATTGGCGTTTGTAACATCAAAACTAAAATTGGCAAAACAAATTTGCATACCTATCGAGAAAGCCCTCTATATCATTTTAATTTATTTTTTCTTGTTGTATAAAAGCAATTTATTGTACAGGAAAATTATTTGTAACTTAGACTTTCAATAAATGTAATGAAAATGTGAAAAAAGAGAATTCACCTTTTACTACTATGATTTAAGTTTAATAGTATTACATTTGCCTATTTCTTTCAGGCATTTTGGATAGAAAATTGGTATTTCGAACAAATTTTAATACCAGTAATGATACTAAAATACCAAGTTTAATATTTAGCATATTGTTAGATTGAAAACTCAAATATTATTATCTAGAGGTCTTTATTTTTATTATCACTTTCCCTGCAATACATGGTAATATATAGGGAAATATTGGAATCATGTCGAAAATCGAGTTTTCGACGGATATACACATTTGGAGACCTCCAGAATACGAAAAAACGATTTTTAGCTTGACGTCTGTGTGTGTGTATGCAGTGTTTCTTTCAGGCCTACCTCCGGGGGGGCAAGGCCCCCCCTTCCTGAGACATTTTACGTTAACGTAGTTTCCTTTTATATGACACAGCATTTAGATATATTTATATAGAGCAAATAGAAAACTAGCCCTCCCCCTAAAATTTCATTCGCCCCCGACCAAAAAGTCCTGAAAGAAACACTGAGTATGTGTGTATGTGTGTGTGCAATGTATGTATCCACTCTAACTCAAGAACTTATGGATCAAATTTCATAAAATCTTATAGGTTAGTCACTTGTGTGTGACCCTGGTGCTGATTAGATTTTGGTACGATTCGAGATAAAAAAAACACGCTTTTTTTTTGCGAAATGGCCCACAAAAATCTTATGCATCCCCTCTAACTAAAAATATAATTAGCAAAATTTCAGAAAATTTGGTAGATAAGTCACTTATGAGATATCCTGGTGCTGATTTCATTTGGCTATGATTCGGAAAAGAAGAACCTGTTTTTTTTACGAAATGGCCCGCAAAAAAAACATTTAAATATAAAATAAAAGACTACGTATGCTTAAATCTATCCATTAAATGCTTGTTTTATACGTAATGTTTGACGAGGAAAAGAATAAGACCAACATCATTACTCTAGAACTAACCGTTCTCGAGATATTTTATTTTCTTCGAATTTTTGTTACGCCGCATTTGAAAACATCTCCAGTTACAAAATAAAAACAAAAATCGAATTAAAAGTACAAATTCAGTGTTATTTTGAGCAATTAAACTCAATTTAATGAATCATTAAAGAAATAAAGAGAAACTGAATTCGAGTCTGTAAGAAAAGTCATGTACTGCCCACATCGGAATTTTACTTTCCTTATATACATAATGTATAAGGAAAGTATTGTGACGGGGTCGAAAAATCGAATTCGAGTTTACGACGGGAGAACACGTTTCAAGAATCCCTGATCACGAATCGAACATTTTTGAAGTCATGTCTGTGTGTGTGTGTGTGTGTGTGTGTGTGTGTGTGTGTGTATGTGTGTGTGTCAGTGAGTCTGTGGAAACGATATCTCATGAACAAATGGAGCCATTCGAATGAAATTTGGTACAAAAATCACAATCCGTGAATAATAGAAGCATATTGTTTTTAAACGCAATCGAATGTTCAGAATCCCCCTAAATTTTCGAGTGAAATTTTGAAAGAATCATCAAAAAATGAAAACCTTTAATAAAGTTACGGAAATAGACATTTCTTATGTAATTTTTCCTTAGAAAACAATTGACATAATCTTAAGAACGTTAGAATGAACCGTTCTTGAGATATTGCACATTTTTCAAATAAATTTATCAAAAAATCACATGAATTAAAAAAATATATATGTTCACTTAAACATGTTCACTTTCCATATGTAATATCATGCGATAAATTGGGTGGCATCATTCTCGTATATCTAGCTCATTCCATTCCTGAGGAAAGATACTTTGAGTAATACTTTTGTATTTGAAAGTCAATAGTCATTTATCTTGGCGATATTTTGGCGACGAATTTAGCGGAACGTCTCCATCTTGGCGACTTTTTGAAATGTTGCCAAATTAACGAAAATGTCGCCAAATGGATAAAAATGACGCTAAATCAATGAAAATGACCACCAATTGATGAAAATTTAATACCTTGGAAAGAATATAAGTATCTACTATAAGAATAGCCTATTTTTTTTTGCTGTAAAAGTAGTAATTTCATTGCATTATATAAGGAAAGTCATGTGCTGCCCACATCAGATTTTTTTCTCTAGTAGCCACGTCTGAATTAATGTTACTCATTGCATCATTTCTTCTTCATCTTCTAACTTATCCCATTTGACCAAGCTGGACCAACTCCAGAAGGCCATTGCCATTGAGTTTGATTAGAACCAGTATTGGATTACCGAAAAAACGTTCCTGTTAGTAATAATACAGGAAAGAAGATGCCCAGTCGAGGCTGAGAGTACTTGGCACAAAATTGAAATATATTTTCGCACCGTACAATCTCCATACATTGGCCTCAAATGCCGGCTTCCGAATCTTGAAAGGGCAATATGTCCATTCCTGTCTCCAGAGAACTCGAGGGCTGCACCTGGTCCGATGTCCAAGGAAGTCGTGTGCAGGAGACTTCATCGAAACTGGATTGTCCGATACTTTTGCTTTTGTAAACTTTTGTAAATATCTCTACAAAAGATAACTTACAAGCCGATAGTAATAGCTAGGCATAGGCAAGCAGTCTTTTGCCAGTTGTTGTTGTTGTTGCTTATGACCTCCTGTTCGGAGGAACCGAAATAGGACCAGTGACGCAGGAAGAAAGAACGACACACAAGACAAAGTTTATTCTAAGAAAGCATCACTGACGAAGGTCAGAGAGAGTGCAGCTCCACTTTGAC